>OX637551.1:4376345-4696666 GCA_951800025.1 Oligia strigilis
GTCACGACTATTAATGTAAAACACCCTTACGTGAAATATGACAACGTCACTTTTTCTTAGCTTTAATTAAGAATTATTGTTGAAAATGAATTACTCGTATTTATCAGTGAAACTTAGATACATGATATCTTCATAACTATGCATTTTTGGACCTCATATTCTAGGACTTTTTGTATTATTTTCACTTATAGAATAGAACCCTGGTGTTATGGGATATAAAAAAACACGTTGTATATTATTAGTTAGGATAAATATGTGTTTTTTTTACCGTTGTACAACCAGACTAAAATTATTTAGTGGGACCAATGCGACCTAAAACTATAACTATTATTTCTATAGAATAAATTTGATATTATTGATTAAAGTCCCGTTCGCCCACCAGTTAGACGACGGCAGTATACACGATCTTAAATTCTCAACAGATCACAGGTTATAGCAGTTTTCCCATCAATACAGTAATAATAAATAAAAAAACCAGCAAAAATAATAAATATACTAGTGTACTAATAGTAGGTAGTAGTAGTGTAATAATAGTGTACTTAATAATAAAAACGTAAAAAAAAAAAAAATTACCTGTCTAACTGTTTAAATGTATATAATCTTCTAGGCTAGGCGTCGAAGTAGGAAAGGAGCTTATCTAAACACAAACGATTGAATGGGCTTTTTGTTGTAGAACTTTATAGAATATGACGCATTACACATGCGTGTGCGCCACTAAGTACCTTAATGAGTAAAACTTACTATTTACTTATTTAGATTTATGTAGGTAGATATTTTTGCTTAGTTCTTGGACCGCATTGACTGCGTGCGTTTCCGTACGAAATTCGAGGCGAAACGCGAGCAAAAAGGCACGAACAATCTCGCACCACGGAATTTTGTATCAAAACGCATGCAAAGTGAGTGCGGTCTTACCGCGCGCAGTCCATAGGGACCTAGGACCTAGGTACTACTAAGGCTTTGACAATAATAGACGGTACGGTTGGCGCAGTGGTTAAGCGATTCACTGCTGCGCTGCGTGTCACGGGCTCGATTCCCGCACTGGCTGATTGTGTACGTGAATTTAAATGTTTGTAAACGCACCCACGATACAGGAGAAAATCCTAAGTGTGGGGAAATGTAAAAAAAAAAAAAAAAAAAAAAGAATACTAGACTAGACGCAACAAAATGTTGTAGGTTTATGTTAGAATTTTTCTTTTATCCTTAGATAGATGTCGGTTAAACTCACGGTAAGATAGGTATAAAATACCTAATGTATTGGGAGTGTGGATGTGTGTGTGTGTAGATACGTCGTAGTTAGAAATAGTGAAGTAAAGTGGTTAGCTCTAATAATGTACCTACCTACCTATTTACAAAACTCATTTTCAACAAAAACTACACAAATCGCCTAGTCATACTTGCGGAGTTAGTGCTGCGTTACTGCGTAGCTATGTAGGTATAGTTTGTATCAAATGATTTTGTTTTTTTTTTAAATCTCTCAAAAAAAATTGAAATTAAAGTTATTTCATCATTTTGAGTTCATTTCTTTTTGAAGTCGATTTAATTTTTTTAAATTACTTTTTTATTTCGTAATTATTAGTTTTAAGAAAAAACTGGAATATTTGTTTGTAATAAGTAGGTAATAGTTTTGTTGTAAATATTGCACTAAAATTTGATCAAGGTTTTGAGATGTTTTCCCTTTCACACTACACCCATAGCTCGTATCAATAAGCCAGACCGTCACACTTACACGTATTAGATTATCTTGAAAATTACTGAATCGATTTTGATGAAACTTGCACTGTTCCCTAAGTTGAAGTAAATGTAAGCCAATAAAAAAAGAATTGTCACGATCCGATTAATAGTTGCGGAGAAATGCGTGGACAAACATACATACATACGTCTATAAAATTTTGTATATTTGTTTGGAAGCCTTAAAAGATTGTCATATGTGAATATCATGCAATTCCGATAATATTACATACATACGTGTCGAATTAATAACCTCCTTTTTTTGAAGTCGGTAAAAATGGTACATTATTGGAGGTCACCCATACCTACCTTATAAGATAAGGTTTAAAGGCTAACGTGAGACGATTTTGTCATAATTCATCACTTTCGAGTAGTTGTAAAATAATAAAAGTATAAAAACTTATTTCATTTTTTGTAGATATTTCTGCTTAAAGTTGTATTAAAATTTCACTGTAAAAATCCAACAGAATTTAGATTTCACTTTGTAAAATAAAATGATAACATTTCCTATTGTATTTGGACTTTACACGTACTTATCGTAAATATGTGCATTCAGAGCTGATTTCTCCTATATCTTTATTTGATGAATAATTTTGATTTTTTGTCAGATTTTCCATTCAAAAACAGTCGGACGTCAATTTCATTTTGCGAATAGATGCAGCTGTATGTTTTTCCAGGGAAATAATAATACAACTTAAAATCTTATGCCGCGCGTAGATTAGTTTTTATTAAGTGTTAGATTATTTTAGAAAAAACATTAAAAATGTGTTTTCTAATTAAATTGGTACTAGTGTCAAAGACCTGGGCCATTGTACGGATTATATTTAAAATATCGTTAAGCGTGAGTTAAACTCACAGTTAGTTTACTAAGGACAGTATGCAGTAAATCATTTAGGACAGTATATCTAAGTCAATTAAAAAAAGTGTATAAATTTTCATTCAGGACATCAATTAGAATTGTATTATATTAATAAAAAAAATTATTTCTAACTAAATTGGTACCATTGTCAAAGATTTGGGCCATTGTACGGATTATATTTAAAATATCCTTAGGCGTGAGTTAAACTCGCGGTTAGTTTACTTAGGACAGTATGCAGTAAATCATTTAGGACAGTATATACTAAGTTAATTAAAAAAAAGAGTATAAATTTTCATTCAGGACATCAATTAGAATTGTATTATATTAATTAAAAATGTTATTTCTAACTAAATTGGTACCATTGTCAAAGATTTGGGCCATTGTACGGATTATATTTAAAATATCCTTAGGCGTGAGTTAAACTCGCGGTTAGTTTACTTAGGACAGTATGCAGTAAATCATTTAGGACAGTATATACTAAGTCAATTAAAAAAAAGAGTATACATTTTCATTCAGGACATCAATTAGAATTGTATTATATTAATTAAAAATGTTATTTCTAACTAAATTGGTACCATTGTCAAAGATTTGGGCCATTGTACGGATTATATTTAAAATATCCTTAGGCGTGAGTTAAACTCGCGGTTAGTTTACTTAGGACAGTATGCAGTAAATCATTTAGGATAGTATATCTAAGTCAATTAAAAAAAAGTGTATAAATTTTCATTCAGGACATCAATTAGAATTGTATATTAATTAAAAATGTTATTTCTAACTAAATTGGTACCATTGTCAAAGATTTGGGCCATTATACGGATTATAATATATAAAATATCCTTAGGCGTGAGTTAAACTCGCGGATAGTTTACTTAGGACAGTATGCAGTAAATCATTTAGGACAGTATATCTAAGTCAATTAAAAAAAAGTGTATAAATTTTCATTCAGGACATCAATTACAATTGTATATTAATTAAAAATGTTATTTCTAACTAAATTGGTACCATTGTCAAAGATTTGGGCCATTATACGGATTATAATATACAAAATATCCTTAGGCGTGAGTTAAACTCGCGGTTAGTTTACTTAGGACAGTATGCAGTTAATCATTTAGGACAGTATATACTAAGTCAATTAAAAAAAAGTGTATACATTTTCATTCAGGACATCAATTAGAATTGTATATTAATTAAAAATGTTATTTCTAACTAAATTGGTACCATTGTCAAAGATTTGGGCCATTGTACGGATTATATTTAAAATATCCTTAGGCGTGAGTTAAACTCGCGGTTAGTTTACTTTGGACAGTATGCAGTAAATCATTTAGGACAGTATATACTAAGTCAATTAAAAAAAAGAGTATAAATTTTCATTCAGGACATCAATTAGAATTGTATTATATTAATTAAAAATGTTATTTCTAACTAAATTGGTACCAGTGTCAAAGATTTGGGCCATTTGTACGGATTATATTTAAAATATCCTTAGGCGTGAGTTAAACTCACGGTTAGTTTACTTAGGACAGTATATATTATATATAATATAAGTTAATTTAAAGACAATGTATAAAATTTCATTCAGGACATCAATTAGACTTGTATATAATATTAATAAAAGTATTTATCTATAAGCTTAAAGTAATACATAAAAAATAGATAAGGACAACATTAGGGAATGAAATCCGGATATCCGCACATTTTTACTAGACTTCCAAATCCGACTTTTTTAATAATAAGAAATTGTAACAAAAATATCGAAACGAGCGAGTTCGCTGTTCACGCGTCGCGTCGCACGATTGTCGAATCTATCGGTTCTGGTGAGAGCGAGCGGGGCGCAGGACGCGGGTTGAGCACGTGTGTGAACGCCTTTTCGCACGTTCCGGCAACCGGGTAGCCGGTGTCGCCGGTGCCGACTATCCGGTAACATTGCCAGCCAAACTACCTATTGTGGAGGTCAGATAGGCAGCCGCTCCTTGTAAAATACTGGTATTCAGCTGCATCCGGTTAGACCAGAATCCGACCCCAACATAGCCGGTACGTGGGAAAACTAAAATGGCTATACACTTCGCCGCCAAGTACCCGGCACCGGCTACCCGGTTGCCGGGACGTGCGTAGTGTGTTGCACGTCCCGGCAACTAACTAGCATATATTCTGAAGAATATCATATATTTTTCTGATTTTGTTTCATGTAGTCGCTCATTTACTTTTAGGCATTATAAAACTTCCGTTTAGGTCCTGTAGTATAACAAATTAATATTGGTAGATTTGTTTATTTTCATGAAAAATGCGTAAAATCCGGATAATCCGGATTGAACCAAAAATCCGTTAATATTATATAATATTATATTATAACTGAACGGATATTAAGACTGAACGGATTTGCATTCCTTAATCAAAATTAAAAATGGTATACTGTAGCTAGTTTATTGTGCGAGTTAAACTCGTTATATAATCGGAATGGGAGGTTTGTGTTTTATTTAGATTTTGCTCAACGATCCAGTTTTCTATATCTACTGCATTTATTCTATACTAGCTTCCGTCTTCTTAAAATTCGCTCATTTACTTTTAGGCATTATAAAACTTGCGTTTAGGTCCTGTAGTATAACAAATTAATATTGGTAGATTTGTTTATTTTCATGAAAAATGCGTAAAATCCGGATAATCCGGATTGAACCAAAAATCCGTTCTTAAAAATATTAAGACTGAACGGATTTGCATTCCTTAATCAAAGTTAAAAATGTTATAATGTAGCTAGTCTATTGTGCGAGTTAAACTCGTTAAGTATATGATCGGAATGGGAGGTTTGTGTTTTATTTAGATTTTGCTCAACGATCCAGTTTTCAGTTTTAATTTAATTTTGTTATTTTTACCTGTCTAAATAAATTCCAGTTTTCTATACCTATTACATTTGTTCTATACCAGCTTCTGCCCGCGACTTCGCCGCCTTAAAGGTTGAATTTCCAAAAACCCCTTCTTAGTGGATACCCACTCTTCACAAAAAACACACCCTCCAAATTTCGTGTCTCTAAAACCAGCGGTTTAGTATTAGATATTTGATATACCTATCAGTCAGTCAGGACTTTGAATTTTATTTATAGGTATAGATTTTTATAATTACTGTAGTTTACCAATACTCTTTTATTGACACATACATATGTATTGTTGTAAGAGGGGTCCGTGGCTAAATAATAACAGTCGCACAGGTCGATCGATCAGCCGCTGTTGATCTGTGGATGGGTGACCATCTTTACATACCGAGACCTCTCCGTGCCTCGGAAAGCACGATAAGCCGTTGGTCCCGGAGGTCAGATAGGCATCCGCTCCATGTAAAATACTGGTATTCTGCTGCATCAGGTTAGACTGGAAGCCGACCCCAACATAGTTGGGAAAAGGCTAGGCAGATGATGACATATGTATTGTTGTAGAATCTGTGTATCAATAAGCTTTTCTTGATAACTATTGTAATTTAGTTATCGCAAATAACTCACTTACCTTCTTATTCCGGTACCTACCTACGCAAATCAAGAACTCAGTGATCATATCTTATAAGATAGTTTACACTTACGTATAAGGTACATTAGGTATTTGGAAAATGGAGGTAATATTCTTGACTTCAAATCAGTTGTATATAAGTAGATACATACCTATAATTAGTCGTGTATTTTAAATAGGTATTTAATGGTAATTACCTGGAGAAGAGTGTATTTATTTATTTATAAAAGGTACACCAACGGCTTCTGTATACAAAATATCAAATAATAGTGTAACAAATTACTTCTAGGAAATAATAAGCCATAGGTAACAGAATGAAAACAATACAAAATTATTTTACTGTAATGTCGAATCAATCAATTAATCAATCAACTCAGCCTATTGCAGTCCACTGCTGGACATAGGGCTCTCCCAGGTTGCGCCACTACACCCTGTCCTCCGCCTTCCGCATCCAGTCTGTCCCAGCCACCTTCTTTAGGTCGTCCGTCCATGTAGCTGGGGGGCGTCTCACACTACGTTTGCCGATACGCGGTCTCCACTCCAGGACTCGTCAGCTCCACCGGCCATCGGTCCTTCGGCAAATATGGCCAGTCCACTGCCACTTCAGTTTCCTTACTCTGCAAGCTATATCGGTAACTCCGGTTCCTTCCCGGTTAATTTAATTTCTGATTTTATCCTTCAAAGAGACACCGAGCATAAATCGCTCCATAGCACCCTGTGCGACCTTGAATTCCAATTTTCGAATGCTTACCTTAATGCGGGTTGCAGAACAAGAGCTAAGCTAAGTTAGTCTAGCTTAGCCCGCAGAGCTGAGGTAAATTGACTGGTAAATTGATTGGATTGTTGGGGCTGAGGTATATTGTTAAACCTACATAATCAATTCATCACCAAAGTCAAATCAACATTTTCAAAACAGGCCCAACATTTTTATCAAGTGTATGTTCAATCATTACACGTTTCTAATCTTTCTGCATAGTTATTAGTGATAACTAATTTTTTTCTGGGACTACCCATTCAATCTTAGTACTTAATGGTAGAATATAAGAACTTCCAAACGGATAAAACACAGGGTTAACGTAGGTACTAATCATATATACGATAATACTAGCAGCGCTCCGCGGTTTCACCTGCGTTAGTGTCGATCCAGTGGGAATATCGAGATAAAAACTATCATACGTCCTAAACTAACCAAAACTATCATACGGATTGACGGCACGGTTGGCGCAGTGGTTAAGCGATTGACTGCTGCGCTGCGTGTCGCGGGTTCGATTCCCGCACGGAACAAATATTTGTATGACCTACAAGTACTTGTTCCGGGTCTGGCTGTTTGTGTACGTGAATTTAAATGTTTGTAAACGCACCCACAATACAGGAGAAATTCCTAGTGTGGGGCAACGTTTTTTTTAAACAAGACAAGAACAAGATGCAATCTATCTCCCTGCCAAATTTTATCGAAATCCGTTCAGAGGTTTAAGCTTGAAAAAGTAACATACAGACAGACAGTCAGAGTTACTTTCGAATTTATAATATTAGATATTAGTATGGATGAAAGAGTAGTAGAGTTTTTTGTGTACGAGTTCGTCCGGGGAACATGAGACATTTTTGTGTACGAGTTCGTCCGGGGAACATGAGACATTTTTGTGTACGAGTTCGTCCGGGGAACATGAGACATTTTTGTGTACGAGTTCGCCCGGAGAACATGAGACATTTCAGTTCAGTCTCCAGCAAAAGACTTTTTTCATATCATGGTATGAAAAAACATTTTAGGCATTTGCCCAGGGGTGTAGCTACCGCCGTATCATTCACATAAATACCCTGAAGAGGCGTGTGTAAGCAAATATTTGTAAAATATTATCCAAATCCTCAATTTTTTATTAATAGGAGGCCCGTTGTGAGGAAATAACCTATTGCGAATATGAAAATTAACGTATTTTATTTATGTCTTACAAAGGTTTGCAATCATTCAGTAAAATTACACAGAAAATCTAAAACTACTTAAAATACAAGTCACGGTGCTCTAATTTTCCGGCTCACTTCGCTCGCTCTTGTATTCTTTTAGTAAAATCACAATGATGCTTTATAGAATCCCAGTCAGGATGCTCTGACTTTCGAGCTCGCTTCGCTTGCTCTTAGTAGAATCACATTGACAGCTTAACCTAATATTCGAGTCATAGTGCTAAATTTTTTGAGTTTACTTAGCTCGCTCTTGCATTTTCTTAGTAAAATCACAACGGAAAATTAACTTTCCAAATCAGTACGCCTCCCCTCCCTTTTCTGGAACTTCATCGGAGTCAGATAAAAAGGACTCCCAATAGATTTTGATACAAAATCCCTTTATGAATAGCTACGCTACTGCATTTGCTCATTAAATACTGAGGAATAATATATTCCTTTTCAATTTTCTGGCGTTAACATGAAGAATATTGTGGATCCTAATGGGATGATATTTTTTATGGCAGAATATTCAACATGAAAACTACCCTTAAGCCGCAGTTCTTAATGTTTTTTATTTCCACATGGAATACCAACAAGACGTCTCTTGAAATAAATATGTATATTTGGTTTAATATTTACAGACTCGTGTTGATAACTACTCTTTCAGTACCATCTAACTACTCTATCGTAATTGTAGTGCTTTGTTTGTTTGCAGCAATACTTATAATGCTATGATAAAATGTGATGCATGCATACTGTTGATGCCCTGTATATACAACGTTATTTTTAGTGCGAAACCTGAATATAGTTTGTTCAGAATAAGTAACTGAATCGATTCCAATAATTTTTACCCCATGTTATATTTTGTCCCAAAAAAATTTAAAAAAGGTTAAAAGTTGGATGACGAGCGACACTAAATAGGTTATCCAATCTCCGCACCGAACGGTTAGGTACCTAGGTACTATTATCAATGAGCGCAAGACGGCGCGGCGCAGGCGAGCATGTTTTTGTACGGACAAAGAGGTAACTTAACAAGCTTATAACTTTGTGATTTTTCATGATACAGTTTTGAAATTTTGTACTAAATATTCTTTACATGAAAATAATAATATAGACACGTTTCGGGTTTCGCATATACTAAAAATAATGTTGTATACACGTTGCTAGTTTCTTGCCTGTGGCATTCAACAAAAGTGAAGCAACAATAAAAGATGCCTGTGATAGATGATATTTAAACAGTGTTTAGACGGCAACTTTTATTGTCGCGTTAACTTATAGAATGCCACAGGGAATTAAATCGTAGCGTGCTAATCAGGCTTTCAACACTCACAACAGAGTCCAGCATGGTACATATTTGTCATCTTTGTACATAAATTATCATCGACTTAAGTTTTTCTTGAATTACCCATTTAATCTATCACACTAATATTATAAAGGCAAAAGTTTGTGTGTGTGTTTATATGTTTGTTAGGTACTTCTTCACGTTCAAGCGGCTGGTCCAATTTTGAAAAAAAATGTATTGAGGTAGCTGACACCCTGGATTAACATATAGGCTACTTTTTATCCCAATATTCCCACGGGATCGACACTTATGCGGGTGAAACCGCGGGGCGCAGCTAGTATAGTTATAAAGGGTAATCCAATTCGAGATTCCATATTGGCAACACTGTAATTTTGAAAGCTGTTAATAATGGCGCGTGTTTCAAACGTCAAATGTTAGTTTGTAACAATACATTTACAAAATGACGGCGCAACTTGCCACATAGCGCGTGAAACGTTCCGAGGTCGCATTATTTCACGTTACGGTGACGTCAACTGGCCGCCAAGATCGTGCGATATAAAGCCGTTGGTTTTTTTTGTAGGGTTTTCTTCTATACCAACACACCTGCAACGTTGGAGCACCTAAAAACTAACATCTGCCAAGTTATTGCCGAGATAACCCACGAAATTTGCGATAGTCATCGAAAATTACATCGAATGAATCAATTGCTGCAGAAGGCGGCCATTTGTCTAAATAAAACTAAATATTCGATTAAAGAAAAAATATGTAGAATATTGTTACATTTTGTGTATTTAAAAAAAAGTTTGGAACCTCGAATTGGACCACCCTTTACATATTATACTTATCTAATGGTAGACTATAAGAACTTTGTTATATACAATAGTCGGAGGGATAAGTAGATATACTCAAATAATGTCAAAGAGTAGTAGAGCTTCTTGTGAACGAGCTCGCCCGGGGAAGTACTACCACCGCACCTATTTCTGCCGCAAAGCAGCTTTGCTGCGGTCCGGTTTGAAGGGTGTGGTTGCCGGTGTGATTACAGGCACATGAGACATGTCAGCTCCGTCTCCAAGATGGCATACAAGTCAACGGCCCATCTGATGCTAAGTGGTTCCGCCGCCAATTGATATCTGCGATGCCACTGACATCGCAGATGTAGATAGGCGGCGGGATCATTTGCGGTTCGGTTCGGTTTGTATGCCATTAAATATGTATTATGTAACATAACATAAATAGGATAAAAATATAACTTTATGCTTTTATCTTCTGCGTATTATGGAATAATCTTTTCCTTTTCCTGGGGTGGTCATGAAGGGTATTGTGGGTGATATGACAACATTTTTATAGGATGAAACTCACTAATACGATTTCATCGTATGTAAATCATCTTATGTACATGTCTGTATATATGTATCTACTCTCACTATTAATAGAAGCCCGATGTTGGATTTTTAGCGCTCGGCTTAGCGCCGAGAGTTGAAAATCCAGCGGTGCAAGAATATTTAGGCATTACATTTAGGTTACTTCTAGTTATGACTTCTTGAATACTGTTATGACTAATATTGATAATAAGACACCTGTTTGTACTATGTACTGTGACATGACATAAGTTTTTGACTATGTTGACCATAACATAATTATCAATAAACTAACTGTGGATTTGTATCACTATCTCTAATAGAAAACAAAAAACTGCTATAGCAGACTTAAATTTAACGACGAAAGAATAAGTTACATATCTAAAGAACGTACTGTATACTTTGGCGTACCACAGGGAAGTGTTCTGGGTCCTTTGCTTTTTTAATTTATATTAATGACCTGCCCAAAGCCATAAATTACCCCATAACCCTATTTGCTGATGATAGCACGGTTACAGAAGCTGGTAATAAACCTGACCTATAGGTATGAAGCTGATGTAAATGACGCATTAGTCGCAATAATATCTTGGCTTAACGACAACAACCTAAAAACGAATTTACGTAAAACTCAGATTATGCACTTTGGCCACCAAAAATTTAGTACAAAAATGGGCGTAAAATTCCAAAATAATGTAATTAATGACGTGGACAGTGCAAAATTCCCGGGTCGTATAATAGATAGCCAGCTTAACTGAAAGAATCATATTGAAACATTATGTAAGAAAATAAGTTGTTCATCCTATGCCCTATATATATAAACTTGCCCCGACCGTTAACATGGATGCAGCACTCACAGCCTATTATGGCCTTGTTGCATCTGTGTTTAGATACGGCATCATAATTATTTTGGGGTAACTCTACTAATCGAGAAGCCGCGTTTAAAGCGCAAAAGCGCTGCATAAGATCTATGTTTGGGCTTCAGATAACGGACAGTTGTGTGCCATATTTCAGAAACCGCAAAACTGACGCTACCAGCCTTGTATATAGATTAAACCCAAACTTGTTTCCTTACTTATCTGATATTGTACAACGTAACAGGCGAAATGACATGCTACGCGGACGCAGAGCCAAGACAGCGCTCATGCGGAAAAGCATATTCTGCAGAGCAAAAATCAATTAGAGAGTTAGATTTGGCTGGATTTAAGAAGCAATTTAAAGAATTGTATGTAATAAATGCTACTATAATTTAAATGACTACCTATATGACACTTTGAGATCGTAATTATGCAAAACAACTACCTAAACCTTCAATTAATAATTAAGGTAATAATAATGTAGCCCATGTATAAGTTGTGTACATATTGTAAATGGGTTACTTGTATTTGTAAGGACAGTGTAGGCCGTGCGCATAGCAGGTGTCTAACTTAGAGCTTGACAAGCCGCATCCAGCTGCTGGGTTCGGGCCATCCACAAATAACTTCACACAAGTTTCATGATTTGCGTGACTTTCCTAGATGTCTCGCACCGGCCAATGTGTATGCGGCCTAACTGTTTTTTACTTAACATTCCAGGTTTAAAACCGATTGACATTTGTTTAGTAAGCGTAATAAATACGGATTAAGTTAGGTTTAAAAACATTTGTGTGTGTAGTAGTAGTAACAATGTATTTGTAATTTTAAGGTCAAAAAAAATATAAAAAAACCAAAAAATTAAAAAAAAACTGCAAAAACATAAAATAAACAAAAAATTAATCCACGATTTTTTTTTGTTTTATTTTGGATATCCTTAATAAGGTTAAAATATCAGACCTAACAAGTGACCCAAATGCTTTGCGCGAGCTGAGCAAGCAAAGCGACTGAGTCGTAGCAGCGGCCGGCGAATTTTCTAAAGAGAATAAGTACTAATTTTATTGCGAAATAGTCACAACATAATGCATTTTGAATACACAATCATTTCTGTGGTTACGGTTAGGTACTCACTATCCGGACAAGACAAGAGACACACAAGTAAACTAACGTCTGACGTTGAACGCGCAACGTCGCACTCAACCAACCATGCACTAACCATTCACTCAAGTTACCATGCAGTCAACCAACCATGCACTTAATTATTAAATATTGGTATTTGGCATAAAGTGAGTGTCATGTAAAGTCTTCAGCGATTTTGAACCATGAGTGTTGCGATTTTGAACTAGGTACTATCAACTTGCCCTGCGCTTAAACTGCCCTGCAAATGATTATGATCAAAGAGTATAATGATAATACGGGAGATTATGATACGGGCCCTGTTCGAGAGCAGTGCTGGCCCATTGGTAACGGCCGCGACTTACGAGTTGTAGGTCGTAGGTGCTAACCCAGACAGGCGCTTTACTTTGTGTAAATTATTTCATCACCGCTGCTCGGTAAAGAAAAACATCGTGAGGAAAGGAAACCAGCATGTCCTAGAACCAAAAATTCGAAGACATGTGACATCTACCAACCCGCACTGTGCCCGCGTGGCGGATTGTGTCCCAGCAATGGGAACTTTATTATAGGTTGCTTATGTCCTGTTCGACTCATTACAACATTCACCTAATTATCATCATCACCGACGAAAATATTGAGGTTGACTTCCACCCTAATGACATGCGACTGTCTATTTTCTTTTAGCGACTTTTACCCTTATCTAAAATTATCTCCCTTTAGGAAACCTAAGAAGTAGATATAAAAATTCTTAGAGGTTGCTCGAATTGATCATGAATTACATCGGGATTTGAGCGTCGGCAGAGGAGACAGGAGCTGGCGGGGCGGTAGCGGCGAGGTGTTGCTGTGTCTACTAACAATATACTAAGTATAATAGTTTAAGGGCGACTGCATACACACTCAATTGAAACTCCATCAAACAGTTCAGTCACTCAACTGAAACTCCATCAAACAGTTCAGTCACTCAACTGAAACTCCATCAAGCAGTTCAGTCACTCAACTGAAACTCGAACAAGCAATTTCAACTCACGCATATAAGCAATTTAGTTGTCGTCAATTTCAGCTGAGGCCTCAGTTTTCTGTCGTCAATCGTCTTGCAGGCTTCCATTTTAAGGCAAACCTTGGGTTGCTACTCATACGGGATGTGGAGACAATGCATTTTTGTTAGACAGAACAACTATTCTATATTCTTATCTTAAATTAGTTCCACGCAAACAAATATAAACTTTGCAACAAAGAAATTGTGAACTTTGTAACTGACAATGTTCATTCGCTGGCACGTTGCGCGGTGTTTTGTGCTTAGGTACCTATCAGCTGTCCGCTAGTCCGATGCGTCGACGCAACGTAGTCAGGCGAATTAACTAGACACCTGCACTGAACACTAACAGTACTGTACGAGTGGCGTCAGTACGTCAGGTCTTTGTTCACTTGCACTGGGTTTACGCGGGTTACTGACCGCAAATTTTTTCAGGTTCGAGGTTTTTATGTTTAGCCCGTGACCCGACGTTATTTGTAAAGCACTTAATTGCAATTTTTCCTTCTTACTTGCCTTTGATTAGCTGCTAATAGGCTCCTTTCATTAGGGGCTGCGGGGTTACGGATTCCATAGGCTCTGAACGAATGCTCTCCCTAGCACACATTCTTCGAGCTGCTCATAAGATTTTACGACATGAGGAAGAAAATAAAATTTTAATTTCGCGGGCTACATAACGCATCCCACGTTAGATAGCCCGCGCAATTCAAATTTTCCTACGTTTTTTGGTATTTGCAGGTCAGTGTCATGTTGAATGTTGATCAAAATATGATTCGCGAGCGTAACAAATATGACTTTTACAGAATTATATTAATTAACATCACCAATACTACAACCCTCTAAATTCTTACAATCCCATTGAATGGCAATTTCTTGAAATATCAATCGTAGTTGTTCAAAATATTGAGGATAATTTTATTATACTACAGAAACAATGAAGAATGACCATCCCTCGTTAACGACCGAAATGAAGGAGGATGGGCAGTTATCTTTGACACCAGTAGCTCTACCATGAGTTTGCACGGCCAAAACTCGCTAGCGCCTCTGTAAATCACACTAATATTATAAAGGCGAAAGTTTGTGAGTGTGTGGGGGTGTGTGTGGGGGTGTGTGGGGGTGTGTGTGTTTATAAGTTTGTTACTTCTTCACGCTCAAACGGTTCGACCAATTTTGTCAAAATTTTGTATGGAGGTAACTGACACCCTGGATTAACATATAGGCTATTCTATTCCGATATTCCCACGGGATCGACATTTACGCGGGTGAAACCGCGGGGCGCAGCTATTAATATAATATATGAAATATTGTAAAGCGCTGCCGCTTTACAATATTTCATATATGTTATTTACTTACTACGGGCTATATCCCAAATAATTCATTTGTCCAGCCCCAGTTTGTACCTAGAACATGGGATCTCTGTTGGAAACCAGATGAAATCAGAGTGGTCCGAGATGCGAGTTATTGGTATTGTTTTTGTAGCCGAGGTAAACTACAATGCGAAGATCCAAAGTCCAAGAAAGGCGAAATCACTCAGAAATGCAAAAAAGATAACCAGAAACACAGCCAATGATAATTTTGAACAAATCACAAGAAATCACTTTAATTCACAATGGTTTTGTGTAAATTCGCTGAAATATGACGATGACTGTTGAAGATGTCGGAAAAAATCATGCCGACTGCAAACTTTACGCGTGCGCCGCGTAAACATTGGACGAAATTTGGCACACAGATGGTGTAAAGGGTCTACTTTAAGTCCCGAGAGTACGTTCCCGGGGATATTTTCCGACATCCACGCGGGCCTATCCGCGGGCAAAAGCTAATAATGATATATAACAAGTCACTTTTCGTCTACACTATACCTACAATGGATTTCAAAGAAGTTTTCGCCATCATTTAGGCAATTTATAACGGAATGTTAATGTGTAGACATTAATATTACATAGATAATATAAGACATTAATATGAGATAGATATAGTACAGAAATTTCGTTGTTTTCATATTTCAAAGGCGCGTGTGGGTCGCTCTATACAATCAATCCTATACATATATGTATATGCATAGTGCAACGTGCATTTAAGTCCGATGTTACTCAGACACATGTTATTCATCTGTCAGTAGCGCACAAGTGAACACGTAACATGAAGCTCTTACTTATATTATTTGTTTTGTTAACTGTACTCAGCTCACTGTGTACTGGTAGAACTATATCTAGAGCTTTATGTGAAAAAATTATAACATGTAAACGTCGTTGTAGACAGGGTACCCTGCCTACACCTGTGCCTACCCCAGAACACGTTTCGATTTCTCAAAATTACGAGAATGTATTAATGACAATATTACTTTGTCCGGGTGGTGCATACAAATTGGCGTCAGGAAGATGTTCGTGAGTACTTTTTTTAACAATTAAAGATCATTGCGCACTATTGTATGGACATTATACCCACGTTGTACAGAAATAAAATAGGATGGAATAGAAAAATTAATGTATCTGGTTTACGATAGTATGGGTTGCATTAGTGTGGGTACTGTCTGTTACGCCAAAAATGAAAGTTTCGTGTATTTTTCCAAGTGTAATGTATATTTTTGAAGTGAAAACTTCTTTACGCGCGTTGGGCATTTTTTGAAATGGGAAAAAATCATTGAACTGTTGCTTCTATTACCTTATCCAATACCGCGCAAGTTTTATTTATAAAAGAATATCAAAAAAAATACCCGTGTCGGATGTGTTCGGCTGTCATCGGGATTGTAGTGTATGCGGAAAGCATTGACAGGTCAGTCGTTTACCGGCCGTAGCCGACATCAGACGTCTCTGGATTTCGTTTATGCTACCTTACCTATGTATCTGTCAAAGTGTGTTTTATTAAGCATCCCAGCGAACATCACAAGTGGCGACGAGGATAAAAGTAAGTGCTGAAAACATTTACCAAAAAAAGAGGAAGAATGCAGGCTGAAAAATAATGCACGTTGATAGTTGTTTACGATCAGTTAAGCGACTATATTTCGATAAGGATCGTTAATAGTTGGATACTAAAGTAAAAACAGAACGTAGTCACGCTGTACCTACCTACCTACACGTAAATAAATCGTTACCAAGGCAAAAGGTTACATCTAATGATTGCTTTGTTACCTAAGTTTCGTATGATTAAGTTACGAAAAATAAATTCTGCTTCGATTGATGTAAACAACTTATAAGCGTAAATGCAATGATATTATAAAGGAAAGATACGCTACGTTCATACTGAGCGACGCCGACGTTCTGTATTGTTGCGTTGTTATTACAAAGTAGTTACTGCGATAGACAATGCGGAGCGTATGACACAGAAATAGATAGCTATATGTATTGTGTTGCTTGCTGCAATTAGCGGACTAAATGAAACTACAACAATATTGTCTAAATTTGCCTGCAACAATTTGCGCCCGCTAGTGCCATATCTACCCCTTGAATATAATATCATTGCGTAAATGTTACAAAGGCCATGCAGTAAGTGTTGGTTACAAGTGTTACAACAAAACAAAGGGCTATGCCTGAATAGTACGCAATTATTTCAATGTGCTGGAATGCAAACAGTAAATTATTGTTATTGGGTAAGTGTTCTCATTTAAATAACAAGATAATTGAGTTATTTGCACGCTTCTTATTTTAAATAAAAATAATAACCAATTATTATCATAAATCTTGGACATACTTAACTTTTCTGTAGTAAATAACCTACATACCCACCTATTGTAAAAATAAAACAAAATCATTGGATACTATTTTAATCATTTTATTTTTTAGGTCACTGGTTTTGCCAGGATCAATTGTTTACATTTCGATACAGAAATATCAAGGTCACGCAAATACTATTCTCAATACGACCATGCATAACGGATAAATGTGAGAAAAGACCGGGAAATGTTAGTGTAAGCATCAATAATGGCTTCAATCAATCAACTCAGCCTATCGCAGTCCATTGCGATAATAATGGCTTAATTACTAGCATATTTACTGCCAACCAGTTAATAAACCTAATATGTTAATAGATAAAGGTTATTATCAGTCAATTTCCATAATAATAGTAAAGTAACGCTACTGAATAAAGTTATTCAGTATATTTAGTTAGTCATACTTACACATAAGTCAAAGGTCATGCTGAATCCGAAATGGTCTAAAGGCCACGCATATACTAACAGGTACCTTATGGCTACGCAGTAGTGTTACTGTTATCTATATAAAAGATAAAAGGCCACGCAAATACTAACAAGTACCTTATGGCTACGCATACTGTTATCTATATAAAAGATAAAAGGCCACGCATACGAGTCTCAAAATCCTGTTACAGGTCGCCCCAAAAAAATGACTCACGCAATAAGTACTTACAAAAATATAATAGGGCATGCAGTTGTAATACTGTTACTGATTTTCAGTAAAAGCCACGCAAAAATAAGAGTCAATACATTTTAATGCAAGCTGCAAAATGACTCATGCATCATCCACACTTCCCAACTAAGACCATTTTGATTGCGAAGGCGATCCGACATCTGTCGGCACTAGTTGGAGGAAATGGAAGAGGGCACTTGAAATTTATGAAACGAGCTACTCTTCTCCATGTTGGGAGAATTACCCAAACGAATGTATTCATTGTAATACCTATTAAACATAAACAATGCAAAAAAAAAAAAATGGGTTGTTAGGTACTTGATGGTAGTAAAAAGTCTCATTGTAGACCCGTTCCACATAGGAAAATTTCCTGCGTGTAGGAATAAGTAACTAATGAGTAATACTGATAATGCTTAACATGTGTACCTGAGTTCTAGGGTGACATAAATACCGATCTAAATTTAGATCGGTATCAACAGACTATGGGAAAGACAAAAGCTATGTAATTGTTACTATAATTAGGTACTAGTACCTACCAACCAGTTAAAATAATAAGTATACATACTTTGAAATAAAATAGGGGCAAAGTGAAAATAAAAAGTCACAATAACAGTAAACTGCTGTTTGATGTTATTGCAATGATTAATTAATAATAATGTAATAACAACAGAAAGCTGCCATCTTAAACACCTGCAGAATAGTTAGGAAATTCATACAGTTAGAGGAAGAAAACACTCTAATACACACCATACGCTGCATTTACTTGACTTTAGCCCGTAAATGTAGCTAAAACCAGCCTAAGAGGTGAGAAAAAAAAAAGACACTAAAAATAATAATACTAATGTTTATTTCCAGTAAAATGTTCATAAAGGTTACAAGTACAGTAATATGGTACAACATAAAGTGCATTGAGTATTATCTCCTGGCACCCAAACTAGGTTATAGCCTGTGACTTGGGGACCAGTGATTCCATAAGGGTAGATAGATGAACAAAATGTTTAGTAAAACTGTTTTCACCTGTAACATGAATTAGTATGACATAATATTTTCTTATGATATGATGAATCGGTAAATCAATTTTGTTTGAGAAGAGAAGTTCCCTTCTTCTGTTGGAGTTTTGTGGTACTATCAAAGGTCACTAAGTTACAGGTGCCATGTATCATTATGTGAAACCAAGACAATAATGTACTTATAACAATAAAGATTGCTTACCTATTCAAACATAGGTACAGGCGTGATGTGGTTATGAGATTATAATTCTTATTTAAGTATCACAAAGTTGATAATACTGCCTTAGGTGAGTTCCTGTTACTAGTATTACAATGGTCTGTGTGAAAGTATTGATACCTTCAGTATGAGATTGGCACCATCTTTTGTATTGTTTGTCACATTAGAAGTCAGTCTATATTGATGGAAGATTAGTTAAAACTCAAATTAAAATATATTTATTTGTACACATAGCTATACCATACTGACCCATGATGGGAAAAAATATGTCACTATGTGCTGCCTTGCCAGGCGTACAAGTATTGCTTACGCAGTAGGTAGTAGGGGTACAAGTAGGCCTAAATAATAACAGCCGCACAGGTCGTTTGATCAGGTTAAGCTATGCTTGCCGCGGTTGGTCTGTGGATGGGTGACCATCTTTACATACCGAGACTCCTCCGTGCCTCGGAAAGCACGTTAAGCCGTTGGTCCCGGATGTCATTCGTGGATCTTTGACAGTCGTTACGGGTAGAAGCCCGAAAATCTGACAACCAGTCTTGCCAAGGGGTACCTATTGTATTACCCAGTGGCTGGGTTCTGGAGGTCAGGTGGGCAGTCGCCCCATATGAAATACTGTTATTCGGCTGCATCCGTAAGAAAGTTGGTTAGGATGCAGCTTTAAAAAAAAAAAAAAAAAAATAATAAAATTCATTTAATTCGGGCAAGACCCAAATGAAATTAAAATATTACAATGCCTACTACCACAGAATAAAATTTCAATGCATAGAAATAAAACAAATTAACGAATACAAAATTAAAAAGGTAATGGAATTAAAATTAAGTTATTAATGTCAATGTCAATTAAAACTAAGTGCACTGGCTATACATGTCTGCTACAGCATTTCCTAATGTAGGGGCAGTCAATTCGCTCAGCGATCATCACCAGGACAACCCAGTATTCTAGAACATGATACGATTATAAATTATTTTGATGATTCAATGTTATGGTAATTAACTAACCAACAGGCAAAAATACAACTTTTGTCAGACTAAACTTCTTGAACTACCTACCGGAAATGTTGTCAAGTAGTACCTAATAGGTATTGAAGTGGTTAAAAGTACCTAATGATACTACTAAATTAACAATAACCCTAAAAAAAATCGCATTGACTCATAAATATCTACTAAATCTATTATTGTTCAATCGGTAAAAAAAAAAAAAAAAAAAAAAAATTTAAGGAAGAATAATCACAGAAATAGGTAGATACGCGCTGTTGGTAATTCCGTGGACTACTCAATAAAATACCATATTAGACTCCAAAATATATTGTGCATCCGCACAGGCAATCGATCAGAATTACAAGCACGTTTATGAATGTGACATCTGTCTAGAAAAAATATTCTATAAATACTGGGACACATATACAAACTCCATGATGTGTATTAGGCACATGCCAACATCATTGTTGTCATTAAGTTAATACTAACACTGGCCCTTGAACCAATCTAAACTCAGGTAAATCACATTACACACATTGAACACTATAAATAAATCTAAGCATAGACACATCCGCTGTTTAAAAATAATAAAACATTACAACAGCAAAAACATAGCAAAAGTATAAATTTGTCAAAGTATCCGTCACATATAAACAGCAAATATTCAAAACTATGTGATAGGGATCTCAAACAAATTATACTTCTGCAAGTATACCTTACCTACTGCTTAGAACCATTATATTATCTATTTAACGATATAAATAAACGATGTTTGGAGATGGCTTAGTACTGGAATACTAAGTTACTGTAGTACCTAGTTATATCGAAATATGGGAAGCTCTTTAGTACTGTTTGGATGATCTAATCAACTGAGTAATTAGAAGTCTCAGTATATTCGAATTCAGACTCTCAGATAATTATCAATTTTGGGAACACAAAACTTAATGTCATACCTTCATGATAAGGTTCAAATTCCATGGCAATTGTTGGGACCATAATATAGAAATACAAGCGTTGAATCTAAAGGTAGGTTCGTGAATATGGAAAGAAACGAAGTAAGATATATATTAGGTAGGAGGTGTAAGGACACAACCACAATGACAGATGTAAAATAATAGAAGATCTCAATAATTATTGTTTACCAAACAAGTTAAGTTGTGTCAGATCAGTGTGATTTAAATTCAACGACTCACCTACCACCTATAAAAACAGCGACGGAAACAAATTCAAATTCACTTATTTCGTGAACACAGGGTACATACAAAAGGTGTTATAAATACATAAGATCCGAGCTGTGCCCCGCCAAAAGGCATACAAAATATCAAAGGTTCCATAATGTCATGTGGAAAAAAACATACAACAATACTCAAAATTATTTAGTATGTCTTAACATGAGCTTATATTGGATTAAGTTAAAAAGTATAATTAAAATTTGTCATTTAAATATTGTCAAAAGAATAATACACCTTGCTATTTAACAGTTTGAACAGACAAGATCACTCACCATGTCACACGTAGGCACATACACATAATAATAGCATTTAATTTCAGCACAACCGTGGTGATGGTCTAGCCCGACTAAGTTCGTGGGTTTGAAACCAGGCAGGCATTTTGTGTATTTTCACTCATCACCACTGTTCATCAACGGTGAAGGAAAACACCGTGAGGAAACCGGCATGTCTGAGAACCAATACTTCGAAGACATGTGATTCATTAAATTGGACGCAATGGGCATCCATTAAATTGGACGCATTTGGACATCCATATGTCCAAATGCGTCCAATATGATATGGCGAAGGAAAACATCGTGAGGAAACCGGAAAACATCATGAGGAAACCATATGTAACACTCCATTAAATTGGATTTATCAAAGCGAAAGTTCTAGGAAAATCATCTACTTTTACAATATTTGTAAATATGTGAGCACGATGTATCTATCACAGAATTGAGTGCATCGTCTTCACATATAATTAAATATTATGTTTATAAGAACTTGTAAAACATTTTAAAAGAGTAACGATGGAGTTTCTTGCCCATTCTTCTCCATACGAAAACTACCTTTTCGAATGGGCGATTAGAATCAATTCAACATTTCAATTTAATAAAAATAAAGGAGGGATGTAGTGTATGCGGAAAGCATTGACAGGTCAGTCGTTTACCGGCCGTAGCCGACATCAGACGTCTCTGGATTTCGTTTATGCTACCTTACCTATGTATCTGTCAAAGTGTGTTTTATTAAGCATCCCAGCGAACATCACAGGGATGTACTCTGTCGTATATACGATTATGTCAGTGAGTGATGGCAAAGTATTCTGCAGTGCGATTCTGTAACTATCTCACCGTGAAAACTTAGGTGAAGTGAGCGTGGAGTGAGCTGTCAATAGTGTCAATTCCTAGCAAAAACAAACTCACTTCACCTAAGTTTTTACGTTGAGATTTTTACAGAATCGACCGACTGTGTGTGTTTTGTTTTCACTTCTGTCGGCACTTTGCCACTGTTTTTTAACCACAATTAACTTCTTAATCACGCATTAACTTTTATTTATTTTGCTCCATTAATTATGACTGTTTTAAACTAAACATTTTTGTGTTGAGAAAAAAAACTTTTTTTTAACACGATGGCGGGATGAGCTGGACTCCTTCAACAAGAACTGGTCCTTAACAGCTTTGAACAGAGAGAAGTGGAAAGAGAGTAGGGAGGCCTTTGCCCTGCAGTGGGACATCACAGGCTAATAATAATAATAATTAACACGTTCAACGCGGAAATCTTCTGACTGCTCGTCCGTGCGTTACGGTCGCTGTATATCCCGTATTAGAGTCTCCTGATACGCGTTACGGCCGGTATAAACATCGATTTGTTATTGACCTGTTAATTTTTACTTCCCTAATTTAACAAGAAAAAAAAGTACATGGAATTAAAAGTGGGGTATAACTTAACATGTTAACTCTAGCAGTTAAATAAGTCGTTTAGCCCATTTCATTTTGAAGAGAGGAGGCCTGGGTCTCACCAGTGGGAATATTATAGGCTGATAAATAATAACCAACTAACTAATTAACTTATTATTTTAAGATTAACATAATTATATGTTATAGCATAATAATAACCAACTAACTAACTTATTATTTTACGTGATAGATATCAAGTAAACTAAAAAGTTATAGTTAAATACACACAAAAACACATAAAAGTTATACATAAAAAGTGATTTTTTACAATTAATAAAATTCTAAAAAAACACTTTTTATGTATAACCACCTTTTGAAGCCGAATAAACTTAATACCTAAAGGAAGTGCTTAATTAAGTTTATAAAAATAAACATAATATGTTATTACTCGCCAACGTTGCAAGGGCAAAAAACCTTAACTTAATTAAGTTAAGGTTTTTTCTGGCGGTGCCATGCCGGTGGTATCTAAAACTGCGCAGAGAAGGACTAAGTAATTAATAATGCTATTCTGCACCGTGTACCTAAACTTAGGTGAAGTGAGCTGTCAATAGTGTTAATGATGCATCAGGGGGGCAATTCTGGTAAATTTAAGAATCAGTATCAGAATGCTTTATTTGTAAACATAGGTCAAATTACAATAGTGTGCGAGATTTTACAGCCACAGGTAGGTAGATCCTCTATGTTTTGCCCAGAGGCGTACAAATATATTAATTTAACATTGTCGAATTTTTTTATTTTTAACACCAATTTAACTTTAGAGATAATCATGAAGTGGTAGAATTATGTAAACTTTCACATTAGTAATAAAATCAATATTAAGGACGTTCACAGTCTGATCTCATTCTCAATCTGTCAAAAATACCTCTAATTTTCAGACATTTTGACAAGTTTTTGACATTGTTTGTCGCCGAGATGAGACTGCGACTAGATTTTGAACGTTTTAAATTACGAGAATTGGCCTTCAGACGGAATGACAACTCACTTCAGCTTCAGATCTTTTTACAGAATAGCACCGCTGAGCGCAGTTTCTTCAACATAACATAGCTACAGACGCCAAGCACATCAAGCTACCCAAAACTGTAAAATTTTCCCAATCAACCTTGAAAGAAAGAAAAAGTATTTATTGCGACTCGTACAGGAAGATCACAAACTAAACTAAACACAGTAAAATAAAAATCCAAGATAATAAAAAAAAGTAACAAAAGGAAAATTAAACAGAAAGTCCTATACGAGGCCAAAAGGCTCCTATCTCAGCATGATGCTGCGACATTTAAAACAAAGAAAATGTCACAGCGCTGGTATTCTGATAGGGCCCGCCGATTTGAACCTTATAGTTTATTTAGCAATAAAGTTGAAAATCTATTAAAGAAATTTGACATATTGTAGTAGCTTGATGTGCTGGCGTCTATACATAACATCACGCCCTTCGTCCACGAAGGGTTAGTCAGAGGTGTGACTACAGTATACCCCCATTTCATCATGTACAGTCAACAAAGGAGTTAAGTATACAGGAGCGTCGGATATAGTTGAAGTTTACTAAGAAACCGATGCATGTTTTGGACTGAAATTTAATTTAATAAATGAGCTGTTTGTTTTCTATTAATAAACTAAAATTTTATTCGAGAATATCCATCGGTTTTTTAGTAAACGTCAACAATATCCGACGCTCCTGTATACTTAACTCCTTTGTTGACTGTACCTAATAGGTGGCGAGCCTATTGCTATCAACCGGGCATAAATCTAACTCCGGGCTGTTACTGAGAAATTCCCAATGGAAAACCCAGTAACACTTTGCCCCACCCAGGATTCGAACCCGCAGGACCTCGTGCTCAGCAGTAGCACTTGTTACCACAATACCAAGGAGGCAGTTTCTTTAAATCATAATATTAATTAAATATTTCTATTTTTCAGGTCTCCAAAATCATCGAATTTGTACAATTATGACAATATTTTTTATGATGATATTTTTTATGATGACAAATGAACATTTGTTGGGACGTGGTAGGTATCAAGATAATACATAAAAAACATTTGGATTTAAAAAATATGCAAAACATCTATAAGGGCTGATTTTTCCATCGCCAGATAACTATTATTCGAGGAATAAAATTGACGTTTGACAGTTTTTGTATGAAATAACTGTCAAAATTTCAAAATCGTTCCTAGAGTAAAGTTATCAGATGATTGAAAAATCAGCCCCCTAAAACAACTAAAGTTAAATGTTTCGTTGATCCCTATTTCATAATTAGGTAATGAGTATTGATGTATAGTTATTGTGTCGTAGCATCAATATAAAGGGCCAGTGTTTTCTTCAGTAATCAGCAGTAGGTACACTTTCACTAATTACTGGATTAACGCTGGAATTATTTTATTTTCAGGGACACACTATTCGACACAGGAGGAATTCACGACTAAACAATACTCGGTTTCCAAATCATCAAAATGATGCCTCCCATAAATTGTTAAAATTATTTTTTATTTAACATTAAAGTTAAAAAAAAAAAAAAATTATTTTAAACAACTTGTCATGGAACGTTTAACATCATTATAGCGAAATAAGATTATGTGTGCGCTTTTAACTTATTTTTAAAATTTATTTGCTTTGTTTTCTAAATTACTAAAACTACCTCTCCCTGAAAAATTCAGAATCCTAACTAATATTATAAATGCGGAAGTCAGTTTGTTTGTTTGTTACCTTTTCATGACTAAACTACTGAACCGATCATCCTGAAATTTTGCATATACTTACGTTGTCAGGTGTAGGTACATAAATATGAGTAAGATATCTTTCATCCCGAAAAAAAGTCCTGTGCCTAAGTAGTTAATAATTATTATCCAGTTTTAAGAAGGGGTTTCTTTAAATAATAGGGCTTATTAGGCTGGATTATTATGATCAAATAATGGGAACAAAAAACTCAACATGACAAAGTTAAAATTCCAAACGCAACAATTTTTTTAAGACGTTTTTCATTTACAATGGCCATTCAAATTTCAAACTAAACTACATAACACTTAGTTATTATATAGTTGAGAAAGCGGTATTGAATGAAAAATATCTAATATTCTAAATTGAAGTGGTTCGTGGCTTAGTAATAACAATAACATTCGCATAGTTCGCATTCACGTAAGTATTCGCACACATAAATTATGTTTGTCCGTAACACAATATCCGATAGGTAGGTAATGACCTCTGAAAGACGTGAACTCTAAGTTAACCTACCAGCGTTATGATAAGAATAATATCTAAATTATCTAATTGTTTTGTCTATCTATATCTGTGGTTTGAACTATGTCAACTCGTTATCTTACTTACTGCGCAGGAATCTTAACATATTCACTTCTCACGACAAATGAATTATAAATTTTAGGTAACTACACTAATTACTACTACTCAAAAGACCATTTCAGACACCAATCTACATGGTCTTCACACGATCTGACCATGATTTTGTCTGGACTTTAAAAGAGACTGACTTCTGAGTTTATTTCGGCCTTTCTTCTCAGAATAGTCAGATAGGAAACGCCGACCTCATCTAGTTTAAAAAAAAATATGATTGACGTGTAAAAGTGTTTGTACAAACCTACTTACAGAAATACAATCACTTATCATTTATCATTTACTACAAAGGAACAATAGGGGGTTTATTTATAAACGATTAACGCCGAACGTCATTTCATACAAAATTTCAAGCCCTTGTTTTCCGAAATGAACGAACCTATTTTAATGAAACTTTGTACGCATAAGCAGGATATAAAGGTCTAAAAAGTTAGTAGAGAACATTTTCTGTATATACTGGGGAAATTCTACTGATAAAGTTATACTTGAGGTCAATATATATGGGGGAAATTGTACAGATAACCTTAAACGTGAGGTCAAATTTACATCTATTTAAAACACTGAAGTCGAAACGTCATGATACTGACAGTTGCGCCAATATACACAACACAGCATTCTACAGGGTGCCTTGTAATTTGATGTAGGTATTCCTTCCGAAAGACATAGCGTTGGAAGGCCTCACACAAGGTGAACCGACGACCTTGTGAAGGCTGCAGGAACCCGTTGGATGCGAGAAGCACAGAACCGGTCGAAGTGGAAGTGCTTGGGGGAGCCTATGTCCAGCAGTGGACGTCTTTCGGCTGAAATGATGATGATGATGATGATTCCTTCCAGGACGTGATGGTGTGACCCATTTGCAACAATTAAGCATCCCATAAAGCCTTGGCGAAAACTCATGGAATTCAAGAAAACTCAATTTTTATGTATTTTTGAAAATTTCCCAGAATTCGTCTCTCTTGGATTATGGCCTTTATTGATAATCGATTTAATACCTGATACTTTAACAAATCTATCGATGTAACTAAATGTTCTAAAACTACAAACAGTTAAAAGTTAAGGGAAGAAGTTTACTAACCATTTTCAAAAATCATCTACGTACATGAATTTTGACACCAGTTAAAATCTTAAAATTTTAATATGGCACTGAGCGTACAAATTACGGAGAAGACATCTTCATTTAATCAGCTATCTAACGAGGTACAAATATTTAAACAATATTTAACTATTAACAAATGTTTATTTATAGATCAGATAACTATTTACAGTAGATACTAAATTAAATGACTAAATAACTTACTATACAAATTGAGATGTTATCTTTTTACCTTCTCACCACCCAGAAACTGTTCCAACGGTACATATGCGGCCAGGTCGGCGCGACCAGTTTGCATGTTGAGACGCCATTTTTATATCTGTACCTGTTCTATTTATAACACTTATTTTTACACCCATGTTTAACAAATAAAAAGCTTTGACTTTGACAAAATAAGAATAACCGCATTAAACAGGCATCACAAAACACGAAACATAACTCACATTCCCTCTACAATCGATTCGGTCGGCGTCCGTCAGGTAGAGTGAAATTGATTGAGTTAGGTACGTAATTATGAGCGCAGTGGAAATCCCGGGATGCGCTGCTCAGCTGTTGCCATGGATACGAGCGGGTGGTGGATGCATCGCGGCACAGAATAGGTAGGTACAGAAGGTTGGGGGCTAATTCCCGTAGGTAATTATAATAAAACAAACGATCAAAATCTAGTAACAATCTCTTTTCTATCATTTGTGACTTCGAGTGACAGTGTGAACATAACCCACCCGCATTGCATAAATATGCAAGCTGTCACGCCCTATAAGGCGTACATATATAGCCTTTTATTTGGGTATTAAATTTTGTTTACATTATTATTTTTTGCTATAATATAGTTTTCAACACACTTGCTCGTAAAGTGGCTCTTATTTAACCGCTTTTAGGTCCATAATGGAGTGTATTACGAACGCGTGCTTTTTCTTTACTTTAATCCACATGTTCTGTAATACCACAGAATAACTATTTACTAGTCGGAGACGCGCGCTTTTTTAATCTCATCAAAACCTGCGTTCCGAATTGGGAAATAATCGATGTGTTCCGAATTGGGAAATAACCGAATTAGCGTGAGCGCGATAACGATAACGATGTCCCGTGAATCGTCATAGATGACGTCATGACATTCGCCATCTTGCGATAATGCCGACCATGCCCTAGAATAATATCACCGTGAGCGCTGTCAAAAATGACAGTGTGTGTATGAGGTTGTGTCAGTGTGTGTTTTGTTTTGAGTTGCATCTTTAAATTAAACTAACGTGGCATTTTTGAAATTGTGCTTCTGGCTGACAGTCGCCACCTAACCAAAGAAGAAGAACTGAAGAAGAAATGTGGTGTTTATACAAAGAAATACTGTAATAATATCTTTTTTACATTGTGTAAGCACTGTGAGCGCGTTCACGAGAGTTCCGAATTGTTGCCAGCTCTCAGCAGTCATAATCGTAATATCTAAATCGGAACGCATGTGAGATGATGTAAGCGCTGTGATGTGAGCGATTATAGCTAATTCATGGCTAATTCGGAAAGCGCCCAAAGAGACTTCATGCCAAAAGAAAAAAATCCGCGGGCTACCTATATTTCAATTTTTTTTTAAATAGTCTGTATTGTCCTTGGTCGCAAAATGAACTCGCAGGGGACCACAGACAATTTAAGGTGAATGCGCAGTGGTAGACCTCGAAATTCTTAGGTTTTTTGCAATTTTTAGGTTTGTGTTTATTATATTTTTTCTATAGGCTGTTAAGCGGTTTTGTCTGTGCCATAGATTAATATATTTAAAATGAGTCAATGTTGCGCGCGCATCGCTAGTGCTGGCTGGCACGGCGCGCGGGAAAACAAAACCAGCGCGCCATTTTCCATACAAGTTAATATTTAACAATACAAGTCTGTTTTTTTTCCTCGCAAGTGTGTTGAAAAACGTCGTATGAAACGCGTGTGCATTAATCAATATACACTCGGCTTTCTTATCGCTCTCGCCTGCGGCTCGCGCGATAATATCGCCTCGTGCATAATGATCAACATAGCACACATGTATCATAATGTACTATTTCAACACACTTGCTCGTAAAGTGGCTCTTATTGAACCGCTTTTAGGTCCATAATGGAGTGTATTACGAACGCGTGCTTTTTCTTTACTTTAATCCACATGTTCTGTAATACCACAGATAACTATTTACTAGTCGGAGACGCGCGCTTTTTTAATCACATCAAACCCTGCGTTCCGAATTGGGAAATAATCGATGTGTTCCGAATTGGGAAATAACCGAATTAGCGTGAGCGCGATAACGATAACGATGTCCCGTGAATCGTCATAGATGACGTCATGACATTCGCCATTTTGCGATAATGCCGACCATGCCCTAGGAGCGCTGTCAAAAATGACAGTGTGTGTTTTGTTTGGAGTTGCATCATCTTTAATTAAACTAACGTGGCATTTTCGAAATTGTGCTTCTGGCTGACAGTCGCCACCTAACCAAAGAAGAAGAACTGAAGAAGAAATGTGGTGTTTATACAAAGAAATACTGTAATAATATCTTTTTTTACATTGTGTAAGCACTGTCATGTGAGCGCGTTCACGAGTGTTCCGAATTGTTGCCAGCTCTCAGCAGTCATAATAGTAATATCTAAATCGGAACGCATGTGAGATGATGCATGGACGTAATATTACGTCCATGGAGATGATGTGAGCGCTGTGATGTGAGCGATTATAGCTAATTCGGAAAGCGCCCAAAGAGACTTCATGCCAAAAGAAAAAATCTTTTTTTAAATAGTCTGTATTGTCCTTGGTCGCAAAATGAACTCGCAGGGACCACAGACAATTTAAGGTGAATGCGCAGTGGCAGACCGCGAAATTCTTAGGTTTTTTGCAATTTTCAGGTTTGTGTTTATTATATTTTTTCTATAGGCTGTTTAGCGGTTTTGTCCGTGCCATAGATTAATATATTTAAAATGAGTCAATGTTGCGCGCGCATCGCTAGTGCTGGCTAGCACGGCGCGCGGGAAAACAAAACCAGCGCGCCATTTTCCATACAAGTTAATATTTAACAATAAAAGTCTGTTTTTTTTTCCTCGCAAGTGTGTTGAAAAACGTCGTATGAAACGCGTGTGCATTAATCAATATACACTCGGCTTTCTTATCGCTCTCGCCTGCGGCTCGCGCGATAATATCGCCTCGTACATAATGATCAACATAGCACACATGTATCATAATGTACTATTTCGTTGTAATTATTGGTATAATGGCGTGGCTAGCTGACATAATGGCAAATAATTTAATTTAATGTTCTGTGTCTCGTAATGTCAATTATTTCGCATACCTACTATTGTATAGAAGCAAGTTTTTTTTTAACTGAACAGACAGCTGTGCTGCTGGAGAGTAGTGGAGAATTTGTTGCGCCACTTCTTCTTCCCAGCGATTCGAAATCAACCGAGTGGGCGATACCGACCACATCCAGGCGACGCGCGACGTCGCGTTGCGGTGTGGTTGCGTTGCGACAGATCGTTGGATTTGTCTGTCTGCAAACACTAGGCCACAACTTAACCACATCGCAACTACTAGCCACAAAGAAAACCACAACGCAACTACTAGCGACAATGAAACCACGACGCAACTACTAGCGACAACGAAACCACAACGCAACTACTAGCGCAACGAAACTACAACGGAACTACTAGAGACAACGAATCCACAACGCAACTACTAGCGATAAAGAAACAACAACGCAACTACTAGGGACAAAGAAACCATAACGCAACCACTAGCGACAACGAAACCACAACGTAACTACAAGCGACAACGAAACCACAATGCAACTACTAGCGACAACGAAACCACCACGCAACTACTAGCGCAACGAAAATACAACGCAACTACTAGTGACAACGAATCCACAACGCAACTACTAGCGCAACGAAAATACAACGCAACTACTAGTGACAACGAATCCACAACGCAACTACTAGCGCAACGAAAATACAACGCAACTACTAGTGACAACGAATCCACAACGCAACTACTAGCGCAACGAAAATACAACGCAACTACTAGTGACAACGAATCCACAACGCAACTACTAGCGCAACGAAAATACAACGCAACTACTAGTGACAACGAATCCACAACGCAACTACTAGCGATAAAGAAACAACAACGCAACTACTAGGGACAAAGAAACCACAACGCAACTACGTAAAATTGCAGCGACACTATTCATGCATAACCACTGCTTGCCCACCTTTTTTCGCTGCTATGTGGTGTGGTTGTGGTTCGTGTGAATGGGTACAGTCGCGAGTGCGCTTGCTCTCGCTGCAAGTAGATGCTTGTCTATGTGAGTGCGTTTTCGCTTGTTGTATGGGGTCAACCTTCTGTACGTCTATCTATTTTGTGGTCTAGGTCCCGGACAGGCTGGAAGCCTTGAGCTCGTTGCCATGGTTACGGGCGGGCGGTGGGTGCATCGCGACCCGGCTTGAGCGTTGTGTTTTCCTACTGCATGCACAGTGCACACTGGCAGTTATTTTTGTGAGGTATTTGCGTACGGTTAGCAAGTTCATTTTGATACTTGATTTGATTTCGACTTTACGTAGGTACCCAGAGTTAATACAATAACTCTAAGATGCAGGTAGTTAAGTTTATTATTATTAAGGTATGAAAGTCACGACTTTAAGAGTGTTTTATAAATATTCTCTAATTTTGTCATCTTTATTTGTATTCAGATCTAGCAATTTTTCATTTCAACAATAGATTTAATTATCTTCTAGTTAGAGCATTGATTAGAATAAGGTAATAGTTATATAACCTTTAGACAGTCTGTCTTAGTGTAGCAGATAAATAAAATAAAAGAAGATATGATTTGATTTTAAATTCAGAAACACCAGTAGTTTCTTACATGTTTTCCTAGTAAACTTCGATAGAACAACTTTTCCATTTTCACTCACCAAAAATGTAAATACACCAGTAGAATTGGTGTATTTACTGGGCACTCAACTAGTAATATATATGCAATGGCACTCAATCAAAATTACAAAATGATAACCAAAAGCTGATCCAGTTGGTCGGATTGATTTGCGGTCGGCGCTTTGTGGTTAGAGGCACGAGCGTGCGATGTATGGCGAAGCGCAAGCGAGTCACCGGCCACAGCTACCGGTAGCCCGGCGACTAGCGTTTTGGTTTTCACTAAGAAAACGTGTATTTTATGGCTATTATTCAGAGTATTATTTACGATCCTTATATGTATATCTATGAAAGCAATTTTTAAAACCTGGCACGCAGCCTAAACCGCTGCTCCTAGAGACATGCATTTTGAAGGGTGTGTTAGGGTTTTTCGAAATCCACCCTTAAGAGGGTGAATGGGGGGAGGGTGAAATATCACGCGGATGAAGTCGCGGGCAGAAGCTAGTAAAGTATAAATGATAATTATAACAGTGGAAATAAATGTTTAATGCCATTATAGTCTGTTTACAGCTATTTTACCTCTGATTTTGCATCACTGTCCAAATCACAGTCACCTTTATTCTCATTCTAATAAAGTTGCTGTTGGTTTGCTGCCACTGACAAGCCTGTCAAAATCATTGTGATCTGTATTCTCGTTATAATAAGGTTGCTATTATGTTGCTGCTGTCAGAGGTAAAATAACTTTGAACGGACTGTTTTATTTCTCATAAATGTTCTGATTGTTACGTAACATTTAATTATAGGCCAGTGTTAGTCCTGATGCAAAAGTATGATGAAAGACCTAAATCAATAATTGACTTTTTTAAGACCCAAATATATTAATGTATCTGGCCATTATTCCAAAAAAACTGTTCAATGCCATTTAAAAACGTTCAAAGAAGAGATAAAATAACATTTATTTTTTATTTTATACGTACGTATATGGCTTTATTTTTTTCGACTAAATATGCCAGTATCAGTCGGCCACAGACTTATAAGTCTGTGCAGTCAGCCTATTAGGCAACAATATCCTTGAAAAACCTTTTTTTTTTAATAAATTAATAGGGTAAGATAATTGTGGTGAGCAATATACGTAGAGATATAGAGTACTCCTTGTCTTTAATATGAACTTAAAGTCTGTCACCACCGTGGTCCACAATCCGTTTCCATTTGGTCCAGATCAGTTTTTAATTTAGTTTCAAATAAATTTAGTGGGACTAGCCTAGCTGCATTAATAATATCGATGTCCTATTTCCACAAAGCACGTCATTATTCAACAGTCTATTATAGAAACATTAAAAAATGTACCAACCTTCGCCTATGAACATCTGCAAAACCAGAGGCATCGCAGGTGCGTTGACAAGTTGCAATGCTTACCCTGTTAAATAATAATAAATTATTTATTTCAAGTAACTATGAGACTCATACAGTGTTAGTAACAATAAAATAAACTTACAACTATGTTAGTGATACAAATACAACAACAAAATGCAAATTGTTCCATAAACTCACTTAACCAAGTTATAAAATCAAGTTAAAACTTAGTCTGTCTGTACACCTCTGCCCGGGATGCAACAGGCAGGCTAACACTCGTGTCGCTGTGATCCTGGTTCCAGTCGACGAGAGGGTTTCAACACAGGGGGTGTTGAAACCCTCTCCCTCGAACGTACACCTATTATAAACTTTTTGTACTAGTACTAAGCTCAAATATTACGAATATTTCGCTTTGAAGAGCTTTCCGTCAGGGGTTGTTGTTGATGGAAGTTGATGTGAAAATAAGTGATAGGGAGAGATTTTAACTTGATTGTTATACATATACAGTAAAAGTACGTTAAACTTTACATCTAAAGAAGCTAACTTTACTATGTCAGCTAAGAGTAGGTACCAGTTTTTGTAACATTTTTCATTTCAATTATTTATTAAAAATTAAAATAAAATGTAAGATGAAGATTACAATTTAATGAAACAATTAGATGTTGTCAATATGTAAACAAATATTTATTAAAATAGCTCTTGTTGTGTTGCGGAAAGCAGAAAAATTATATTCGTAAAGATTTTATGAATATAATTATTCGCTTACAACAACACAACTGATAAAGCTCGTATGAAATAAAGGAAAAGTATGTAAAACAAAGAAATTCTATTAGCATTGTTCAAACAAAAACAAAAATATGCTGTTTTTATCCCATAGTCAGGTTCTCAAAGAAAGAAAAATAAATGAACTAAATGCGAACTTTGTTTTAACAGAAAATAAATTAATCAAATAAACATGCACTTTATATGAAAAGCTTCCAAAGAGAGTGTTAAATTTTGATTGTCCTGAACGGTCATTGTGTTTCCTCTTTTGATTCCGGATTATTTGCCGGTCGTACGGCTCGTATCGTCCGGCACGGTTTTTGTTCCGTATTTCAATAGTGAGATATAATTAATACATCGTTTAGGGGGTGTCCGACGGTTCGTCTGTTTTTAACAAGAGGATTACCGCCGGACGCGGTGCGCCGTGTGTAATGCGTCGTGGGGTTTAAAACTGCAATAGTGTAGCCGTGTAGGTAGTTTAATAAAAGCAGCAGTGTTTGTATAGCGGACGTCATCGACAGGTTTCATCAAAGGCTGGGGTTATTAAAATGTTCCCTCTTTGACGCGACAGTTAATTAAAGCATGTTGGGGAACGATTTTTGTTTGTATGTATATGTAAGCTTTAACTTTGTAAAAAAGGGTAGGTACTATACAATTTCTGATTATTTAGAGCACAAAAAAGCTAGGGAATGATGCTCGCTCTGCTAAGTCTTCTGATAATTGCCTTGTGAGCATTTTAATTATAATGGAAAACCATCATTATGCCGCATTTTATATACTAGAAATTGATGAATATTATATTATACAAAATGACATGAATTTTTACGTTGTATAGTATTATTTTACTTTAATTATTGTGAATGTGAGGACTATGTGGGTCATTCTTTTTTTTTCCTCTCTTTTTTTTGGAGTTAATGTTGGACTGGCAGTTTTTAGTACTTTATCGTACCGAAACTGCATAAAGTACTCAAAACTGCAGACCAGCTCTTCATATAAAGTGTATGTTTACTTGATTAATTTATTTTCTGTTAAAACAAAGTTCGCTTTTGGTTCGTTTATTTTCCTTTCTTTGAGAACCTGACTATGGGATATAACAGCATATTTTTGTTTGAATTTCTTTGTTTTACATACTTTTCCTTTATTTCATACGAGCTTTGTCAGTTGTGTTGTTGTGAGCGAAAAATTATATTCATAAAATCTTTACGAATATAATTTTTCTGCTTACCGCAACACAACAAGAGCTATTTTAATAAATATTTGTACACATATTGACCACATCTCATTGTTTGATTAAATTTTATCATCTTCATCTTACAAAATTAGGTTTAAGGTAATAAATGAATAAATGAAAAATGTTACAAAAACTGGTACCTACTCTTAGCTGACATAGTAAAGTTAGCTTCTTTAGATGTAAAGTTTAATATCTTCACACACCAAGACCCCTCCGTGCCTCGGAAAGCACGTTTTAAGCCGTTGGTCTCGGCTGTCATTCGTGGATCTTTGACAGTCGTTGCGGGTTGTCAGTAGCACGAAAGTTTGCCAACCAGTCTTACCAAGGGGTATCGTATTACCCAGTAACTGGGTTGTGGAGGTCAGATAGGCAGTCGCTCCATGTAAAATACTGGTATTCAGCTGCATCCGGTTAGACTGGAAGCCGACCCCAACATAGTTGGGAAAAGGCTAGGCAGAGATGGAGAATAAACCATTTAATTTCATTAACAAAAACCGTTTGATTTAGGTATAGTATTTGTTGCAGGTGTTGGGAAGAAGGTTGAAGCGACACGCACAGGAATGAGACCAAAATTAAAGTTACACGATCTTATTTAAACATTACAAATGACAGTTGTCTACCTTACTATCCTATCTAATGTGAATATTGCAACAGATAAAATAAACTAAACTATTAATACAAAACAAATACTTTGTAACTAACAATTTATTGTAAAAATGCCTTTTCAAAAATATAATTGACTAGCTTCTGCCTGCGACTTCGTCCGCGTGAAATTTCACCCTCTCCCCATTCACCCTTTTAGGGGTGGAAGTTCGAAAAACCCTTTCTTATTAGATACCTACTCTTCACACAGAACATGTCTCTAGGACCAGCTGTTTAGGCTTTGCGTTGATATATCAGTCAGTCAGGACTTTGAATTTTATATACAGGGTGTTCGGTAATTAATGGATAACCTCTTCAGAAGTAATTGTACTTATCATTATAAACAACTATTACTATGGGACCAAACCTGATATCGCGAATTATGCGAATACACGTTATAAGACGCTTTAAATTACCTCAAAGTACTGGCCTTCGAGTCCTTGAGTGGAGACCGCGTATCGGCAAGCGTAGTGTGGGACCCCCCAGCTAGATGGACGGACGACCTAAAGAAACTGGCTGGGTCGGACTGGATGCGGAAGGCGAAGGACAGGGTGTTGTGGCGCAGCCTGGGAGTGGCCTATGTCCAGCAGTGGTCCTGCAATAGGCTGAGTTGATTGATTGATTTTTGACTGGCCTACGTCAGATATAATACATATTATATTTTGAGTATGCAAGCGTATGTATTCATCATTGCACTCGAGGACGGATGAAACGAAATTCGTGTAAATCATATTTCATGGTTTAAATATATTTACGGCTACATCAGCGGTCTACGCTCGTAGCCGTAGCGGTTGCTACGCGCTACGGCGTAGCGAAGTAAGTTGATTACAAATTATTAGGGTTTGTAACAGCATTTGTAACGGTTGGTCGCGGTGGTAACTTGATTAGGGCTTTCGTGAACGATGATATTTTCCGATGAAAATGTTGTTGTTGTTCCAATCCTTTAATATTCCACGCTTCGAAATTGCAACGCAATTTCGAAGCGTGGAATATTAAAGGATTGGGAATGAAAATAATAATAGCCTCCCCGACCGTTTCTGTCAGGGTGGCCAATCTCAATGGAGATTAGCCAGATACGCAGGAGATATTATAGTGCACAAGTGCGCAAACACAGGTGCACTCTCTGTTCCTTTACTCTCATAGTCCGATGGGACGGCAATCCGACACGATCGGGGAGAATTCAGGCGTAGGACCAACGGCTTTACGTGCTTTCGAGGCACGGGGGTATTAAACCGCCAACTTCCAAACTCCGGACTGTTACTAAGAAATTCCTAATGGAAAACCCAATAACACTTTGTCCAACCCGGGAATCGAACCCAGGACCCCACGCTCAGCAGTCGCGCTTACAACCACAAGGCCAACGGGGCAGTCAAAAAAAAAAATATTATCCCTACTTCAGCAAATTAAAATGACTAACTTCAATGTGTAGATAAATATTTAGGTCTTCAGAAAAGAAAATCGTCGAGAAGATCGATTTTTGTCAACTAATAATCAACATTTATTCACTATAACCTTAGACCGACAATTATTAAATAATAATTTCTTGTTCCCCCGAATCACCCCGTCGCGTCGCCTCGCATCGCCAGCCCACGCTATTACTTCATTTTCGCTTAGCGTTCATTCTGACTATTTTTCTTTTTGCACGGCACCTATGGGTTGCAGCGGGATGTTTAATAGCCTATGACCTTCCTCAAGAACTGGGGTAACGAAGGCACAAAGATTTTTTTTTAATTCGACCGGTAGTTCCAGAGATTAACGTGTTCAAACAAACAAACAAAAAACCAACTCTTCAGCTCTATTATTAGTAATAATAAAAAATAAAAATATAATTATATTATGTATTATTAAATATTAAACCGATGTGATCAAGATAATGGATATAGATTAAAAGAGGCAATATCTTTTCTATTATCTTCGGTCGGGTATTATCATCGGTTTTAAAAATAAAATTATATTTTAATTTTTTAACTTAAAAAATAATATAATTTTAGTTTAACATTGGCACCGATTCTGTGTAAAAAAAGGAAGCGGGCGCTGCAGTGCAACAGTCAACTTCGTCTCTGTGCATTTCTTAAGTTTAAAATTAAAAAAACTCAGTGAAATACGGTGCAAATTGTGGGATAAGTTTAACAAACTGACAATAGTCGCTAACGTGTTAAAGTACTGGACAAATTGTATGAAATAGTACTCAAAACAAGTGATATCAGTGAGTAGAAAACATTAACTGTTACGGCTTTATCGGCTGTTATCTCAAACACACACGACTAAAACAGTGCAAAAGTTCCGCAAAAACATAAAAGTGAAAGTGAAAGACATAAAAAGTGTTTAACTTTTACAAACTAAATAGAAAGCAAAAACAGTGATCCAAAAGTTATAAAAATACCAAACATTTTTTAATACACCGTCAACTCAAAATTATCGAAATCGTAACCGATTTGCGACGCAAAAATCTGCGGAAAGGGACGACCAATTTCATAGCACACATTAGATGAACATCTGGTCGAGTGGCTTCTGTCTGCGCCTTTTACGAGCGCGGCTGCCCGGAGGTGTGAGTTCGTATCCAGCGGCGGGATATTCTTTTTCTAAATTCACTAAATTCAATTATTAATTTAGAATATCACTAAGAGGGCGCCGCAATGCCCGTGTCAGCTGTGGTTTAAATAACAGTTGAATAGCGGTCTACAGAGACACCAACGCATCAAAAAACGATATTAGATCAGTGGCGCCATCTATCATCAAGCTACTGTACCAACCAGGAAGCGCGCCATCTATCTTCGGGCAGTCACACCATCAGTCACACCATCCGTAAAGCGCCATCTTACGTCGAGTAGCCCTTACCATTCAATAAAATCAATAGCAACCTCAACCACACACTGCTGCACTGCACTTATCACTATGGACGAAATCAAGAAAATATTACAAGATCTGAAGAACGAAATCGCTGCACAGAAGGATGAAATAAAATCAAATAGCAAAAGTATTGTTAACGAAATAAATGAAAATATGAATTACAAATTTCAACAACTTTACCTAGAAAACGAAGATATACAATCTAAAATAGAAAGCCAAAATTCTCGTCTAGATTTCATAGAAAAAGAAATGAGAAAGAAAAATATAGTCATGTTCGGAGTTGAAGAAACTGAGAAAAGTTATTTTGATCTTCAGAATAAGATCCTAGGAATAGTGACTAATAATCTGGAAATCAGCTGTATACCAAATGACATAGAGGCAGTCCAAAGAAGAGGAAAAAAAGTGGAAAGCAAAATACGTCCCATAGTGATAACTTTCACTACGTTGGGCATGAAAATTATGGCCTTAAAAAACAAGAAAAAGCTAGAAAACTGTGCCTATTATATAAAACAAGATTATCCTAAACATATACTGGAAAAGAGAGCTGAATTGCTGGACCAGGCGAAACTGGAGAAAGAAAAGGGAAACAAAGTAATCCTTAGATATGATAAACTTATAATCTTAGAAAATAAAAATGACAAAATCAAACCTACCGCTAAAACTGGTTCTCCAGAGAAACACAACACACGTGGAGAAAAGAGGTCACTTACTGATACATATTCACCTACAAGAGAAGAAAAAAGTTATCAAACCTCGAAGAAGAATAAAACTCAATCAATATTATCTTATGTAAAACATTTACCAGCAACAGTACAAGCATCACCTAACTCTGAAAATGGAAATGGAAAATAGCAATTAGAAAGTGACCCCCCTCTCCAACCTCCGACACTCCCACTACGGCTGGTCACCGCGGGAGAAGTAGACCACAACCCTCCAAAGAAGAAAAATACTACGAGAGAGAAAAAGATAATAAATATATGCACTTTGAATGTTAAATCGTTAAGCACACCTTATAAACTACTAGAGTTGAAGGCAGCTCTTCGTAATATAAACCACGATATAGTAGGACTGAGCGAAGTCCGGCGTCAGGGAGAAAATATAACAGAAGATGAGGAATATATTATGTACCATTTAGGACAAACAAAAGGTCAATATGGCGTCGGTTTTCTGGTTAAAAAAATATACAAAGAAAGGATAATAAACTTTACTGGCATATCGGAGAGAGTTTGCTTGTTAGAAATAAAACTAGAAAACATACATTTCGCTATTATCCAAGCCTATGCGCCAACTGAGTGCTCTCCAGAAGTCGAAATAGAGCTGTTTTATAGTGATCTTGAAAAAGCCCATAATATGATCTCTACACAATACATTATATCTATGGGTGACTTCAACGCACAAATTGGGAAACCCAAGTCTTATGAGCGCAAAGTGATGGGTAAATACGGTTACGGTAAGAGAAGCCAAAGAGGAGAAAGACTCATTCATTACGCACAGGAACAGAATCTTAAAATAATGAATACTATGTTTAAATCAAAAGAAGGGAACAGATGGACATGGATTTCACCCGACAAAAAGACAAGAAATGAAATCGATTATATAACAACTTCCAAGCCGCAATTATTTTCAAAATTCGAGGTGCTAAATTCCTTATCGTTTGGAACAGATCACAGACTGCTAAGAGCGACTATTAATCTAAGCGCAATAAGAAAGAGTAGACGAAATTTCACCGGCAACAAAAATACACTAAAAAATTCAGACGATCGCGAAATGTACATAAAACGTCTAAGTGAACACATACCATACTTACTGGAAACACATGAAAAATATACAGCCAATGAATATTACCAGATGATAGAAAGTGCAATAAAATCGAGTTTAAAAGACAAATCAAAATTTAAGAAACGAACAATTTTAACAAATACAGCAATTGAATTGATGAAAAAAAGAAGCGCTCTACAAAACAAACCGAATCTTAACAAAAAAGACAAGGAAGAGTTGAAAAACCTATACAAACAAACAAACAAAGTAATAAAACAATGTTATGAAACGCACAGAATTGCCACCTTAAAAAAGCACTTAGAAAGCACAAGATCAGCCAAAAAAGCCTTCAAAGAGCTAGACAGAACTAAAACATGGATCCCATTTCTTCAACACGGCTCAACAAACACTTATAGTAAATCACGTAGTGAAATTATAAGCATAGCAACGGATTTCTACGCAAGCTTGTATAATCGACCAAACTCAGTACAAAGCATAGAGACGCCAAGCCAACCGAAGAATATGTCATCTGTACAAATGTTTTGCGAACATGAAATACATAAACAAATTCTAAAATTAAAATCAGAAAAAAGTCCGGGGCCTGACGGCATTGCCAATGAATGTATTAAACATGCCACAGCTCTTCTAATATCCCCTCTTACACTCCTGTTCAACAAGATCCTAGATGAAGAAGTGGTGCCTCAACAGTGGTCTGAATCAGAAATAATATTATTATACAAAAAAGGCGACCCAGCAGACGTAGGCAATTACCGCCCGATAAGCCTTATGCCCTGCTTTTATAAGTTATTTTCATCGTGCCTACTCGAAAGAATATCTTCGGAATTAGATACATTCCAACCTATAGAACAAGCAGGTTTTAGAAAGGGATTCAGCACTACAGACCATATACATGTTATAGATCAAGTCATCGAGAAATACCTGGAATTCCGAAAACCGCTCTACATAGCTTTTATTGACTATAAAAAAGCTTTTGACTCTATCTCGCATAATAGTATATGGGAGGCACTAAATAATCAATCCGTTAACTCTAAATATATAAATATTATTAAAAATATCTATTCAAATAGTACAAGTCGAGTCAGGCTAGATAGAGTAGGAGATACAATCAATATTAACAGAGGAGTCAGACAAGGTGATCCTATTTCACCTAAATTGTTCATAGCGGTCCTACAGAATATAATGGAAGATCTTCCCTGGTTGAAGAGGGGCATCTATGTAAATGGAAAACTCCTAAGCCATTTACGCTTTGCGGATGACATTGTCTTGCTGTCCGAAAATCCTTTGGAACTTAGTATAATGGTCAACGAATTACAATTAGCGAGCGAACAGGTGGGTTTAGAGATGAACCTTAACAAAACAAAAGTCATGACCAACAACGAGATGACGCCTATCCTGGTTAACAGCATGCCGCTCGAATACGTAGAGCAGTACATATATTTGGGCAAGCAAATCTCATTCAGGAAAAACAGGAATTTTGAGGAAATAGACCGTAGGATAGCTATTACCTGGAAGAAATACTGGGCTTATAAAGAGATTTTCAAATCACAACTTCCGATCACACTGAAAAAGACAGTACTGGACTCTGCTATTTTGCCATGTCTCACTTATGGTTGCCAGACTTGGATATACGATAACAAGGCGAGAAACAAGATCCAAACCACACAGAGATCTATGGAGAGAAGCTGCCTAAGTATTAAAGTAAGCGACAGAGTGAGAAACACAGACATCCGCAACAGAACTGAAGTAAAAGATGCTCTCACTTTTTCGCTAAGCCTGAAGTGGAGGTGGGCAGGCCATGTTGCAAGGTATTCTGATGATCGGTGGACAATCAGGACAACTAAATGGCAAGGTCCACGAGGTACCAGGAACAGAGGCCGGCCGTGCGCACGATGGCAGGACGAGATTATTGCGAATGCAGGGCGGGACTGGCTAGCCACCGCGTCAGATAGAGAAAAGTGGAATTCTTTGGAGGAGGCTTTTACCCGAAGGGGGTCCACACACTAACTAATGTTATTTTATTTTAATCACAATTATTTTATTATTTTATGCAGATTATTCAATTAATTTATTTGATTTAATTTAATTTGATGAACTTATTTTTATTTATTGATATTTGTAATTTTTTTTTATTGTTTTTTGAAGTGTGGGGAATTAATAAAGCTTTATTATTATTATTATTATTATTATTATTATTACCGATTCTGTTGTTCACAAACTAAACTAAATTTAAGTTCAGGCATCTTTTTCTTTCTATTTCATTAAGAAAAGGACAGAAGATAGATATTAGTTTAGTCCTGTCAAATTAGTCAGCGCCTGACGTAAATTGACGTATTTTTAATAGCCAATTTTTTAATCTCGTCTAAATTGTCTATGGAGTATCTTAATTTGACAGGACTAAACTAATATTTATCTTCTGTCCTTTTCTTAATGACATAGAAAGAAAAAGATGCATGAACTTAAATTTAGTTTTTTTGTGAACAACAGAATCGGCGCCATTATGAAACCATTTAGTTTTTTCCTTCCCCGGGTTGCCTCAAGAAATCAGAGGGGCCATTCTCGTAATTTTACAGTCTGCAGACCTATTCTGTAAAAATGTCACCGTGAAAACTTAGGCGAAGTGAGCTTTCAATAAAAGTTTAAGTTTTAAGTTTATACACTAACACACATTGTATTATACATGTTAGTCTGTAAGGTATTTATCTATGGGCCAAAGTAGCCTGAAAATAAAGATCTTATTATTATTATTATTAATAGTGACATTTGAAGCTCACTTCACCTAAGTTTTCACGGTGACATTTTTACAGAATATCACCGCTGATCTTTTGATATTGACAGTCGCTGAGATGAGAATGCGACTAGATTTTGAACGTTTTTTTCAAATTCAAATTCATTTATTGCTTGTTACAGGTGTATGGTCAGTTCTTATAATTATTTGTTATAATAGGTATCTCTGTAACATACCCATGGGGTGTACAATGTTTCAAAATAATTTATCAAAATGAAATTAAATACATCACTGGTCATAATTACACTCACTACAATATTCACATGTCATTTTCAATTAAAAATAAAATAAATCACGCCGGTTACAATAATTATATGTCAAATTCAAATAATATAAAATACATGACTGTCTACAATATTATTTAGATGTCAAATTAATAGTACATTATGATACATGTGTGCTATGTTGATCATTATGCACGAGGCGATATTATCGCGCGAGCCGCAGGCGAGAGCGATAAGAAAGCCGAGTGTATATTGATTAATGCACACGCGTTTCATACGACGTTTTTCAACACACTTGCGAGGAAAAAAAACAGACTTGTATTGTTAAATATTAACTTGTATGGAAAATGGCGCGCTGGTTTTGTTTTCCCGCGCGCCGTGCCAGCCAGCACTAGCGATGCGCGCGCAACATTGACTCATTTTAAATATATTAATCTATGGCACGGAACAAAACCGCTTAACAGCCTATAGAAAAAATATAATAAACACAAACCTAAAAATTGCAAAAAACCTAAGAATTTCGAGGTCTACCACTGCGCATTCACCTTAGATTGTCTGTGGTCCCCTGCGAGTTCATTTTGCGACCAAGGACAATACAGACTATTAAAAAAAAATTGAAATATAGCCCGCGGATTTTTTCTTTTGGCATGAAGTCTCTTTGGGCGCTTTCCGAATTAGCCATGAATAAGCTATAATCGCTCACATCACAGCGCTTACATCATCTCACATGCGTTCCGATTTAGATATTACGATTATGACTGCTGAGAGCTGGCAACAATTCGGAACTCTCGTGAACGCGCTCACAGTGCTTACACAATGTAAAAAAGATATTATTACAGTATTTCTTTGTATAAACACCACATTTCTTCTTCAGTTCTTCTTCTTTGGTTAGGTGGCGACTGTCAGCCAGAAGCACAATTTCAAAAATGCCACGTTAGTTTAATTTAAAGATGATGCAACTCAAAACAAAACACACACTGACACAACCTCATACACACACTGTCATTTTTGACAGCGCTCACGGTGATATTATTCTAGGGCATGGTCGGCATTATCGCAAGATGGCGAATGTCATGACGTCATCTATGACGATTCACGGGACATCGTTATCGTTATCGCGCTCACGCTAATTCGGTTATTTCCCAATTCGGAACACATCGATTATTTCCCAATTCGGAACGCAGGGTTTGATGAGATTAAAAAAGCGCGCGTCTCCGACTAGTAAATAGTTATCTGTGGTATTACAGAACATGTGGATTAAAGTAAAGAAAAAGCACGCGTTCGTAATACACTCCATTATGGACCTAAAAGCGGTTAAATAAGAGCCACTTTACGAGCAAGTGTGTTGAAAAATAAATTACGTCATGGACACTTTTTACTTCAATATAGTCAAATTCGTTATGGATTCATAATCGTAATTTATAATCATACAATAATTAGTCATAATAATACCATTACACAGTCAATTTTTTTATTACGGGAATTGTCCTTCCGATACTCGATCGAGTGCAGACGTGGGTACGCTAACGAATTTAGAATATGTACGGAATCTAGTATAGGATGCGCCATAGGCATGGAGGCACCATTCCTGTGACATCCTGTTTATATTTTGCGCGTCAGGAATGGTGCCTAACGAAGTTATAGTCAACGAACGTAGTCATCTACCGCGTCTGTTTTTGAAAGCGAATGAATGGTTGAACAAAATACAGGATCTTCCTCGATTCAGGGTCAAATTAATTTATCAGCAAGCGAAATTCCGACGTGATCGGTATCGATATCTTAAAGAAAGAAAGTAAGAAAAAAAGTTTATACAAATAATATTCTATTCAAAATTTTAGCTAAATATTCCAAGTCGCAGAATAGAAATAGCGAAGAAACAGTAAACTCTTGCAAAGATACAGTTGCTACGCCGTAGCTTCGTAGCTGCGATGTCGTAGCAGCTCGTAGCGGATTCGTAGCACACTCCTAAACTTGTAGTACATGGCTTAGGACCCGATAGTGATTTATTTGACCTTAAAGTATTGGAAATGTGGATGTACTATAGGTACACCTCTGTCTAAGGGTCAGTTCACACCGAGACGCGACGCGACGCGCAGTTTTCTAGATAGAAATACAATTACAGACCTTATCTACTACACTAAAAGGTACACAATTCAGTGTCTACTTACTACGTCGAGCTACGCAGCGCGGCGCAGCCGCCGCGCGGCGTAGCTCACTGAATCGTGTACCTTTTTGTGTAGTAGATAAGGTCTGTAATTGTATTTCTATCTTGAAAACTGCGAGTCGCGTCGCGTCTCGGTGTGAACTGACCCTTACCCTTTAGGGTAAGCCGGCGTGTGTTATTGTTTTGTCACAATATTCAAACATTTGTTGTAGTGTTTGTCGATTTTTGGACGACAGATAAAACTTTTAAAAACATGACGGCGCGTCGACGTCGAAGTCAAAATGTCAATGTCAAGAGTGGCTTTATCATCTTGATTTCGACTTCGACACGCCGTCTCGTTTGTGTTTTGTTTTAGCTAAAGAGGTGACGGGACGGCTCAGGGAGAGAGACTCCCATCCCAGCCGCCGCGGGAGACGCTCCGGGCGTCGGGAGCCGCGTGACGACTACCGGCCACCGTAGGCGTGGGCGTGCGGGCGGAGAGTAATGGGTAGCTCAACTTCCGATCAGGACCAGGCCCGTGCCGGACGGCGCGTACGTGTTCCACGCGCGCCTCAAAGAGATGTCAGCATCAAGGAAGCTCAGCTCCCTTAGGGCCGAATCCTGCCGGGTCAGCGGGATTGTCCGAAATATAAAGGGCTAAGGAAGGAACACGGATGGGTTTTAGTCAGTAAGAGTCTGACACTCCCTTCCGCTCCACCCAGAGCGGGAGGGGTCATTTATTTGATGATTTCACATCCGCAAAAAAAAAGAGTGGCTTTATGGTCGCTGTCAAAGTCACTCTAGCGGAGCATCGTGTCGATGGTAGCGGGGCAGCCATCTTTTGAAAAACGGACAGTTTGACGCAACGGCACCAGCGCACCACGTCTGCCAAAGACTACAATATAATGCTGACGTCTGCGACGAATCGCTTTTCATTGCCTCAATCAAAGTGATTTTAAATAAAATTCGTGAAGATTTAAAGACTATTGACTATTGTTTTAATATTAGAAGGTTAATTTTAGTGATATTGTAATTATTAAAGAAAAGCAATAAAACAGTTGATTTTCGGAGGTACCTAATCGGTATTTTTCACCGCCTTATCTCCACGCCCTGCGAGATGAGTTCTGATGATGGCCCTCCTGCGCCCTCAAACACGTAACATCACACCTGCCGGGGCAATTCCGGTAATTTAAAGAACATTCTCATTCTAACCTCAATCACAATCTGTCAAAAATTGTATAGCGTTTATGCATTTTTGACATTTGATTGTCGCCGAGATGAGATTGCGACTAGATTTAGAACGTTTTTAATTACGGGAATTGGCCTTCTGTTATCCGGATCCCGGATAAAAATAAGGGTTGGTGTGAAATTACCTACAGTTACAGTACCCACACATTTCGTTTTCATTTATTTTAAACATAATAGGGGGTGAGCCTATTCCCATTCCCTCCATCCATATCCATCCATAATCAGCCTATAATGTTCCCACTGCTGGGACACAGGCCTCCTCTCGGTGAGAGGGAGTGGGCCGTAATCCACCACGCGGGCCCAGTGCGGATTGGCAGATGTCACATGTCTTCGAATTTTTGGTTCTAGGACATGCCGGTTTCCTCACGATGTTTTCCTTCACCGTTTTGAGAGCAGTGGTGATGAAATAATTTACACAAAGTAAAGCGCCTGTCTGGGTTCGAACCTACGACCTACAACTCGTAAGTCGCGGCCGTTACCACTTGGCCACCACTGCTCTATTCCCATTACCCGGGCACAAATCCAAACTACAACTTTTTACAAAGTTTGTGATTTATAGGGTGTTTGGAAGCTGGATACAAAGCCTTACTTAAGGGGGTGATAGTTGACACCGTTTAGAGCATTTTGAGCCATACATGTCAGACGAAGTATGTTTTTTTTATTTTTTTCGCAGTTAAAGTTGGTATGTTATTTTTGACTAAAAGTTTGCAGTTCAAGGAAAAAGATACGTCGTCTAAGACATGTATGGCTCAAAATGCTGTAAATCATGTCAACTATCACTGCCTTAAAGTTTTGCACTCGGCTTCCAAACATCCTGTATATCATCATCGTCAAAGTAACCATTAGAATTTGGTGCAACCATGAGACACATACCGCCCAGTAGTGATCAACCGTTATAGATGTATATAATGAGGTGTTTATGGGTCAATTTATCTTTTTAATCTTTGTTTTTTTTTCACCTTTTTTGATGTTTTTTTAATATCTGTATTGTGTCTTTTGTTGCACTGAATAAACGTTTTATCTGTCTATCTATCTAGAATTTAGAACCTAGAATTACATACATTGGTTCAACGAAGCTTTCATCCGACGGGCGGAGAACTGCAAATAGGCCTAAACTACAGAATCTACATCTAAAAATTGTTTCTTTGGAAAAACTGTTTGTTATGAGTACAATCATGTGTTTAAGTATCTGTCACTAACTACCAGTCACCCTATGTACAGATTGCCCTCGACATTCCAAGAAGAAGAATGTCAAACTATTTAATGAAATACAAAGTCTAATCTTGGCGGTAGGTAAAAATAAAATACGGTCGCTTATAAGAACTAGCAGGGGATCGAGAAGGGGGTGGAGGGGGACGGTTTAGTGATCAAACCGGAATAACTCGTACTAGGATTTATTAGACTACTAAGGGTTCATATTTTATAAGAATAAAATATGAACCCTTAGTAGTTGAGCGCAATACAGCGACTACTTAGAAAATAAAAGAATAAGAAGAAGTGGAGAAACGAGATACTAGTGTTTTTTTCAGTCTTTTTCTTTCAGTTCCACAAGGAGTATATTATCAGATTCACATACAGTCTTCGTGGTCTCACGGGTTCCCTATCCATTTGCATAAAATGTTAAGACCTAATATAACTTAGCATACTTTTGTTCCTCCTAATTTCCTCCTAAATTTAGCATGCTGCATGTTTTATTTCTAACGACGTCAGATCGTCGGAGCACCGCTGATGATGCCAAACTAAGCTGTATGCCAAAAAAAAATATGGCAAAGTATTATTCTGTCAAAACAAATTATACCAAAAGAGTTATGCCAAAGTATATTAGGAAAAAGAACATTATGCGAAAAGAAGGGATCCCATTAAAATATTAATTAAAACATGCAATATCTTCCACGAATGAAGAACTGAAAACGTAATTAACTCACTCATGCACAACATATAAACGCAGAGCATATGTTGCACGCAAAATTCCTTTGAGCTTGAAAATAAAGTAAATAAAGTTGGTTACACAGCATGTTTGCTTTTTCCAACATGCATCTGATATTTGATCAGTGCTGGACTGGACTTTATGAAAACCGAACCCTGTTAGTTTTCCTTTGAGGTGAATGTCAATAGCAAATACTCTCTCGGTGAATAACGGTTTTAGTTAGCTTTAGCGTGGCTTCGCTCGCGTGGGTGTCGAAAATTATCCCACGGGAACGTACTACTAGGATGTAAGGTACTCTATGTGTTAATTTAATGCAGGTTATAAACTATCGGTGTACCAAATTCGTTCAGCCGTTTTTGCGCCAATCTGGAACATACATCCAGACAAACAGACAAACGGACAAAGATTCTAAAAACTATTATTTTCGGCATCAGACTCGTAGTAATTATTTTTTTCACAAATATTCAAAGTACAGTTTTGACTTCGTTACTATTTTATAAAATGTCGGTACGTAAATCAAAGTCCTTGAAAAATGAAATGACATTGGTATTATTATTTGCATATTTCCAATGATAATTTTCCAATAAAATATAGTGATGAACCTTTGTTACCTTTATAATTGGCAACCACTCGATGCTAAACTGACCCTCGACAGATATGCTCGCACCGCGCGTAATAACTTAGGGCGAGGGCTGATCATCCCTCGCTGGGGGCTATATTTGCATAATACACTCAAGTGCAATCAACAACTCTTCATTATTGTGAAACAAATTTTAAACTTGGAAGGGCATTTTTAGAAATGCGAAGAGGGTTAGATCTGCGTTTTGTTTTTGTTGTATTGTCTTAATAAAGAATTTGTCTCGTCCATTTTGCGGTTTTCCCACTTACGTGTGTACCATAAATACAGCACATTCTCGTAGTCGCGAGCGCGACTGCTGAGCTGAGGTCCTGGGTTCGATTCCCGGGTCGGGCAAAGTGTTATTGAGTTTTACCAAGATTTTTTTGTAACAGCTCGGAGTTTGGACGTTGGCGGTGTGATACCCCCGTGCCTCGGAAACCACGTTAAGCTCTTGGTCCTGCGCCTGATCTCTCTCCGGTCGTGTCGGGTTGCCGTCCCATCGGACTATGAGAGTGAGGGAAGAGGGAGTGCAGTGCACCTGTGTCTGCGCGCACACTTGTGCACTATAATATCTCCCGCGCCGAAGGCTAGTCTCCGTTGAGATTGGCCGCCGTGGCCGAAATACGGTCTGGAGGACTGTTTTTTTTACTTACCGTGTAGGTAATATATTTTTGTAGTGTGCTGTATTCATAGTTACAGTTTTCGCGTCGATGTCCCGATGTAGCATCCTAACTAATATTATACCTAAATGCGAAAGTAAGTTTGTTTGTTACCTTTTCACGCCTAAACCACTGAACCGATCGTCCTGAAATTTTTCATATACGGTGTCAGGTGTACAGAAACGGACATTGGGTACCTTTCATCCTGAAAAAAAGTGCTGTTCCCGAGGAAAACAACAATAACGTTAATATGATACGCCACGTCTCTTTCGAATCAAAAACAGGACGTCTGTCTGGTCAGCTAGTCAGTCTATAATATTAGATAGAATATTCTTTATTATGTACACCATAGATATCCGATATCCGTGATGTACGCCATCAAAATTATACATATAATCTAGAAATTTTACATTGAGGGGTCTTGTCAAGTTCCCACTGTTGGGACACAGGCCTCTTCTCTGTGAGAGGGAGGGGGCCGTAAATCTGTAATCCACCATGCGGGTCCAGTGCGGGTTGTCACATGTATTAGAATTTTGGTAGCACCAAAATTCTCACGACGCGCCGCGCGCCGGTTTCTTCACGATGTTATCCTTCACTGTTTTTGAGAGCAGCGGTGAAGAAATCTAATACAAAGTCGGGTTAGTTACGCCATTTATAACTCAAGAACGGCTGGACCGATTTTTATGATCTTTGGATCCTTTGATTTGATTTAGGAGGATCGGAGGCCTTGAATAGCAGAATAACATATTAAAACATGGGAAAATTCACGAAAAAAAAGGTCTCAAAAGTTATAGAGCATTTTCAAAAAATAGTGTTACAGCCAAATTAGACCGTTTTTAAATTTTCCATAAAAAACCCAGATTTCCAGTTATCTTTTTTTAAATAAGATATTTCCAAAAAGTTCTTAGGTAACTTTAAAGACCTTTGTATCCTGCTTATGCTTCATACGCATAAGCAGGATACAAAAGTCTAAAAAGTTTCATTAAAATCGATTCATTCATTTCGAAAAACAAGGGCTTGAAAGTTTGTATGAAATGCCGTATGGCGTAAGCGCAAAGTCACTAATAAACATCATAATCTTTTTAAATATCCCACATGCTCATGAGCATTGAATTTTTTTTCATCTCACTATTACATGTAGGCTATGGAGAGAGTTACACCTAATTATTCTTTTCGTAATTTCAGTACACCGTTGTTTAGTGGTGCACAGAATACACTTTCTTTCCAATTTTCCAATGTTGGAAAGAAGTCTCCGATTAAAATGTCTGTATGATATCCGGAAGGACGGACAGACGAAGAAAATAAACAAAATACGTTTATTTGAGGTAAACATGACGCAAAAAAGAACACAAACACAAAAAACCGGTCAAGTGCGAGTCGGACTTGCGCACCATGGGCTCCTTACTTTGTAATGTAACTACTTTACGGTTTTCGGATTTTTTCCTGTACTTGTGCTAATAACATTACTTCTTGCCAAATTTCATGATTCTATGACCTTTTTTTTTTTTTTTTTTCGCTGAGAAATGACGTTACGCATCTCCGCTCGTCGGGGGAAGAGACGAAGTATGTGGGACTCCCTGCTAGGGTGGCAGTATACCCACTAAAACTCAGCGGTGTTCCCTCATCGCCTTGATGGGGAGGTCATGGGAATCCGGCTCAGCCTTTGCATCCACAACCCCCCCGGCGCATGCCCGCTGGCGGGCCCCGCATGACCCCCCGTCTAGGGGGCTACGGGAATGGCCGGGAACACCTGGCCATTCCCGTCCGGCACTGGTGGAAGCCTGTGCAATACAGGCGAGGGTGCCCCCGCACCCGTCGCCTGCTGGTTTCCACCTGGGAGGAGTCGGAGATGACTGTCATACTGACGTCTTCTTCGACCCCTCCTCCGCCTTCGGAGCGGCGCCGCGAGAGGGTCTTCCTCCCGCAAGCGCTCCGCCGCCTCCTTCTGGGATGATTCTATGACCTAGGTCAACAGGAAGTACCGTATAGGTTTTATTAATTTCAACTCGATAACTCCACACATTCCTGAGAAAAAGGGGCTTGACTGACGGACAGACAGACGGAGACAAATTGATAGTATAACGGTTCCGTTTTTTCTATTTGAGGTACGGAACCCTAAAAAGAACAAGTTGGGGAAACATATCCGTCACATCCACGCAAAACGGCCAACGCTGAGCATAATGCTTTTTTTTTTTCGTTTTGCGGATGGGAAATCATCAAATGACCTCTCCCGCTCTGGGTGGAGCGGAACGGAGTGTCAGACTCTTACTGACTAAAACCCATCCGTGTTCCTGGACAATCCCGCTGACCCGGCAGGCTTCGGCCCTACGGGGGCCCCTCCTCGATGCTGACATCTCTTTGAGGCGCGCGTTGAACACGTACGCGCCGTCCGGCACGGGCCTGGTCCTGATCGGACGGTGAGCTACCCATACTCTCCGCCCGCAGGCCCGCGCCTACGGTGGCCGGGAGTCGTCACGCGGCTCCCGACGCCCGGAGCGTCTCCCGCGGCGGCTGGGACGGCAGGCTCTCTGAGCATAATGCTAAGACCCTATGTGAGACACAGCCAAAGTGCTGGTTTTCAGCGACAGCCGGCGTTCGACATCAACCGGTACACCATACGACGGTAATAACGGAATCCTAAGAAGTAAGTATAATGAAATAAATTTCTTTACAGACTAAACATTTCCAAGGCTTCCATCAAATTGCCAAGTGATCGCTCGAAGACGTAATTGGCAACCTACGCTTTTGATATAAAAAAGGTACAAATATAAGAATGTTGGTTTCCTAATTGGCCAGGAAATTATCTTGTCTGCTCGTATCAGATTATACCAATTAGAGTTCCCACATAAATATCGGGCCACCAAAGACTAGAGGCGTGTGTTCACCTACGCAAAATCATTTGATACCTGGCAAATAATTTTCGTCTGTGGAAGCCCTTTGATTGAGATACTTTCATTTGAATTTCAGCTGTATTCCACAACTATAAGGTTTGGTGTCTTTTGACAGCGGGAGGTTAGTTAAGACTGTTCGTGCGTAGTGAAAACAATTAGGGGCTTTCGTAAACATCAGTCGGATTGGAGGCTGCACTAGTTTGCAACTGATATCTTTCCTAATTAACCATCGATATTATTCGGTTTCATTCGCCGTCTGTCAGTCAAAGCATGCAATATCCATTACTACTGCTGGCGGCTGGTATGATTGATGGTATTTTGTTTTGAATTTCATTGTTTTGTTGTTTTGTTTTGTAAGGTTCATTCGTGTGCAGCGATGTAGTCGACTGTTGAAATATTTTGTGTTGGCAGGAATGTTGGCCCGAAACTGTCAAATTTTCCCAATCAACATTGAATTTTATGTTTTAGCGATAAAGATGAAAATCTGTTAAAGAAATGTGACAGATTGTAGTAGCTTGATGCGCTGGCGTCTGTACACCATTAGAGCCAAATGGCGTTCCTGACTCAGAGCAACCAAAAATATCTCAAGAAAGAACCCAATAACATTTTGCCAAACCCGGGTATCAAACCTATGACCTCAAGCAAAAGTCGTCAGCGCAGAAATCAAACTCTGCACGTTGGATTAGCGGGTACAACTACTTATACCCCATTGATTATAATATTAGAAAAGTAAAGGTTATCACTCTGTCGTTATTTTATAAACGTATAATAAACTCCGATATTTCACGATAAATACAAAACAATGTAATACATTTACTATTTCGATTCGTGCCCTTGTATGTCTTTTTGTCTCGACTGTATCCCCGGGTAGTTTTAAACAATAGATGTTCTTCTAAGTTTGAATGTAGGTCCAGTTAACCAATAAAAATACAGAAAATAAATGATTACGTAAACTGGACCCGCGGGTCCAGTTCCGAGTGGGTCCAGTTGACCAAAGACTCAAACTAACTCTAAAATTCAGCGCATTTCAAAAATTTTACACAGTAACTGTCGTTAGTTGGCCGTTATTTTTCTAATGTTATAATTAATTTAGTATGTATAAGTACCTACAACTAAAAAGATCTTAAAATACAACATCAAAACAACTCCCGTTTGTAATTAAAATGTGTTTCCCAACCAATACTATCAAAGCACATCACGCAGTGACTAGCTCTCTATGTAATCAAATCCATTGGGTAGCTTAGTGAAAACAGCATCAGACTGCCAATATGTCCGGTCTGTCAACCATTCCGGACATCAAAGAGCCGAACGGCCCGTCAAAACCGCTACCTGCACGCACACTAGTACAATATCCACAGAATTCCCGGGCAGACTATGCTGAACAACATCGATATTGCAATTAGTGCTGCGTTTCAATATGCATCAAATCCGGCTTGCATGTGTGAGTTCGGAGCTGTTACCTTTCATTTAATTATTTCGTGTTCAAGCTTTTAGGTGGAATGTGATACAAATGCTTTGTTTCAGTGTTTTGTTTGTTTTGTTTTTTGTTATTATGAATTTTGTTGGCTTGTTGTGGTTAGATGAAGTTTGCTTGGCAAGTCAAGTAAGATTACTCACTTTCACTTTGTTATTTTAGTTGATTTTGATAGGTATTCACAGTTAAGTAGGGTCAAATTATATTAGCTAATGAAACTCTACAGACGCGATGGGTATCGATCACTAAACACGATAAAATAAAAAAAAACAAAAGAGATTAGACGTTTTTAGGGTTCCGTACCAAAATGGTAAAAACGGAACCCTTATGGTGAGACTCAGTCTGTCTGATATCGATATCCATCACATCTGTGAAAACACAATAAAAAGTTGATTTTTTAATTGACATTTGCAGTCGGTGACCCACAAAAGGAATAGTCAAAAGTCCGTGGAGTTTCGCTAGTTAATTTAATTTAATCCTGTAGTGTAAGACGAAATTTACTGCAGGTGCCTATAGGTGGCCCACTAATGCTCAATTCCTATAAACAAAAACGAATCGTTTTGCTTACCAATGGTAGCAATTTGTATAGCCAAACTGGCATATAAATAGATTTGTAAGCTAATTTTACCTGTGCTAGCTACTTCCATATGGGAGGGTCTTCTATGCAAAGCTATGAGGTCTTTGCTTAATTTTAACCAATAACGGTCCGTGAATTATAGAAATCGGCCATAAACCATGTTGCCTCTGATGATCTTTACTCACTGCTCAAGTTGCAAATTAGTCCTTCGATTTGCCAGCTTACTTCCTCTATAGCTTATTCGTAATAACATCGCTTAGATATACGAAGCGATTTCCTCGATGCCAGTTTATTTATGCCAGAATAAGTTTACAGTTTGCTCAACGTCTTGCTGAGAAAGTTGGATATCATTAGCAACCCGACATTGCACGCAAGTCATACACACAAGTGACTCAGTTGAAATTATTTAGTTCGACTGTATGCTACCACACAGAATACACTATAACCAACGCTTTACCTTGCAAAATAATTGCAACAATTAATCCTCGGAAACGTAATTTAATTTACAGAGCGGTAGTAACATTTAATAAATTCGAAATACGCAGAACTAAGCTCTTCAATATAATGTAACCTTCGAATAATAATCCCCTTGAAAACAAAGCTGTAGTTCCGGGAAATTAGAGCGGCGCAACCACCAATGAGAGCCGTGCAGCTCAGATAATGGACCTCCCATTTCCCGGTACTCGCCCGGGCGAGCTCGGCAGCTCGGTTCTCGGTACTAAGGTAGAGTCAACAAAACAGTTAGGTTACCTAGAAAATAAATAAAGATTTGTGCACTGGGAACATAATGTTCTTTGTTTTGATGTTATACAAATGGTAAATTATTTATTTTCTGTAAGTAGGTTTGTACAAACAGTTTTACACGTCAATCATATTTTTTTAAACTAGATGAGGTCGGCTTTTCCTATATGACTATTCTGAGAAGAAAGGCCGAATCAAAGTCAGAGGTCACAGTCTCTTTTAAGTCCAGACAAAATCTTGGTCAGATCGTGTGATGACTATGTAGATTGGTGTCTGAAATGGTCTTTTGAGGAAAGAACCACACAGATTGAGCGGACGCATTTGTCAAAAATCGTGCAGCTCAACTCAGAACTTGAGGAGCTCAACGATTCGTCGAAGAATGAAACTCATGAACCAGCGATTTCAACGGCTTTATATCCGGCGAAGTGCTACGTCCGCCTAAGGATTGTTATGGTTTGGTTAGGGTAACATAATGTTACGTTACGTGTCGTTTTAGCTGTTAGAAGTCCGAAATAACCCTTCACCTTTGTAGACAGAAAAATATCCATGAGGATTTACACCTATGGAAAAAATTACGGGAAAATAATAGTTACTTCATAACAAATAATTTGGAGACCGTACAGGAACACGTTTCATACAAACATTGATCAGTAAATTCGGTATTACAATTTTGTAATATTAGTGATGGGACAAAGGATTCGTTGCAGCGCCATATTGGTCGGTTTCCCTTTGACAAGCTCCGAGTGACGCGGAGATGAAATCTGTTGTTAATTAAATATTGCGAATGCGACCGTCCTTTGATGTGTTATTGGACAAACGTCATGTTCGTTTTGTGTGTGCAGGGCGCATTATTGAGTCTGGTTTTTGCGAAATTGTAAAAGGAAGGGTGTTTCTTTTTACAGACGACTGAATAACTTTTTTTTATCGTGTTGTAAATCGATATATAGCACAGGTGTGAGTTCTGTGTACCCTTTGTACACTGCTGCCTTGGCTTATTTTTAATTATTTTATTTTTGGATTGTTGTTTTCTTACTATTTACTGTACTCTGGACGCTTTTTACGCGTACGTCTTTTTGACATCGTTCTCACATATTTTTTTTTTTCCTTTTTGGCAACTGAGCCGATGTCGACTATTCTGCCAGCGTCATGTTCTCACATATAATTATGAAATCATATTGATGTACCTACTTAACTAATATTTTTGTAAAAATATAATTTAAAAGAGTGTCCATGGAGTTTCTTGCCCGTTCTTCTCCAAAGGTACCTACGCTTTCAAAAGTGCCTGTAATTGGTTTAATTAAAATAAATGCTTTGAGTTTGAATCGTGGATACGTGAGGTCTACGAACAAAGTCCACGCATCTCGAGTCCACGTACAGGCAGAATTCGTTTATAATCGGTGCAAGCAAAAGTTTTAATAAACTGTGTACAGTTCAGCCGACGCGACGAGAGGATGCATCCTCTCGTCGGCTTGACACCTGTCAGATTTATACAAACGAATACGTGTTTGGCGAATTTGATCTTTATTAAGTACCTACTTGAATTGTCGTACTGACAGGAGCCAGGAATTCAATACCAGTGTTTCTTGGCTGAAGCATTTGTTGGTGAAAAGTTTCTTCACGGAAAAGTAATTGTTTGCGTATAAACGAAGTTTAGTTTATGGGTAGTTCTTCGAAATTTGATTCTTTGACTGATCCATATGGCCAAAATTTAATTTCACTTTCAGCTCTGTAACACATGTTCATATGAAAATAGGTATACCAAATAACATATATTTGAATGAGGGACTCGTTTTTATAAAGTAGTTTTCAAGATATTGATTTTGTGCCCAGATGAATCAGAATGTGTTACATATTAATCAGAAACAGAAATAAAAAGTAATAAATACACCGTTAGTTATGAATGTAAATTCTAAACAATAATTATTAATTCTTAAATAGGACTAAGACATATCAAAAGTGTCATATTTAGAACAAGATTATACTCCTGTCATTTTTTTATTATTCAAAAGGTTATAGCTAAGTAAATAATAATAAATAATCAATACCAGTGTTTCTTGGCTGAAGCATTTGTTGGTGAAAAGTTTCTTCACGGAAAAGTAATTGTTTGCGTATAAACGAAGTTTAGTTTATGGGTAGTTCTTCGAAATTTGATTCTTTGACTGATCCATATGGCCAAAATTTAATTTCACTTTCAGCTCTGTAACACATGTTCATATGAAAATAGGTATACCAAATAACATATATTTGAATGAGGGACTCGTTTTTATAAAGTAGTTTTCAAGATATTGATTTTGTGCCCAGATGAATCAGAATGTGTTACATATTAATCAGAAACAGAAATAAAAAGTAATAAATACACCGTTAGTTATGAATGTAAATTCTAAACAATAATTATTAATTCTTAAATAGGACTAAGACATATCAAAAGTGTCATATTTAGAACAAGATTATACTCCTGTCATTTTTTTATTATTCAAAAGGTTATAGCTAAGTAAATAATAATAAATAAGATTAAAACTACGGACTTGTACACGGTCAAAAATTGGACAAGGAGAATTACGCAAAAAAAGCGCTCCTATCGTGCTGGAGAGGGGAAAAACTAATTTATTTTATTATTCATATGGGGGTTTGACCATACGAATCAGGCACAGATGAATCAGGATTTTGCCTACAATCATGCATAACTCATCATACATACAGACTTCATTATTTTCCTTTTTCTACACGAATCTATAACCCAAAAGCATCACACGAAACACAGATTGAAGTTTTAAAACAATAAAATAATTTTTATAAAGTAGGCATTTTAATCAGGATGCCACCTGAACCAAACACAGATGAATCAGGTATTTTCCTTCGTAACACCGGATCTAAGCCAACCAGCCGCACGTCCACCTTCTAGGTCGTCCGTTGCACGACTGGCTTCCCCCCGCGCTGGAAGCCAGACTCTCATTATTATTACCCGACCAAGTACGGTCAAGCGCAGCTTACGCCACATTAATCAGTATTATACGCCGGACACTTCTTTTTTACTTATTTATAAACAGACTAACGTAGTTATAACTAATACACATTTTTTTTGTAAGAGGAAAATTCATTTCCTTTCGATATAATTATAATTTATATTGATGTATCAAAGGGAAAATGCGACATCGACCATTTTGTTCCGGAAAATGGCAAACGGACGCGCTATATGAATCAGAAGAACGACCTTCAAATATTTTTATTTTGTACCTAGACAGCAATTATTAAAAAAAAATCATTTGTCCCAGTAAGGGATAAAGCTAAACTGTACAAAAAAAAATATTACATGCCGTTTTGTTAGTTGGTTACAGAAATATACCCACAGACATCGAAAATTTTGTCCCTGAAGAATTACCCTTATATTAATCGATCGTGTACTATTTTTCAACGGAAACTTGTAAATGGCCTTCAATGTCTATTTTTAAGTAAGCTGTGTTTCCCGAACATAATAAAATAAATAAAATAATCGAAATCTACTACCTAGGTACCTACTTACTTCCGTTTATGACACATTTAGACTTAGACTACAGTTATACGATGGAAAGCTTTCGAAGACTGCCGCCAGAAAGTTTCTGCGTCGAATCAACGAGCCCTTATTCACACAAGAAGATACAGTCAGCCGCACATCAACAGTGGTAGTACTTGCACTTGCTCCCTAACTGCGACGACATATTATCAGTCGCGCTCTAAGTCCAGCAGAAGCCAATTAATCCAGTAAATCCATCCAGTTAATTCGGAAAGAGTGAGGACAGCACCATCACCAGCGAGACAAACAGATCACGTCACACTTGCTCCCGGGAATCCTGCTGATCTGGTTAACGGTGACGCACCCGTCGATGGCTCAGGTGACCAGTATCGTAATTAGCCTTTGACCATGACTTTGCTCGTTGTCTGTAAGTAAATATGATTATTTTTTTAAATTATCTATCTACTCGTATATCTGTACTTATAATAAAGCTGAAGAGTTTTGTTTGTTTGAACGCGCTAATCTCTGAAACTCCATTCGGATTTGAAAAAATCTTTTTGTATTTGATAAACCAATTCTTGAGAAAGGCTTTACTTAGACTATTAACATCACGCTAGGACTCTTAGAAGTCGAGCAAAAAGAATAAAAGTCAGAAAGAAAACAAGGTAATATGCGATGCGATGCGATGGAGTGGGTCGGGGGAACAAGTAACACGCGGAAGATGTCGCGGGGAGAAGTTATCAAATAATAATAACAAATCCATTTATTTTCAGGTTACACAGGCCCATAGACAAATATCTTAACCTCAACATACATATTTTTGTTATACCTACCTAAAACAAAACTTGTGTTACTTTACTAAATAAGGCTTAAGACGAAGTTAGTAGCACTTCACTTTGCACTAGCTTGACTTTGTGCTATTCCGTCGCGGAACACCGCGTCCAGCGGACTAAAGTCTTCGGTAAGTTTATTTATTTATTTAAATCTCCTTACAACTATCATTACAGATGTATGTATCCAATGCGACAATCCTTTTACAAATCTATACTACATAATTTATCATTTATTATAAAGAACTAAAACGAATAGCATTAGGGTAAAACCAGGAGAGATGGACCAGCGGGTGAGACGGACCATCGTAATTTCTACCAAACTATTACATTTATTTAAGATGACAACACTTATGAGCACTTGTCAACATGTTAGCTTCGTGTAGAAAGCGAGACTGTTAGGTTTTTGTTTGTAAATTTAATAAAATACTAATTAAAAGGTTTCGGAAGCGTGATTTTTTTTATGTAGGTTTTTTAAAAACGAATGTATGTAAAAGATATTGTGTTTGTAGATTATGAATTGATGTTTCTGTGTTGGTATGTTCATGAAACGATAAAAAACCCTCAAAATTTTTGTTTATTTATTGTGCTTTTAATATGAGAAAGTGATCCGTCTCTCAACTCAATTTAGGAGAGATGGACTATGTTCTGTATAGGTGAATGGGATGACAGAATGGGATGACAACGAATATGCAGGGTGTGGTGAAAACTATGAGGATACCCTGAATCAAGATGAATGGCTACTGTGCATCATTTGTGAACGTTGGTCCAATGAAGGCTGCACCAGTTACCTATCCCAATATGTGCGACCGATGCGGAAATACGATGACAAATTGAAGGTTTTCCTTCAATTTAATTGTTTATCTTACTTGTTAATTTCATTTTGAATGTTTATTTTTTTGTTTAAGAAGTGTTAATGATTATTTTTGTTAGGACCATCTGTCCTTACTGGGTGGTCCGACTCACCCGTATAGTATGGGTGAGATGGACCGAGGGTACTTTTTTTAATATTTCAATTATTTCCTTAAAGAAGCTCTGATCATACCATATTAACATAAAAAAATGTTGAGTATTGATGGTTAGTTACAATAACACTAAATTGTTATTAGTTATTATGCAATAAAAAAAGATATTAAAGTTTGAAAAAAAGTGGTCCATCTCTCCTGGTTTTACCCTATAGAATGCTGAACACAATAATATGCTACCTATACCTACTATATGTACCTATAACATAAAATAAATAACAGTGTCCTAGCGAATTTACTCAAATGACACGTGAACACATAAATTTTGACATGAAGTTCGTTATAGATACAAATTGCCCACAGGTGGTCATGGGTGTTTTGGCGAGTACCTAGGTTGGTCCTGGCTGTCGGACTCAAGCGCAGTAGCATTCCTGGATTATGCTCGATACCACGAAGTAAATTAACCAGATACGCGACAAGTGCAAACTCCGCGTCGCACCCTCAATTTCATTGTCAGTACAAATAGAGTGGGATACATCAACGGGTCATCACCGTCTGCATAGCCTTTTCCCAACTGTGTTGGGTTCGACTTCCGGTCTAACCGGATGCAGGTGAATACCAGTATTTTACATGGAGCGACTGCCTATCTGACCTCCACAACCCAGTTACTGGGTAATACGGTACCCCTTGGTAAGACTGGTTGTTAGACTTTCGGGCTTCTGACTACCCGTAAAGACTGTCAAAGATCCACGAATCGGTATGTAAAGATTGTCACCCATCCGGCAGACCAATCGCGGCAAGCGTAGCTTAACCTGATCGATCGACCTGTGCAGCTGTTATTATTTAGCCACGGGCCCCTCGGATACATCAACGGGTAAAACGGATATACCCCTTATAGCTTCCTGTACAAGTGGAGCGCAAATTTGTTCTGAACGCGCTCCTCCAACATAACCGAGTATTTGGACTCACGTGGAGCGCATATATGGACATAACAAAAACTTTTTACAAAAAAAAAACATTGACACCGTCTTCCGAAATTAAAGTTATTTTTCAATTTGTAGTTTTTTTTGGAAGTCGGTTGTTTTTTTTTTGTAAAAAGTTTTTATTTTTCACTTTTTAGAGGGTCAGTTTGTAATTTATCTAAGTTACAATAGCCTAACGGCAACTGCTCATCACATGTTACAAAATATTGCTTTTCCCGATGCTGGGGCGTTAATGTGGTGTTGAGGAGTTCTCCTGGTTCTTACCAGGAGAACTCCTCAACACCACAACCACTCACCATACGCATTGTGACGAGCACAAATTGCTTAACAACTATATTAAAGTAATCGAATCGCAACCCGTGAAATATTTGTCATTGAGTAGTTCCGATGGCCATCTGTGGTCTTCATCATCAGGTCCACTTTACCAAATGATGATTTCTGAAAGCAAATGCTCAAGTTACTTTAAAAAAATACCCAAATCGCAATAGGTTTGCCTGTAAAATTTGAGGGTTTCCCTCGATTTCCATGGGATCCTCTCATCAGATTCCAACTTGATGATAATGGGACCATCTCGAAAGTATACCCTTTCAAACAAAAAAATAATTTTTGGAATCGGTCCAGCCGTCTTCGAGTAATCGGTGAACATACATAAAAAAAAAACATATATAAAGTCGAACATATATCCTCCTCCTTTTTGGAAGTCGGTTAAAAATTTAATAAAAATGTTGAGCATTTGACATGTAATTTGCCTTTGCTAGTATCGAAATAACCTATCAAGATTTAAGAGGGTGCAATAAGTCGTTTGACATGTCTGAAGGAAAAGTCTAAATAGATTGGCAAGTCATAGACGGTTAATTGCATCTGCAGCGGATGTCAAAGGGAAACTGTTCCTGAGATAAGATTGGAACGGAGACTAAACTTACCTTTATTTAGACTGGTTCTCGGTCTTTTTACAAAACAAGGTTTCTTTTGAGATGGTTTAAACCATCGAGTCAGTTTTTATATTAAGAACCCAGAACCGGAGCCGTCTTATTACAAAACGAGTTCTAACTTTAGAACTAGCCTAAACTCGCGAGACAGTAACTGTATATATTATGCAAAGAGCAGTTTGGTTTCCGTAAAGGTTGTTCAACTGCTCTTGCCATTTTCAACTTTATTAAACTTGTAACAGAAAGTATTGACAATGGTAATCCAGCGGTGTCAATATTTCTAGATATGAGTAAGGCCTTTGATTTTGTTAATCACTCTAAGCTATTAAACAAATTAGACTTCTACGGCATAAGGGGCAATGCCTATGAATGGATATCTAGTTATTTAAGAAATAGGAAGCAATATACAGAGATATCCAAAGTTATAAAGAAACGTGACGGAATATATTAGAGAAATTTAAATCAGTAGCAATAATAAATAAGTGTGGTGTGCCTCAGGGTAGCATTCTCGGTCCTCCGCTTTTCTTACTTTACATAAATGATCTTCCGGAGGCCACTCTGCAGAAATGTATTCTTTTTGCAGACGATACGACAGTTATCATAAAGTGTCAGGATAAAGTCAATTACAAATCAGTTACCGAAGAAACCCTGTCAGCTATAATTAGTTGGATGGCAAATAATGACCTAAATATAAATGTTAGTAAGACCAAATTAATAGAATTTAACTCGTATAATACTAAACAATTAGTTTTAGATATTAGGTATAAAAATGAAAAAGTAGAACAAGTGGATGAAATAAAGTTTTTAGGTATTAATATAGACAAAAATCTCAATTGGAAAAGCCATGTAGAACATGTATGTCAGAAACTTGATAGGTTTGTGTTTGCATTAAAAAAACTACGACAAAATGTTTCAGTAGAAGCGGCTCTTTCAGCATACCATGGCTATGTGTCATCTATCCTAAGCTATGGACTTATCATGTGGGGTAATTCGACCTATATCGACCGAGTTTTCAAGCTCCAGAAACGTTGCATCCGGGTCATAAACAAGGCATGGTTTTTAGATAGCTGTAAACCTCTCTTCAAAAAGAATAAAATTCTTCCACTGCCCTGTATGTACAGTCACGGCCAGAAGTCCACTTACACCGCAATGACTATTATCGCCTGCGCTATACGGGCTGCGGCGCCTATACACACATACGCATATTTATCCGTGTGCGTGATGTTCCAACGCTAACAAACTAACATGTCGTGTATTCGTGTAGCATCGCGCTACGAGTAGTCATAGATGTGGTCAATGCTAGACAAGGATGACAATATCAGTAACTTGTTTCTTTATCGCAGTCTGATTATTTTTTTCATAGTAATGCAAAAGTTCAACAAGGGAATATAAGTTAACATTAGCTAGATCGGTAACGAGGCTGCACTCGTTAATGTGAACGGGATAGATGTAGGTTCTAATCCTAGTTGGGCCAGTTTTTTTTTAATGTTTTATATAATTATTATTATTTGTATGTTTTAGTAATTTATTTTAGTAAATTACTTTGAACAAATAGATATTACAATAAAGGTAATTTATTATTATAATATGATAATAAATGAAACAAATTTTGATATGGTAACATTGTAATATTTTTTATACAAAAGGAATCCTTTACACTTATTTATGTTATTATAGGGCCACAATATTTGCCTTGGCTTCAATACTAATAATAGCCTGCATATTGAATTCAGAAGAATACTAAAATAGCAACAACAAGATAACACAAACGCTCGTAACTATGTTCACCAACCAACAATAGCGAATAGTGGAATAATTTATGTAAACTAGTAAAGTAGTTAAAATATGAGGGTAGATTTACAAAGTGAACTTATCACTTTGTTTCAAATCTACCCTCATATTTTAATAACGACGCTAAGATTATAATAGTAAAACGAAAGAATATTCGTTTAGTTGTGGAATATTTAAAATATTTGTTAGCAACTCGGCATTCTTATTTCACATGATTGTAATACTTAAAAAATATTTTGCATGTTTGATGTGAGACTCGATCCCGAACGTTCGGCCACGCGAGGCACAATGCTAACTACTTTGGCCAACGTAACGCTCACTTAACTTATTGAAATTTGTAATAACAATCATAAGCGGGCAACAAGTTGCCAATGTGTAGTGTTGTCAAACGTTCTTATAGAAGAAGGTCATAACTACAACTAATATTCCTATGCCATAGTTTTGTGAGATTGCTAGTCGACTTCTGACTGTTATAGTACATACGAGACATCTGCATCTTTGCAAAGAAACATATGCATTACTTTAGGCAACATAGCGAAGTTGTGCCAAGACAAAAAAGGGCTAAGTTTCGAAACTTATTATATCATCCATCTGGTCATAAAGATATTTAGAAGAAAAATGTGTATAATATGTGTATATTGATTTATAATAACATACCAATAGAATTAAAATTATTGCAGGGTAATGTTTTTAAAATCAAATTGACAGAGTGGCTACAAAATAGTTGCTTCTATAGTCTTAAGGAATTTATAGAACATATACATAGTCGTTAAATAATATAATTAATTAATAGATAATTACGAGTAATTGGACAGATAATTTTATTGTAGGTATATAATAGTAATTTTCATTAAATAATATTTGTTTTATTTAATTTATTGACATTTTTAATTACAGATATTGACATTTAAATTTATTTCAATGACATTAGATTTTAAGTATTGACATTAATTTTATTGATTGACATTTTTTATTTTAATTATTAACATTTAAATTTACTGTATTGACATTTATACTTTATTTTTTGTTAATTTTTATAATCGGACAATTTAAAGTATTGAAATGCATGAATGTTATTTTGGTTTGGTCTGTTTTTTTTTTATATTTTATTTATTTTAATGTTGCGTTTGCATTTTGGGTACGATGTGAAAATTAATGACTATATTGAATGAAATTTGCACGCTTGCTTGCAGGCAGAATACAATAACTTTTAGGCTTTAAGATCTTCCCCAAATGAACAATGTATTCTCTGGCAAATAAATATTTGAATTTGAATTTGAATTTGTATTTTAACCTTTATTCCGACGAAATTGACAACTTAGACTCGGGTTTAACGTCAATTTTTGTAATAAGAACTATAACTTTGTCGGGTTAGTTCGAAATTTAAAAATCGCTCGATGGTTTAAACCTGGGTCTAAAGATAAACCTTGTTTTGTACTAATGCCGTCTGTGTTAGAACCTGGCTATGATCGAGATTCAGTTATTTATACAAAACTGACAATTAGTCCGGCAGGTACTAAGTAGTCAGTTCATTAGTGCAAAATGCAAAAACCGGTTGGCTCTTTTTAAGTTCTGGCTAAAATTAAATATCGTTTCGTAATAAAACGGTGTAAGTCCATTGACTTATATATTACTTTTGAAATCATTGTGTAAGTCGCTAAAATATGACTCATGCAGACATAATCTATCTAACCGCACCGAAAATCGGTCATAAAAACCTGTTTTTGAAAAAGTGTTATAAAAGAAAGAAAGAAAATACAACATGACGCAATAAAGAAAATAAACAAAAAAAAAATAAGAAAGGGTGTTATCAATTTGTCATGACTCACGACACGCTAGGCAGCATTTAGTCTGACCTAACTACACAAGTAAAGGTGTCGGGCGCCGCAAACAGCAGTCGTATTTATAACTGCAGCCAATCAATAACACTTTCTGTACCGATACGATGATACCTAAATTATTCAACGATTACTTCGAACAAACGGACTGACGTACTACCTGTGGATATTGTTTAGCCAGACGCATTAGTCACCATCCACCTGCATTAAGGAGGGTGCAACCGCGTAAATAAAATTTTCTTTAAATGTTTTTTGCAATTTGCTGGTCACGTAGCCTCAATCCCATCGAGCACCTAAGAGACATTTAAAAAAAAATCTTTATTTAATTTAGTAAATCATGAAGGAAGGGAGGCCTTTGCCCTGCAGTGGGACAGAAATGGCTGATAATAAGAGCCAGACCAAGAGAGATACAGAAATCCGCAGGGCAGCATGTGGCGAGCTGTTGGGCAGTAGCGACCCCACGGACCCTATCTCCAGGGAGAAGTCTTGTTCCTCACCTCTGGCTTGCCTTTATTGGCCGGCTGGAGTGAACAATGACGAGGAACAGAGCTCCCACCTCATTCTTGCCTTTATTGGCCGGCTTGAGTGTAGATTCGCAAGAGCAAACGTGCTCGGAGGAAGGAAGTATTCCAGTAAGATGCTGGTAAGGATCTTGACCGTACTTCCGGGATTGTCCTGATAGCCGTGGAATATCTCTCCACACCTCATAAGCACCTCAGGACATGTTGCCCCCTTGTCGCTACGACACTATGTGCTAGCGACCGTTTTCAGGGGCCCATTATTGAGTGTGCAAGTCATCCCCTGCCATTTTATCTGTGTAATTTCTATAGAACATCGGTCAGGCAGGGGCTATAGTTTTTCCATAGTCCTAGATAACCAGTTCACTTTAGCCACCAAAACCCATATTCCAATATTTTTGTTTCAAGGTTATGCAATAGTCCTGCACCAACCGGGGGTTGTCCTTGGGTGCACTTGGATAGTGCGAACAGGGATAATCGTCGGTTGGTGCCTTATTTCATTGAAAACGTCTAACGGGCCTCTGCGAGTTGGCTTCGGCCCCTCGTACGCCTTCCAAAGGACCGGGGGACCCCATGGTCCCGAGATATGTTAAAATATAAAAATATAAATAATAATAATAATGAAACTTTTATTTTCTCTTGACTGTACTTACCTGTCAAAAAGAGTAAACCTAGATAATGTGGATAAGACAGAGATTAAAACAGAAGACGAACTAGCAGAGATTAAAACAGAAGACGAACTAGCAGAGATTAAAACAGAAGACGAACTAGCAGAGATTAAAACAAAAGACGAACTAGCAGAGGTCGCAGAGGATCAGACCGGAATAAATCGTATCAGCACCCTAATTGCGTAACACACTATCAATCGGAATCTGAATCATTTTGAAGCCAATTGCTAATCCATTGCTTCATAAATTCGAGAAATTTGTCTGCTCAACACGTAAATAAAGCAATGAATGTTGTTGTACAACTGTAACTGCGGTTTTTGCCTAATTAGTTTATTTAATGTTTATGTTGTACCTAATGTTTAATATGCATCTTATTTGTGCATTTTAATAAATTTTTCTTTCTTATTTTTCTTTTTAGCAAATATTTATTTACAGAATTATAATCATTACAACTTTCTAAGTTAGAATTGTCCTCAAATAGCCATTCAATAGGGCAATTTGAACATAGAGTGATTATGTATTTTGCTTTTGCTATGAGCTAATGTCTAGTTGAATAGGCTATTTGACAATGTAAAAAATAAGGTCATAATTATTGACACTCGTATAGATTATCGCTTTTAAAATCGATTTGCATTAATTTTACTACAAAACAATGTATTATTTATTTAAAAAATCCCGAAAAAACTTCATCTTTTTAAATCTGGCGCCACGTAATCGAAAACGGTCTGGATTGGCTGAACTTATGATGACGTCATGATATAGTCAATTTCTGTCTATCGTTGACAGAACAGATGACTTTTGTCTAGTATCTCGACCGTTTCAACGTTTGTTTACGTGTATTTTGACGTCACGACGCCATATTGTTAAAGATAGCGTTTTGGCGGCTTATTTAAACAGTACATTTTTATTTACTATTTTCTAATAGAAATACATTATGCAATTTGAAGTAATAGGTTTTTGTGGGCTCGTTAGACACCATTAAATAATCTGAGATGTTTATCAGAAACCAGTCAAATAGCCTATTATCCGACAAATTTAGGTATTTGGTGTGCGTTTCACGGGTTGCATGAAAGGTTTTATCCAAATGGCATGGAACTTGCATTCCATCTGCACGAGTGTCGGACGCACCCGATAATTGAGTTACGTCACTGGAGCCCCCTGCACTCACGGCGAAATTGGCGACGGCATGTGACAAAATGCATTTACTAGGATTTTTAACCAAGTCAATTTCATTCCCGGCACCTATTAGGTAGTGCTCGATTTTAAGGGTCATTTTTCCTGCCGCTAAAGGACTTTGCTAATATAGTTTCGATGTTTTTAATTATCGCCGGGGGCCGCCGGTGGAACGTAACGAAAAAATGGAGTTATAAATGGGAAAGAAACAGGATGCAGGCCGTTTAGTTCATAATTTTCCTAATGCAGTTAGTCTCAAATCTCAAATGAATAAGTAAACTTTTGGGAAAACTTTGAAAGAAAGAAAAATATTTCAAATGGCGCTGACATTTGAAGAAGTCTAAAACCATACTATAGGTATCGAAAACTATAATGGCCGGTCTCACGATGTCCGAATAGCCATTACTCATCACTTATGTGAAAATAAATTAATAGTTTGAAAAACACTAGTAAAACACGCTTTTATAAATGCACGTAAAAACAAAAAAAACTAATCGTGGTCAAAGTTCATTACAAGACTTTTCTAAGAAATCCAAAACAGCTATGATACGATTTTCCACCATGAAGTTCCAGTTCATATCTTCCGGTCATCAGGGGGCCTAAAAAGGCCACTTTAAGCAATTCCTCAAAAAACGAGTAATTTCCTGAATTCACAGTAGATCAGTAGCCATTCCTCTATTTTTCGTAAAATGGTGACACATAATAGCTGAATCCTATAGAATTCAATTTAAAATGGAATCATATTTGGTGTAAATATTACCGCATGAAAAAAATAAGACCGTAACTTTATCGGTAATTTTTTCTTTACAGTTTTTATTAATCAAATTAGTTTTTTCTATAATATTTCTACAGTATAAATGTTATTACATTAAAATATACTTATAACTGTTAAAAAGACCGCAGATAAGCCTTGAAAAGGAAAATTAGAAACAATAAAAACTTTATAGGCTGGCAACGCGTACAAAAGAGTTTTTAGTTTATCCCTTGAGTCACCTTGAGTTATGTCAAACGTCATCGTCACAGAGTACTTTTTGATAGTCATCGTCTACTCCATTTGTAATAGCATTAGAAAAAAGAGGCTCGTAGAAGCAGGAGTACGAAACCTTTTATTTTCAAGTTAAGTTCAAACGATTTTAATAAATAATGTATGTGCTTTTTTGTAAGTAACAATGTATGGCATACAATAAAGCATATTCCATCCATCTACTCGTCACAATGGTTGGATAGGTACATAAAATGAAACAATTTTTAGTAACAATCAGTTTATTAAAAACAACTTTATCACAATGGCATGTCCTTATTATGTTTTTAACAAACCAAATAAATACGACACAAAACGCTACTTGACTGATGGTGACAAGTTTTAACTATGATAATTTAGAATGCCAGAGGATTAACAAAAATACACTTTCGCAAGCTAAATACCAACTATAAAAACATTTTCCAGAGACATAGAAGTGCGAGATGAGATTTATTGCTATTAAAGAAGAGAAAAAGTTTTGCCACCTTAATGATATAATGGAGATGATAAATGTTCCATTCCCAATTATTCATCATCCTCTGATGATGATGATGAAGAAGTTTCACCAACGTTAATAATAAATCTTTCTACAACATTATCCAAAACCTTTCCTCTTCTTTAATTGTATGAGCAATGCAAGATTGCCATTTCTCTGCAGTTATGTTTATGAGTGCTTGCCGCTTCACTTCTTCTAATTTAAAACTTTTATTGTTTTGAGCTACATACCCCTTCATTTGAGCCCAAACTAATTCTATTGGGTTGAGCTCGCAGTGGTAAGGGGGGAGGCGCAATACTAATATATTTTTTTCTTTAGCCATCTCATCCACAGCAAACTTTTGGTACAAATGTTTTATTTGTTTCACTTTTTCTAATAAAGTGGCCCTAAAGTCTTTTTCCTCAAAAGGAATATTTTTGTTTTTTAGCCACTCTTGAATATCTGCCTTTCGTGTGGCTGTAGTTGGCAGCTTCTCCACTTTCCTCGAATGATATGGCGCATTATCCATAACAATAACAGCACCATTCTCAATTTTTGACAATATTAATTTGAACCACTTTTCAAAATTGTGTGCATCCATTTCAGAATGGTACTCTCCATCACCCTTTTTGGCTTCAAATATTAATTCACCATCCATTAAAAACCCTTCTGTAGATCCTGTGAAATGAAATAAAAGCAAATCAATAATTGTGCACCGGTGGCATAGATTACTTGACTGCTGGAAATAGATCTCAACCTTTAAATAGCAACCGAAATTGACTGCATCATTACTGTCCTTGAACAGGTAAATCTATTACCATAAACCCAGAATCTACCCATAAACATCTTTCTCCGAGGGGAGGCATTAAATTAAGACTTAATTTCAGTGACAACGGAGAGATTATTTTATTCATGATTTGTTATGTAACAATGGTAAAGTAATTTAAAAAAAATACATATAAATCAAGTTTTACCAATATGGCCAATGATAAGCCGCCTTCCTTTTCCAGTTAGCTTGCAGAATCTTGTCCAACGTTGGTAACTCATTATCAAATAAAAAAGAATTATTTTTTCTTGGTATTCCACTTAACATAATATCATCATAATCATCAGATTTTGAGTATTTCCGTTGGCGAGGAGGTGGCGATTGCAGGCGACCTTCTGTATTGTACTCTTTGAGTACATTATAGACTGTTGCACGAGATATGCCTATAAATTAAGATTAGTAATGTATGTTATTACCTTACAATGCATGTTACTTTCAAATACATTTATTTTTTAAGGTAATCATTTTATGATCCTTACCCGCAATTTCTGCAGTTTTGTTAATTAACTGCGTTCTATAAACAGGAGTACCTTCGGGCCCCCTTAACATCTTCATAAATATTTATCACTATTCTTTTTTCTGTAGAACGAAGCGGTGTTTGCTTTATTCTATTTTTCTTAGGAGACAATATTTTAACATCGTGATCTACTTTGGGGCCTCGTTTTTTTCGCTGCTGACACTGATCAGCGCTACTAGCAGTTCCAGAGCGCACATGTTGCGCTTGCAAGCCACTCGGGCCTACACCGGGATTGTCCGTGTCCATAGTTCAACAAAACGTACCGCTTTGTACGAACAACACAAAACTAACACTAATAACGATAACAAAACAATAACAACAGAAAAACAGTAACAAATAACAACTAAACCACGAAAATTCAGCAATAACAAGTATCCACAAGTGAGTGAATGACAATTTGACAACTGCAGATTATTTACGCAATTTGACGTATGATATCATAAACCGACAAAATAAAAAAACACGTGCTGCCACCACTTAGAAGGGAATATGTAACATTTTAGATTTGGTAGAGTTATAGTGACATGAAAAACGTTCCGGGTCCTGTCCTCCCCTGCTTCTTTTAGATTTTAAACCTTGACACGACAATATTTTATGTAAAAACTAAATAATATTAAATGAAAGCCTTGTAATTTCAGAAGGTAGATAGATTAAATAAGTACAAATAAGTGTGACAGCTGTTACTTAAATTTATTATATTTAACTCCACATCAATCTTGACTGTAATAATGTTTGTTGTACTTTTATTACAAAGTGTGCCCCTAAAAGAGTCTTTTTTTACTTCTGTCTAATGCTATTGTAAATGGAGTTATAGTCGTTCGTTGGTGGCACAGAGTACTTTTTGATAGACTGTTGGTGGCTAATTTAAATCCTATCCTATGTTTGCCTATGTTTTTAAATTATCTCAGAATCTGAGATATTATTGTACTCTGAAGTGTGTGTAGTTTATAACAAGTATTTCGTGCGAGTAAGATCGTTTTTAATACAAAGTAAGTGTATACCTAATTGTTTGACATAAATCATTATTTAATTAAATGTATTCAAATGTACCTACGTAATATTTTGTAGGAATGGAAAGGCGTGCAGCTAGTGTCTGAGATACAATGGGTCAGTGGGTCGTCTTAGGGGCGGCAATGGAACAATCTGCTCGACTTTCTATGCTTTCTACAATCAAAGTGGAAGCGCTGTCGATGTTGAGCTCCTTTTTGAGATCACTGCAGCCCCATGTTATGTCCAGACTCGTGTGTCAGCACGAAGCCCTACCCCTGCCGATGCACACGACGGACAGTGCCGCTGCCTCGCCGAACTCGGCAAGCGAGATACCGCAGTAGAGTGGATTTTTCTAACCCTACAGCTATTCATATTGCGGTTAAGACTTATGGAAAAAGGCGGCGGCGGCGGCTAGACAGATGACGATGATGATGTCGATGATTTGACTTACCTACTAAAAACACAAATTTTCCTTTTCAGGCTGGTGGAGTTGTTAAAAGTGGGTCTTAAGTGGATGGTGATTCCATAATAAAAAGGAGACATTGTTTGCCCCTTCGCAGCTAGCATTGACACAAATAAGAGTCGCAAACCTAAATGAATGAATGAAAAAAAGCCTGATTAATTATTATATTTGTATTAGTTTTTTAATATTATAAGATGAGAATTGTTATTATACCTATTATAATATTTTTCATATCACTATTGTTTTATTTTAGTAAAAGGTATATGGTATCCTCTTCTAGGGTCCTCATATTTAGACTACTTAATAAAATTTAAGTAAAGTATGATACTTTAACAATATCACACCTATAGATCTCTGAAGGGTTAGGCAGAGGTGTACCTAATGTAAGTACACCTAAAATGTGAATAGAAGATTGTATATATTTCACTGAGGGGGTACAGAGTACCTAAACCTCTTTAATAATAGATGATAGAGTCTATCTGGAACTACTTAGTTAAAACTTTAAAACACTACTTTTATCACAAATTCACAATCCTTTTACTTTCCTTGGGGTACTTATGCCATCGCGGCGGGTACATATCTACGGCTCCAGCTCATGGATGAGGTCGCGACACACACTTTTACTTAGCCTGTCTATGCCAACAAATTCGAGATCCGGCATTTCGAACACTATGTCCATTTTCCGAAGAGCTGCATTTTGTCGGCGATATAAAAGGGTCGTCGTCACCCGCGCGTGCATCAGAAAGTTTTCATATAGGTGGGGCTAAATCACCTTTTAGGGTTCCGTACCAAAATGGTAAAAACGGAACCCTTATGGTGAGACTAAGTCTGTCTGTCCGTCTGTCTGTCTGTCACAGCTGGATATCTCAAGAACTACTAATGAATCTGAAATTATTCTATGTGATAGAAGTTTATGTAAAGATTACAGGAAAAATAAAACGAAGTCTTTAAATAACACACTTTTTCAGAAATCATCAACAACAGTTACATTAGTTCCATTATCGGTCAAGAGATGGCGCTGACATAAAACTTCAATATTCTACACCGCAGTGCACACTGTTAAAATTCTCTGATGAATATAGGCCTCGCGGATGAATTATTACTTAGAATATCATTGATTATAACAATATTTCTTCACAAAGCCTCCAATCCGAATTGTAAAATGTTGCTTTTGACTAACTTCTAATGATTCCGTTATTTGACAATAAAGCAATTCCTATTTTGTGGACCATTTTACGAATCTCCATACAAAATTGTCAAACAGATGAATTGCGTGTTAAGAATTGTACGCAAACAATATTATGAATTGTCAGTTTGTGACCATTTTACGACTTTTAATATAATTCATAATGTCATCCTTTTATGATTCTCCCAAAGTGGCCTTTTTAGGCACCCAGATCAGTTCGACAGTACTATATTATTGTATTGTCATCAGAACTATACAGCTGCTAATTTTCATTACGCTACGACCCTTGGAAGATGGTTAGGTAAATTAGTTACCTTAGATTCCATTACATAGTTAGTTACATACAGTTCGACCTAATAAAAGCGTGTTAAAAATGGAACAGACAGCATTTGTATAAAATTACCTGGCACTCCTGCCAGGTTCCTAAGTTAAGGGGGAATGGGCCCTCATAATATGGTATAGCATACAAAACCCTACAATGTTCCCCCTATTGGAACACACTGTCAGTGAGAGGGACCATGTAGTTATTGATACATCTTTGTGTGCGATTCATTATTAAACTTCCGCCAGGTGGGCAGACAGGACTCAGGTAAAAAAACGAACGGTTTTCCGCTCTTACATCACAGGAAGCAGAGATGAGCAGTTACCGAGGAAATTAATTAAGTAGGATATTTTATTATTGAGGAAAAGCGTGACTTATACGCTGTAACGACGACAATTTTAGCCAATTAAGATGGAAATGGATGCATAAATATGGTTTGTACCAAGAGTGTCTGGTAAAAATTATAATTCACACAAAAAATAAAATGTTAACAAATGTATCAGAAATCGTACCTGTGGATACCAATGTTTGTGTCTGTAGAATAGAAGAGAGAGATGGAGACACACTCACACTCATTTGTAGTATGTGTGTGTTTGTGTGATAGTGTGTGTGTGTGTTGTGTGTGTGATATTTGTGTGTGTGAATGGTATGTAGAATTTCTGGTTTAAAAAAAAAACAGAAATTATTTATTCTCATATTACCGTAAATATATATTATTCATTTGACAACTGAGGTAAATTGGTCCACACGACAATTACACTACAATACAATTTAATAATGTTATTCAAACAATCATTCTTGGAAAAAGTGATGAGATACAAAGTTGAAACTTTCTAAACAGGTAAATGTGTAACTAATTACTTTAGTAAGTGATTGTTTAAGAATTTAACCAGAAACCCTGAAATTGGGTTTGTTTACACGTTCATCAGATAGGTAGGTACCTACTTTTGGAACAGGCTATAGTTACATACGTTTACATACACTTACTTCTTTGAGGTTTGCCATTTTAAATATCCAAAATAAATTCAAAATTAGATTATAACATTTTGACCTGCACTGTATTCAAAATGAAAGTGCGAATCGATGAAAGTGGAATACAGTTTATTTTTATGATGGCGCGAGTTGTAAGGTGCAACTGTTGGCGTAAAATGTAGCTATTTTGGCGAGGTTGAATTTAACTACTTACGTTTATATGGAGAATGACATTATTATTATAGTAATAACAGCCGCACGGGTCGACCCTTGCAGCGGTCGGTCCGTGGATGGGACCCCTCCGTGCGCCATGGTAGCTCGCGAAATTCAATTTTTGATACGTTTTTTGCAATTTGCTGGTCAGTATTAAGTTGTAGGCAGTCAACAAAGAAGTTAAGTATACAGGAGCGTCGGATATAGTTGAAGTTTACTAAGAAACCGATGGATGTTCTGGACTGAAATTTAATTTAATAAATGAGCTGTTTGTTTTCTATTAATAAACTAAATTTTTTTTCGAGAATATCCATCGGTTTCTTAGTAAACTTCAACAATATCCGACGCTCCTGTATACTTAACTCCTTTGTTGACTGTACGTTGATTAAAATATGATTCGCGGCCGTAACAAATATGTATTTACAGAATTATAGTTCGGGAAACTTACTTAATATAAACAGTGTTCTTATACAATATGAAATTGAAGGCCATTTACAAGTTTCGGTCAGTGGGTCATCTAAGGGGCGGATATTACATGGTCGACTAACACCGACTAAAAATCATTTTAGACGCCAACTTTTCCGTAAAGATGCTTTTTAGAAACATGCTTGAGAATACTTACTTGTACTTACATGTTATACCGTTACATACCGTTACATAGGCGTGTATACACTCAGTTTTCGTGTAACTCCACCACGACTTGTCGTCCGCGTCGCGAGCACTGGCCGTGTTTGACTTTTGGCTCCAAAAGAAGAGTGTAAGGAGCTAAGTAAGTACCAAAATTTTTACAAAATTTTTAAACTAAGAAGCTACATGATAAAATATGTTTACAGTTTTCAAACCCCTTCAAAGCTTTTTTCTTGTAACTTCGTCGTCTTCTTTCAATCGTGATTTATGATTAAATTTCCTGTAAACTCGCTGGTATGGCGAGGCCTGACGGCAAACACACTTTAGCAACTTCCGCTTTCAAAATTCAATAGCATTGCTGCTTCCTGTCAATAGAAATAAGGTGCAATTTAAGGAGGAAAGTCTGCATAAGACAATTTCCTTTACCATTCACCTACGATTATATAATATTATAAAAAAAACTTTGAAGTGGACTATTTTAGCTGAAAAGGCTACTGTTTAACCCTCTTTTAAGAGTGGGCCCAATGACAGGATAAAATCTGATTTCACCCGCGCGTCTCCCAACCCCCGCATTAGTGCAAATAACAGCCGCGGGTGGCGTGACGACGCGCGCAGCGAAACTCTGTACACTAAACTTCAAGTGCAGTGCGTTTGCGTAGTATATGCAGGATATTCAGATAAAAATTGGCCAAGTGCGTGTCGGACCACGCACAATAAAGAGTTCCGTAGTTGAAATGAATTTACCCAAGAACAAACTTAACATTATAGTTGAAAATCATGTTCTCCCATAAATGTAAGTTGGTCGACTATTATTCGTAAACTTGTAAAGCCTACTTACTACCAAAATTTTTTTCACATATCCAAAGACAACCATTTAGATGGCAGGGTAACCCCTGTCAGCTAAATGGTTGTTTTTGACTCTGTTGTCTTGAACTAAAATTAGCACTTTAAAGCTATATATTTCACAAACGGATCCCTGAATCGCAAAATTGTTTCCACAAACCCGCAATATTTTTAAAGACCTATACGATGCCCACACCACGGGGTAGACTGGTAACATATTTTTTTTTTCAAAATTTTATTTTACCACTTTCTTGGCGTGATTAATATATATGTCGTATCGGATAGATGGCGCCACAGTATAGCGAACAGCACCATCTAACAATTTGATTGGTAAACGAAAAATCTAGTGATCGGAAACGCAAGCGAGCCCTACCGCTTGGACACGATCATCGGTGGACGGGATGCAGCGAGGACTGGTGGAGAGACCGAGTGTTGCGACAGTCGACAGTCGAGCTCGGACATTCTAGGCAAACGCTCAATACCAACGCACGTGTTAGTTTCCGACACACGTGTGCGTTTCGGTTGTTAATCGCTAGTTTATTAAAGTTACTTCAAATTCAAATAATCTTTTCGTTCGAGTACCCACTGCAGTGCCCACACTATCTAAACTATGTTGGATCGTGAAGAAGACCCGATGTATCGCATCTCGGCCATCCAGTAATGCGACATATAATATCCATGCCAAATTATCGCTATCTAGTACTAAGAGTCTCTGAGCTAAGCTGCGGACGGACAGACGGACAAGGCGAAACTATACGGGTGAGCAATTTTATTATGAACTTTCAAATTTTTGTAACGATTTGGATTGGAAATGTGCCGATATAATTAATTTAGGTTTATTGTCTGACACATATAGTTTTATAAGTGACGCTAATGGGGCGCTAAGATGGTTAGACCACTGTGTTGTAACTGAGTCGGCTTTTCAAACTATAGTCGATACACACATCAAGTATGATCCGGTGTGGTCTGACCACTTGCCACTCATTATTAAATGTAATATAAATAATATAAAACCAAAGATTTTGCAAGAAAATTTTGAATGTAATAAAATAAAATGGGGGGAGAGAAACCTCGAACAAATAGATTTATATAGTAAATTATGTAATGATTGTTTAAAAGAAATTGATTTTCCGCCTGAATTCAGTAACTGTAGTGGTAAACGTTGTGACAACCCAGACCACAGGGGAATAATTGACAATATGTATCATAAGATTGTTAATGCATTGTGTAAAGCCGCCTCTGAGAGTCATACCATTGTTGTACCGAGAAGAAAACAACCCGTGATCGGATGGAATAAGCATGTTCGTGACGCTCACGGGGTAGCTCGGTGTAAATTTATGGAATGGGTACTGTGGGGTAAACCGAGTGATGGACGAGTTTGGGAGGAGATGCGGGAGAGTCGGAGAATCTTTAAATCACGCCTAAAGTGGTGCCAAAATAATAGGGAGCAGATAAAGATGGATATCCTCGCTTCTCACCATTCGAAGCATGACTTTCGTAACTTCTGGAAAACTACTAGTAGGCTAAATAATAAGCCGGGCTTACCCGTGAGCGTCAACGGTGTGAGTGAACCAAAATGTATTGCGGACATGTTTAAGGATCACTTTATGGTGAAATCGCCATTGGGACCATCACGGTCATTCAGTGTAGAAGGGTCACATGGACAGGAGATAAACGTCATATACACAGCGAAGGATGTTCGGGGAGTTATAAAGTCAATGTCACGTGGAAAGTCTCCTGGCCATGACAGCTTGAGTATTGAGCATCTGAAGCATGCCGGTGTCCACCTGCCCAGAGTTCTTGCCATGTTGTATACATTTTGTATAGGACATGCGTACTTACCAGCAGAGATGATGAGGACCGTGGTGGTACCAATTGTGAAGAGTAAAACAGGTGACTTAAGCGACACGAGCAATTACAGGCCAATCTCACTGGCAACAGTGCTTGCTAAGGTTCTTGACAGTTTGCTTAATACACAGCTTGACCAGTATGTAAGCACTCATGACAATCAATTTGGTTTTAAACCGGGATTGTCTACTGAGTCAGCTATCTTGTGTTTGAAGCAAACTGTCAAGTACTATTCCGATAGGAGCACACCTATTTATGCCTGTTTTCTCGACCTCTCGAAGGCGTTCGACCTGGTTAGCTATGACATCTTATGGCAAAAATTAACTAACATATCAATGCCTCTCGAACTGATAGAAATTTTCAAGTACTGGTATCTTAACCAGGTCAACGTCGTGCGATGGTCCAAAGCTCTGTCGGAGCCGTACAGGTTGGAGTGCGGGGTGAGGCAGGGAGGGCTGACCTCACCGAAGCTCTTCAACCTTTACGTGAACGCACTGATAGAGGAGCTCAGCAGTACCCGTGTCGGCTGCCATATTGACGGTGTTTGTGTCAATAATATTAGTTACGCGGACGACATGGTGCTGCTGAGCGCCTCGGTGTGTGGTCTGTCTAGGTTGCTGGGCATCTGCGAGCGTTACGCGCTGGATCACGGTTTGCTCTATAACGCTAAGAAGAGTGAATGCATGGTCTTTCGGGCCAGGGGTCGGAGCTGTTCGGATTCTGTTCCACCTATTAGATTGAACGGTGTCAAGTTAAAAAGAGTTCAACAGTTTAAATATCTCGGGCATATCGTGACCTCTGACCTGAGGGACGATGCGGACATCGATAGGGAGCGGAGGGCGTTGTCTGTGAGGGCCAATATGATCGCCCGCAGGTTTGCTCGTTGCTCGGGGGCCGTCAAAATAACTCTTTTCAGAGCGTTTTGTACGTCCCTGTACACAGCCAGCCTTTGGGCGTCATATACCCAGAAGCAGTACAACGCTCTCCGTATTCAATATAACAATGCGTTCAGGGTGTTGTTGGGGCTGCCCCGGCACTGCAGCGCGTCGGGGATGTTCGCCGACGCCCGTGTTGACTGTTTCTACACGACGATGCGAAAACGGTGCACATCTCTGGGGCGCAGGCTCCGGACCACCTCCAACTCGATCCTGAGCGTATTTGCGAACAGGTTTGATTGTCAGTACATTAATCATTGTTATATGATTAATGTAATGACAAACAAACAAATGACTCAAAGGCAGGCGTATTATTAATTATTTTACTTTTTATTTTATTTTATAATTTTAATTTAGTCTTATAATTTGATTTTAATTTATTATATTATTTTATTTTATTAATTATTTTTATATGTTATTACGATTACAATTTAAATTATGAATATGATCTTATGGATTGAAATAAATGATTTTGAATTTGAATTTGAATAAGGGTTCCTTGTTGACTACGGAACCCTGAAAACAAAGACTTTTTTTAAATTCTATTTTTATATTTCTTTGGACAAAATAGTAATATGCGCTACGCTCTCGGTTTCACAAAATCATCAATTCGCAAAATGTACATTTATCATGACTGTACCTTTATTGTGTTATACTATGTGTGCAGGGATAAGAATGTCTTTACTTGTGTAATGTAAACAATGCAATCCTATTTTGTGTTTGTATGTTGAGAAATAAAAGTTCTGTATACTCCATTCCACCATAAAAAATTAGAAGTGATAAAATAGGTGATAAAAAATCCAAAAGGTATAAAAGCAAATCAAATACAATGATAAGAAATATCTTATAATCATCACAATGATTGTTTTTGAATTGATTTTTCGTCGGGTCCTTTATTCAGTGTCGACTCAATGGATGAAAAAGTCAATCTGCTGACAGACAATCAGCTATACGATGTTCACGCTCAATTCACGCAGTAAAAATCATGCATCTGCGACGATATTAGAAGCATCATGCATAAGAAAGCTGAAACTAAAACAAAATTGAAGTATCGGCCCTCTTCGTCAAACCGTCCTTGTGGATGCTCACAATCGCTGCAATAACAATAATACCCACCGGTAGAGATTCCCAACGCCGCCATAACCACACATCACTTGAAAACAGAGATCTAGGTAGTCTAGAAATTTCATAAATCCATGGAAGTTAAAATCACGCCAAGAATCGATTCTTAGATACATATTATTGATTTACTGAATCAACACTTCTCATCTTCACCCTACTGTAATGGGACCTTAAAAGCAGCTACAGTAAACTATCTTTCAAATGTTCCAACTCCGGACCATCCCCCATTTATTTTTAGTAAATTTTCTGATTGTTAAGAAGAGCGTTGTTAAAATCACGTCTAATGCAGTTAGTAGTGACTGTGTCAGTTGGAAAATGATGCTGGGATGTCATCGACGAAATCCTTCCTATTCTATGCTATATCCTAAACTACTCTTTAACCTATGGTGTCTTTCCTTCCGATGTGGAAAGAGCCAAAAATCTTTACCCAAAAAATCTAATCTTGCTTCCTTTTCAGAATACCGACCTACTTCCATCTTGCCTTTCCTCTCCAAAGTCCTTGAACACCTTGTTCACAATCAGCTTAGTGCATTTCTTTGCAAAAATAGTCTGCTGAATATTTTCCAATCCGGATTTCGTCCTGGTCACAGCACCGCTACTGTACGCTAGTGAACGTTACTAATGACATACGCTTAGGCATGGGGAGGAAATCTGACGATTCTTTGCTTATTGGATTTAAGCAATGCGTTCAATATCGTCAATTTCGATATCCTGCTCGGCATGCTTTGCTCGCTTCGTAGTTACCTGTATGGCCGCCGGCAACGTATATGCATAGAACAGACGTGTTCTTCTTGTTGTTATACTTCTGCCGGTGTACCGTCAGGGTGGTGGTTTAAAATTGTTTTCGACCTCAATGGTACTACCGATAGAACCATCAACAAACTCGATCACTCGATTAATATCTTTTTCCGGGAACTGATACCTAAAACAAGCGAGTTTTTGGAACAATCTTATATTCTTTGTTTTAATACCTCACTCGACTAGTTGTAAAAAAGTAACAAACAAAGAAAGAGACGGGTCGAGAGGGAGGGATATTGTAATTCTTTCGTATTTCTAATTTTAGTGAGGAAGTGTGGACAACACTCACATATTATCAAAAATAAATTCTAGCTAAATTATATAATTTCGCACGAAAACAATAAACGATCATATCGAGCGGTCAAATCATCTGTTTATTTTGCGTATACTTTACGCATAAGTACCTTGATATAAATACAAACCTTCGACTTCGGCAATTAGCAATCATTTTAGTCTTGAAGTGTTTAAGTTCTCGCTTTTTCATTGTATTTTTTTGTTTCCCATTCTTCTTCTTAGCGTGTCGATAGCAATCTAAATATACTCGGCCCAGAATTCGGCCACTTGTTTGGCGCCTCCACCAGCGTCCATCCCATTTATTATTCAACAAAATGTCGATAATAATAATGGTTGCTAGGCGCGGAGAAAATTGTCATAGACTTCCCGTCTCAACAGAGCGAAGGGTACTGACTGGTGAAACAAACTGATGCCTCAAGCTCGTGTCACGCGAGACGGAAGACAGCGTATCTCGCGGATTAAAAATGTAGTAAGCGCCAAATGCTTTTTATTCGATTATCTTTTAAAACAGACATTATTTTAAAAAATCGCTTGGGTCATCGCTAGGTTATAATGAGTGTTATTATTTGTCTAATTTGTGGTTCAGTAATATGCACCAAAATAGAATGCAAACCAAATTAGTTGAAAATTAGAGGTAACTTTGTGATGGTTTTCTATCGAGAAAATTTTATCGTATCATGTTTTCGTCTGGGTCGACCCTCACATTTATAATGAAGTTTCCTGCCATATACTTTTTTTCCAATTTGAACATGATTTACTACTGTTTAAATCTAATCTAAGATTGAAGATTTTCCTTTGGGCCTGCCCTTAAAATACCTACCAATTTAAAGTTATTTTGTTTGTTATGTTTTACAAATAAAATAACTTTGACTTTGACTTTAAAATAATATGTTTTAGTGATAATAGATACTTCAAAAAGATTTATTTGCCATTGTTTAAGAAAACTTTTACAAAAATCATTATGAAATTCATAATGTTTCCGACGCATAGGACTGCAGGACCTGAGTGACACAATATTATGTAAGTCGTCTGCCCATTTTTAACCGTCTTCAAAAAGGAGGAGGTTCTCAATTCGTCGGAACCTTTTTTTTTCTTTTTTTTTTATGTATGTTCCAAACAAACTGCATACTGCTGTCTTAACAAAATTTCGAAGTTCCGGACTTCGCGATGCCGAACATTCTAAATTAAGTAATTCGTCATAGCGTACCTTCGAACTCACGTAATTCGTACTTGTAAACTTTCTGTCGATATTTCGAACTTCGAAGTTCAGCCGGACGATTCTGTAAAAATGTCACCGTGAAAACTCAAGTGAAGTGAGTTTGTTTTTGCTAGGAATTGACACTATTGACAGCTCACTCCACGCTCACTTCACCTAAGTTTCACGGTGAGATTTCTACAGAATAGCACCACAGTATGACAGTCAATCGGGACATCTAAGTATTTACAGATTTGGACAAAGTGTAGGCATGAATATCAAGTCCGGATTTACAATGTAGGTCGTTGAATAAATGCATTTTGGGAAAATCTGAAATAAAGAAATCGATGGCAGATGGACAGTTCACAGAGCGATTTCATAAAAAGCACTGATCCATAAATATACTCTACAGACTGCTGAGGGTTGCTAAAATTATTTTTCGATTTAATGCTCCATTTACGAAATATTAAACTTTAAAGTGCAAATTTTTGTTCCAGTAGGGCGTCCCCCCCTCTAAAACCTAAACTGCAGGCTTGAAAAACCTGGAAAAATTCAAGATGATAGTGCATTTCATGAACTTTAAATGAAAACTATAGCGGTTAAGATAACTTTATTAGTTTAGCAATAATAGTCGTTGAACTTGGGTGTTGGATAATTTTGTATCAAATACAAAATCCTTAGCATTAATCCTATATAGTGACTAAGATGAAGGGTAGTTGCTTGTTTATGACGGGTAAAGACTTGCATTAAAAAACAAAATATGAAATAAAAAAACCATAATAAATTACCATAAGTTTCACAATACCTACTGCCGCTAGATGGAATGATGGAATTACAATTTTGTGAATTGAAATAATAACTTGGCAGCAATTGTATTCTTATTTTTTGGCTTTACAAGGAAGAAAGTATTGGAGCGTTTTATGTAAACGAATACAATATGTCAAATGTCAAGTTTCTTCAGTTGAGTTTGAAGTTTGAGACAGAACTATCTCTCTCTCTCTCTGCTAATGGCTGTCGATGTGAAACCTATGTATCTGGCTCTCTGAGATTACAATCATATTTAATCTAAGTATTGAGTTTACTTTTTGCTATAAAACCATCAGGTTATGGGCCCAGGGTGTTTGCTGCACCCTGCAAAATAATTATTTCGCGAGAAAAACAAAAATTCAATATAAGTCAGTTTTTTTCACGACACGTCATCGTTCGGCACAATGACCATGTCTTCTATGGGACTGCAGATTGAAAAGCTGCGAGGCATCGAAGACTATAACCAGTGGAAATTCATTCTGAAAAACGTTCTTATGCACGAAGATCTATACGATTGCATAGAAACCGAAAAAGGGAACGAAGACCCTAAGAAGAATCAAAAGGCGTTGGCAAAAATTTGCTTATCGGTCGGTCCATCCGCGTTGCCACATATTCGTAACGCGAAGACGGCATATGAAGCGTGGAATAGCTTGCAACGCGCTTATGAGGATAAAGGTTTGTGCAGGAGACTTGGATTGTTAAGAGCGCTGTTTGGTGTGAGGCTGAGCGAGGCGGAGAGCATGCAGAGCTACCTAGCTAAAATAACTGAGCTTGGGCAGCAGCTTACAGACATTGGGAATGCATTTGATGACGAGTTTTTAGCTGTAATCATGTTGAGCGGTTTGACCCCGGACTTTGACCCCCTTATCATGGCTTTGGAGAATGCTAATACAAAGTTGACTAGTGATATGGTTAAGTCTAAGCTTTTACAGGAACAGCAGCGACGCGATGGTAAGCGTGATGAACATCAAGAGCTCAATGCGTTGGCGGTAAAGAAACCTCCTAAGTGTTTTCGCTGTAAGAAAATTGGTCATATCCAGAAAGATTGCCCAAAGAAAGCTGAAAGTAAACCGAAGTCAACTCCCAAGGCGGAAAAGTCATGGTTAACAGCGTTATCTGTGAAACTGCAGAGTGATATCTGGTATGTGGATAGTGGTGCGACCAACCACATGACCAATAACAAGGAGATCATGCAGAATTTTCAGTGTACTAAATCGCTTGAAGTTAACGTGGCAAATGGAGAAAAAGTCAAGACTGAAGGACTTGGTAGTGTGCAAGTACAGTTAAAGAAGGGTTCAAAGACAATAAGTAATGTATACTATATTCCTAAACTTTCTGCAAATTTATTATCAGTTAGTGAGTTAATTAGGAAAGGTTTTAGTGTAATTTTTAATGAACAAGGTTGCAAAATCTTGGATGATGATGAGGTCATAGCTACTAGTACATGCTATAGCGGTGTTTATCAACTAGACACTGTACAAAATGTGAGTTCTAAGGTAAGATCAGAGAATGCCATGAACTCAGTCTGTGAGCAGGTTCAACCTGAGGAGCTGACAGTACATGGTGAAGACATGACTGCTTTAGTGTCTGTCGGGGGTTCTGTGTCACATGAGGTTTGGCATAAGAGGTTAGGCCACCTGAACTCGAGAAGCATGAATGTTATGAAAAATGGAATGGTTAAAGGTATGAATTTTGATAATTCTTTGTTTAGTCCTTGTGTAGCTTGCATAGAAGGAAAGCAAACTAGATTGCCATTTCCTAAGAAAAGTCACAGTAGGTCTACTAAAATATTAGGGCTGGTGCATACTGACGTGTGTGGTCCTATGCAGGTTCCATCATACAGTGGATCACGTTATTTTGTAACATTCATTGACGACTTCAGTAGAAAAACATTTATTTATTTCTTAAAGAAAAAGGATGAAGTGTTTGAAAAATTTAAAATATTCAAAGCACTAGTTGAAAATTTTACTAACAAGAAAATAAAAACTTTAAGAAGTGACAATGGCGGTGAATACATAAATATGTCTTTTCAGGAGTACCTAAGAAGCTGTGGGATTAGGCATGAAACTACTGTCCCACACTGCAGTGAACAGAATGGTGTAGCGGAGAGGGCTAACCGGACAATTATGGATAAAACCCGTTGTATGCTGCAAGATGCTGGACTGGGAAAACAGTATTGGGCTGAAGCGGCTAATACAGCGGTTTACCTAAAAAACCGTTCTCCCACCAAGGCTGTCATGGGTACAACACCTGAAGAAAAGTGGACTTCTAAAAAGGTGAATGTTGCACATTTACGTATTTTTGGATGCATAGCATATGCAGTTGATGAAAATGCCAGGAAGCTGGATCCTAGAAGTAAGAGATTTATCTTTGTAGGATACTGTGAAGAAAGTAAAGGCTACAGGCTCATAGATCCATCTTATCCTAGGAAGATCCATAAGGCAAGGCATGTCACTTTCGTGGAAAATATGTTTTTATGTAGTAAAATTGTGTCACATGATGATAATAAAAATACTGATGTTAAAGTATTGGATACATCTGTGTTATTGAGTGAAGATAGTACTGTACAACCAACTAAAGTACAACTATCACCAAAAGTAGTATCTGAGCCTACTCAGACTGTCCAGAGCGAACTGTCTCCACAAGTAAATACCTCTGTAGGTGACAATTTACTTTCTGATGGCACAAGAAATCCTCGCAGACAAACTATGTTTAGTTTGGATGGTGAAGAGGATTCTGAAAGTGCAGATAGTTTTTCGTCCGATGTAACTTACTTGCCAGGGAGGTCGAGCTTTGACTCTGAGGACAGTGAGCAGTCATCGTATCAAGATGTACTAGAAGCAGAGTATGCTGGGCTGACAGAGATAATGGTAGAGGAGCTGCCAACTAAACTGGAGGAGGCATTGAGTAGCAGTGAGGCTAAACACTGGAGTGATGCTATAGAAGATGAGTATAACTCTTTCATAAAAAATAAATGCTGGACTCTAGTTGAATTACCTGTGGGGCATAAGCCAGTAAAATGCAAGTGGGTTTTTAGCAAAAAGAGAGGATTGAATGGAGAGTTACTCAAGTATAAGGCTCGCTTGGTGGCGAAAGGATACACACAGAAGTATGGAGTAGATTACTACGAAACATTCTCTCCAGTTGTAAGGTACTCAAGTATTAGAATACTACTGACCCTGGCTGCTCAGTATGACATGGTGGTTGAGCATCTTGATGTAAAGACTGCATTTCTCAATGGAGACCTAGAAGAGTCTGTCTACATGGAACAACCAGTAGGTTATGTAGTAAAAGGATGTGAGAAGAAAGTTTATAAGCTAAATAAAGCAATATATGGCTTAAAACAGTCGGCGAAAGCATGGAATAAGAAAATTAATGATGTTTTAACCCAAAAATTGAAGTTTAACAGGTTATCTTCGGAACCATGTGTTTATGTATATAGTCATGATGGTGAAATAATGATTATTGCTCTTTATGTTGATGATATAATGTTGTTTACATTAAAAACATCACAACAAAGGAATATTATAAAGAAGAGACTGATGGATGAATTTGACATGAAAGATTTAGGTATAGCCCATCATGTTTTAGGCATGAAAATAGAAAAAACAGCTGATGGGAGCTTTATCTTGGATCAGTCGAGTTACATAAAGAAAATATTAGATAAATTCAATATGGCGGATTGCAAACCAATGAAAACTCCTATGGAGGTTGGAATAAAGTTACAGAAGGAAAATAGTTCAAAATGTAACTTTGATTATAGAAGCCTTATTGGTTATTTAATGTATTTATCTGTATGTTCCAGGCCTGATATCTCTCACAGTGTGAGTTTCCTTAGCCAGTTCAACAACTGTTATGGTGAAAGTCACTGCAAAGCAGCAAAAAGGGTTTTGAGGTATTTGAAAGGAACAGTAGATTATTGTCTTATTTTTCAGAAAGGTGAAATGAATATTGTTGGTTTCACTGATGCAGACTGGGGGGCCAATCAGTTGGATCGTCGATCTTACACTGGCTACCTATTTCGTATTGGAAAGTCTATAGTTTCATGGGAAAGTCGTAAGCAACGTACAGTGGCACTCTCTAGTACAGAAGCTGAGTACATCGCGATCTCTGATTCTTGTAAAGAAGCTATGTTTTTGAAAACATTTATTTCCGAATGTACTGGCATTGTTTGTAAAGTGTTGATGTTAAATGACAATCAGTCAGCACATAAACTTTGTAATAATCCTGTATTTCATGCGAGGTCTAAGCATATTGATATAAGACATCACTTTGTAAAAGATTTGGTAACAAAGAAACAGGTTGAATTGGAATATCTTTGTACTAATGAAATGTTGGCTGATGTTTTAACAAAACCATTAACTGCCGAAAAACATTTAAAGTTTGTGTCTCAAATATTAAAATGTTAAGTTTGTGCATTGACCATACATATGTTTGTTATGTGTATTTTCAGATACAGTTATACTTTTGTTTTGAGGCCTAGTATTTGTTGCATAATATTGTATTAGTTTAAGGCCTAGTATTGGAGCGTTTTATGTAAACGAATACAATATGTCAAATGTCAAGTTTGTCAGTTGAGTTTGAAGTTTGAGACAGAACTATCTCTCTCTCTCTCTGCTAATGGCTGTCGATGTGAAACCTATGTATCTGGCTCTCTGAGATTACAATCATATTTAATCTAAGTATTGAGTTTACTTTTTGCTATAAAACCATCAGAAAGTGGTTCTTATTAGTTAATGTCTAATCTGTTTAAATAATTATCTTCGATATTTTGTTGTTTAGTATCGCTATTCGATAACAGATAGCGTTGTGCCGTGACGTCACTTTTGTAGATCGCGGTGTTAAGATTTTCTTGCAAGGTATAACCTCCGTGGTTACGTTATGTGTTAAAGTTTTGTTTTACTCTGGACACCCTTGCATATATTGTTATTATAACCATTAACTCCTAATATCTTTACCATTACATAATTATATTCATTATATTCAGAATAAAGAACAACAGAATCGTACTATATTGTGATAACGGGTTACTAGGGAACCCTATACTGTGCGTGGCCCGACACGCACTTGGCCGGTTTTTTAACGTACGCTGCGTATGTGACACGCTCGACACCAGTGCAGTGTATGAATTCTGAGGTGTGCGTTCTGAATTACATCACTTATACACACATGTGAAACGGGCCTGTACCGCGTGTTCACAGCAAAACAATCCTTACGGTGTTAGTGCATTAATGACCGCTACCGCAGGTTGAAAAGGCAATTAGCAATGTATCGGGGCAATTTAATAAATTATTATAATGGACGCTGTAAAACTAATTTCCTCATAAAAGGTTTCATGCGGTTTTAAAAGGTCGTGGTTTTCCTATTAAAATGCTTTTAGCTTTCATATCCATTATCGCAAAAATTAATTTTGATTTAACATTATACATTAAATTTACGTCGCCACATGCCAAAAACGCATCACACTGACGTCACGCAAAATCCTGCATTGCGCAGAGTTTACCTCACGGGAACCCTAGCATAGACAACGGCCCGACTGTAAGGCTGAGGCTACAGTAGGCAGCGATTTGCGATGCGACTGGAAGAGCGAAACGGGAAAAACATTGCGATGCGACTGGAAGAACGAAACGAGAAAAACATGGTATGGTTACATTACAAGCAAAATTTCGGCGTATTTTCTAATAATTTCGCTGATATGTTGATGTAGCCGATGCCGTGATTACAGTAATGTTGTTCCTATCGCTTATAGAAATCAAAGATCGCTAGTAATGTTTGATGTATGGTGTAGCCATAGACGTGAGCATTCATTTACTTGTTTTAATCGCTCGTCGCGTCGCGGCCTAATGTAGCCTCAGCCTAAGCGTCGGGTAGCTGCCCACCATACACGACATTTCGTTTGGTCGGAGGATCCTACCTTTTCTATATAGCCTGTGTATACCACCCTGCTCCTCATAGCTCTATAAACGATTAATAAAACAACTAATTTGACCAAGCCTCTGAAATCTTTTTGCGTGAAGCACTACTTAGTAATGGCAATCGCTACCTACAATAAATAAGTACGTTTACCTAACGTTTGGAAACTCACATCTTATTATTAGGGCCAACTGTTATGTCTCCGTCTTGTCGTAGATCTACGAATGTACGATAAAACGGAGACTGCGTATTAATCGCAGTTTGAGTTAGTCCCAGCTCTTTGAAAATAATCTACAGATAGAATATCAGACTCATTTCTTTTGTCACAGCTTCTGAATTTGAAGGGGATTGTTATGAATTAATAATTAATGAGGGGCCCCGTAGCTAAATAATAACAGCCGCACAGGTCGATCGATCAGGTTAAGCTACGCTTGCCGCGGTTGGCCTGTGGATGGGTGACCATCTTTACATACCGAGACCCCTCCGTGCCTCGGAAAGCACGTTAAGCCGTTGGTCCCGGCTGTCATTCGTGGATCTTTGACAGTCGTTCGGATAGTCAGAAGCCCGAAAGTCTGACAACCAGTCTTACCAAGGGGTATCGTATTACCCAGTAACTGGGTTGTGGGGGTCAGTCGCTCTATGTAAAATACTGGTATTTAGCTGCATCTGGTTAGACTGGAAGCCGACCTCAACATAGTTAGGAAAAGGCTAGGCAGATGATGATGTTTTGAATTAATAATAAAAAAAAGAATTTTGCTTGTTTTTTCATTTTTTTACCCAAAGGGTAAAAACGGGACCCTATTACTAAGACTTCGCTGTCTGTCCGTCCGTCCGTCTTGTCACCAGGCTGTATCTCATGAACCGTGATAGCTAGACAGTTGAATTTTCACAGATGATGTATATACTAAAAACAGAATAAAACAAATCGACCGTAAAATTAACATAGACTACAGAGAGGGAGATTATTTGTTTTGAATAAGATCGACTAACTTGAGCTTGAACTTAAATAGAACTTACCTATTTCAAGAGTACTTCTTGAAATAGGTAAGTTCCCTTCGATTTCGAGTTCTGCCCTTTAAGTCCCCTGGCTGTAGACATGCAACATCGATTTCCTGTCGTGTGTTCCAGCAAGTTAATTGCGTAACACTCAATCAATCGGAATCTGAATCATTTTGAAGCAAATTGCCAATCCAATGCTTCATAAGTTCGAAAAATTTGTCTGATCAACACGTAAATAACGCAATGAATGTTGTTGAACTGTCAAAATGAAACCGATTCCGACTGATAATGTGTTACGCAATTGGCCCGCTGTTTAACCAGGGTATCGAATTTAACAAGCATGTAAGTACTGTGGACAAAAAAGATACAGAAGATACAGAAAGATTAGAATTCTAGCTGTATTGAGAGTAGGTACTCAGTCTACGATTTACCTAAGCATTTTATCGTTGTTATATTTTCAAAGATAGTGTATTATGTATATTTTCAAAGATAGTGTCCTTATAAGCTTGCAACTTGCTCTCATTATTATTTGGTATTTTTTAAGTAACTGGATCTCAATTGTTTTGTTGACTAAGGGTTGATTTTTCCATCGCTAGATAACTTTTATTCAAAGAATAAAATTGACGTTTGACAGTTTTTGTATGAAATAACTGTCAAAATTTCAAAATTATTCCTAGATTAAAGTTATCAGATGATTGAAAAATCAGTCATTAAGTAGTCTACTAACATAATTTTATGACCTTTGTAAAAATTAGATTTTATGATCTGACAAATAAATAAAAAACTGGCCAAGTGCGAGTCGGACTCGCACACGAAGGGTTCCGTACCACAAGGCAAAAACGCCGAAAAAAACACGTTGGTTGTATGGGAGCCCCCCTTAAATATTTATTTTATTTTGTTTTTAGTATTTGTTGTTATAGCGGCAACAGAAATACATCATCTGTGAAAATTTCAACTGTCTAGCTACCGCGGTTCTTGAGATACAGCCTGGTGACAGACAGACGGACGGACGGACAGCGAAGTCTTAGTAATAGGGTTCCGTTTTTACCCTTTGGGTACGGAACCCTAAAAAAGATAATGATAATTTTGTTCACAAAGTTATGTCACACTATTTGTCACTATGAGACAATAGTTTATGTCACAATTCAGTAGGGGTAAGGGCCCTGCAACCCCAAACCATAATTATAATTTCTTGTGCAATTATTGAATTAACAATTCGATAGTTTCTATAACGTATTACTTAGACGTTCCCTGTGCGTTGCTTTTCCGGCAAATCGCCCATAAGCGCATCTAGGTCGAAAGCTATGGGGAGACTGTTGCCCGGAAGTAGAGCAATACAGAAAATCTTTTTACCCATTGTGGTATAGGGGTGCTTCTTCAAGTAAGGCATTCTTTGGTGATTTTCGTGGCAGTTTCAAAAAAAATTTTTTTAATGGATGTCAGAATCTTAAAATATACGTAAAAGTAATATTTTTTATAAAAATGCCACCTCAGAGAACGATATACTTACAGAGATAATCGAGGTTAAAAAATAATGGAGGCACGCTAATCACAAAACACCCCAAGAAAATGAAAATTTTATTTTGACGTTCTCAAATGAGTTACATATTGTTACTTAAAGAAGTTATTTTATTATAAGGTAAAAAAATAGGTAGGTTACTAAGGCAGAAAACGTCGTAGTAGAATCAGCCCAACATTATTTATTATGTATTTGTTAAAGAAATTACAAATAACACTTATTTAAACATAAAAAAAAAAAACACTTTATCAATTATTCACCCCACATCATTCATCATCATCATCATATTTATTCTAGGTACTTACATCATCTTTTCATATAATTATATAATGTAAACAAAATAATGTAAAACATTTTAAAAGAGCAAGTAACTGTTGAGTGACGCCTATTCTTCTCCATAAGAAACTACTATTTTTGGAAGGGGCAACTAGAATAAATTCTATTTTTTTGTAAATTTTGACGTTCAAAAGTGCCTTTTATGTGCCGATTTGACACCCTTGTGCCTTTTGTTTTATTTTGTATATTTCTGTGAGGCCTTTGCCCAGCAGTGGGACACAAACTAGACTAACAAAAAAAAAAAAAAAAAGGCAAACTTTAATGAATCGCCTACATATTAAACTTTTATGCTATGTGTACACTAATAGATGAGAGTCTAATCAGTGATCGGCATTTGGTTACATGCAGAACCACCCTAATCATTTCATAGGGAGGGCCGGTAGATGGGCAGTGTACTCGGATGTCTTCATCAAGTAAGCCAACGGTAACTGATTGCTATTCCTGGAATTACTACTGAGCATTGTGCGTTAGGCCTTTGTGTAAGTCTTTGACGTATGATCGTATCGAATATCAAAGCGTTTGTTGTGGCTTGCAGCAGCAGTGGTCGGTTTGCCATTGTGCTCGTCACTGAATGGAATATTAACACAACATTATATAGATTAAGATGATGTTTTGATGAATGTTTTGGACGTAAGATACTCCTTCGTAATCATGTCTTAAATCTCTTTGTTCGTAATCATTGACATCACCAAGTAAGACTACGCACACTGCGATGCGATTTTTTTTATCGTATGTTGATGCGAAATAAAATCGCAAACGCAAATAATTTTTCAAGCCGATTCTCAAGAAAGAAAGAAATTTTATTTGCTCGAACATGTGACAGAATTGAAATAATACATGCATGCAAATAAAAGTGGCTCGCGACATGTCTGCCATTTATCATGGCGTGCAAATATCTTAGGTACATTATTATTATTATTGAGAAAATACAATTATTTTATTAAATCATGCGTTTTTTTACCTTGGTATTGTTCACAGATTGGCGATTATTATCCGCAACGATTATGTAGCACCTAGTGCGCACTTAGCCTAAAGAAGAAGCATCTTTAGTAATGAAAGTTTTTCTAGAATATTGCCTACTAGCTTCCGCCCGCGGCTTCGCCCGCGTGGATGTCGGAAATTATCCCACGGGAACGTGCTGCCGGGACAAAAAGCTTATTTCCTTCCCCAGTACCCTAATCGCATAACACACTACCAATCTCAATCTGAATCATTTTAAAGGATAGGTATTGCTAATCCATTGCTTTATATGATCGAATAATGTGTCTGCTCAACAACGTAAATAACGCAATGAGTGTTGTTGAACTGTCAAAATGAATGATACCGAATTGCTACTGATAGTGTGTTACGCAATTACTCCTTTGAGTACTTTTCGCTATTCCTCACAGTTTCGGAATTGGCCATCCACGCCCACTTGAAAATTCAGCCTGTATATGTACTAACAATAAATTAAATAGTTTATAATTTTTTTCTTAAATGGAGGGTATTAAAAATATTATTTCAGTGTTTTCAAGTTCCACATTTTTGTAGCTTTTATTTGGATGTAATTTAACTCTGGTTAGATTTTTCTCGGAATAAAAAAACAAAAGCGGAAATCTCCTTTGAATTTGGAATTCCAAACCAAACGCCAGGCATTTGTGATTCAGCGGGATTGTCCGAAAGGGTTACCGCTGGCCCGGAACATAAAGGGCTAAGGAAGGAACACGGGTGGGTTTTAGTCAGTAAGAGTCTGACACTCCCTTCCGCTCCACCCAGAGCGGGAGGGGTCATTTGATGATTTCCCATCCGCAAAAAAAAAAAAAAAAAAAAAGGCATTTGTGATCAAAGTGGCCAGTTCGACAAAACGCCAATTTCATAATTATGTAAGAACCTTACCTATATCACAAAATAATATCAGGTACTATAATTACATAATCATTAATTTTAGTTTACTCCTGCTAATCAACTCCTGTGGCCTCCAACCATAGAAATGTTTGAAGTATCACATTTCGAATCAACGCGGCAACGGTTGACGTCGATTGACCACGGAAGTTTGCACCAACAATGATGAGTTGATTTAAATTAAACTACTAAATAACGATTTTTAATATTTTATTTGAATCTCAGTTTAATTTTATCTAGCATTTTTCTATCAATTTCTTTTTCTTATTGAAACAAACAAAAAAAACAGTTATTAATTTACTATCCCATAAGAGTAGGTTCTTTACTGAGTACGTTATTTAAGAACCTCATGTTTCTCAACTTGTACCTATAGCGGCCCTTTTTCTTCAGTCTGCCCATGTGTTGCAGGGTCCTCATGAGGGGCAGGAGCCGGTACATGCCCCACAATTCATTTCCCACACAGAACACGAACGAAGCCTCGATGTAGACTGGAAATATTGCAACAATATGGTTTTAAGAATGTGAAAATCACGGAGCTGTGTTTCTTACGAACAACACCAATCATGTATATTATAATGTCGCCTGTATTCCCGGAAGTGTTAAGCAGAGATGTATTTATAGTAGGCTAAATGTCAAACATATTAGACGGCGAGCTTTTTGTCTGATTCCTGATGGGAGAACTCAGTACCTAACAAATTTCCCTGCCTTGTCTGTCTGCGTTCAAATTGGGTTTCGACCCCACTTCACCCAACGATTTAACTTATTAAAGTTCTTATATTTTACCGGTGTACCTTTTTGTAAGGTCGCCCTCAGACCGGAATATGTCCTTAATCCTAACTTATCCATACTAATATTATAAATTCGAAAGTAACTCTGTCTGTCTGTATGTTACCTCACTCACGCTTAAACCACTGAACTGATTTCAATAAAATTTGGCAGAGAGATAGATTGCAACCCGGGGAAGGACATAGGATAGTTTTTATCGACATACTTTGCGGGCGAAGCCGCGGGCGGAAGCTAGTTAGTATATAAATGCGTAAGTGAGTTTGTTTATTTGTTTATTTGTTACGCTTTCACGCTGAAACGGCTTCATTAAAATCGGTTCATTTATTTCGATAAATAAGGGCTTGAAATTTTGTATGAAATGCCGTACTTACGGCGTAAACGCTCTTAATGGATTAGGATGAAATTTCACAGATAGGTAATCGGGAACCTGGAGAAGGACATAGGCTACTTTTCATCGTGGATTGCAGACGAAGTCGCAGGCACAGCTAGTTTCTTTAATAAAAATACAGGTAAAGTGCCGTGGCAGCTTTCAAAATATCTAGCATACTTTAAAGGGCGTAATTGAACAAAATGTTTGTTATTATAAAGCGAAAGCATAGTAATGCGGCATGTTATTGTTTACCCTAGGACAAACATTCTTTGTTCAGGTAGAGTGCACCCTGTCTGTAAATTACTCGGTACCCTGGTATTTTATTAAGTTATATTTCTACGAAGTGTTTTTACTTTATTAAATGGATTCTTAGGGTTGCCCTAAGAATCCATTTCATCCAAAGGTTTGTTATCTACTTAAGTACTGTATAATTATACAAAACTTAGGTAGATAACAAACCTTTTTTTTTTAAACTCTTCGCGTTTAAATTTAAATTTAATCGAATTAGAGAAATTTTATATCTAATTAGCTCCGCCCCGCGGTTTCACCCGCGTAAATGTCGATCCCGTAGGAATATCGGGATAAAAAGTAGCCTATATATTAATCCAGGGTGTCAGCTACCTCCATACAATATTTTATCAAAATTGGTCCAGCCGTTTGAGCGTGAAGAAGTAACAAACATATAAACACACACACACTCACAAACTTTCGCCTTTATAATATTAGTGTGATTAGTGGTATTTGTGTTATTAGTGTGTTAGACCGTTACTTCTACGGGTGCAATGATAATTCCACAAATAATACAGGGTGGCATCCCTTGACGCACACATTGTAACCTTATGGTTACAATGAGTGCGTCAAGGGAGGCCCTGAATTTATATTCAGAGCCTCAAGTCTGCTATTACAATAGTGTCAGAATGGTCTATCACTGATTTCATAATTGTTGATTTTGACAAGTTTGGTAATCTACTAATAAAATGGCGTCATTATGACTTTCCAATGGTCAACCACTGACACTCCATTGAAAGAAATAGCTTAGAATCGCAATCTCGTACATAAAGACAAATGAATGACAGACAAAAAGAGAGAAGAGAGAAATTTGGACAGTTCCTTTGATCAGTGACCTACCATTAGAACGTCATTGTGCAGTCATTGCTTTTAATTCGTTACGAGTATCGTATATATGTTCTGTGCCATTGACTGACCAAAGATCGACCATTATGAATTTAGCAGATTACGAACTTTTAGCAAAATGACAATGGGATCGTGTTGGAATGACGAATTTATAAAAATAGCAGACTTGGGCCCCTGCACATGATTCTAGAGGGGCCTACCACAGGCAGCGGTCGGCCTATAGTTGTGTTTTTGCAATTTAGTCCATAAAATAATTTAAATCAATAAAACTTTTTGTTAACCCCATAGTTAACCCTTTACTTATTTGTTAACCCAAGACCATTACACGGATTAATAGGGGTGAGTTTTCCTTGCTTTACATAAACACTATATATATACACAATATCCATTAAAGTGCACTCTTCCATTTGGTCAGTCAGTCACGCTAATCGGATGCTAAAAGCCACCCTCTGGCCAGCGTTAATCCGTTCCACGCCTGGTTGATGATGGGACTAGCGAAAATTGGTTTTGGTAAGCCATTTTGGGTTTCATCTTTTTGTTTTGAATGCACATACTGTTGTTTTAAGCCCAGGAGTGTTTTTTTGTTGGGCATGTATTTTCTTTGTGTCTCTACACCTTAAAAGGATCAATTTTCTTCCTGTCATGCTTTTAGCTTTTCACCATAGGGTCTACGCTTTGGAATTAGCAACTAGCTTCATATTTCTGACTGACCGACTCCTCGACAATTGAAAATTCTTGTAAATGATTTGGTACAAACACTTTTACATGACAATCATATTTTTTAAAACTAGGTAGATGAGGTCTGGATTGTGAATGCTTTAATTGAAATAAATTGCGAGTGTGCGTTTATTTTTATTAGCATTCTAAAAAAACTAAATTTCACAAAGCGATCTACGAAAAGAGAAAAAAAATATTGCTTGCCTCACTTATTTATTATACTTGTTTTAAAATTGTACAGAAAATATTAAAATAATAAAAGGCACTAAACACTATAGACCTTTCGAGAAATACCTTCATTGTTCAGGTAACAAGGCCATCTCAGGAATATAATATTTTATCAGCATAAAGAAGGTTTCTAGGAAACTTATTTCTAGAAAACATTTCTGCTTTTGCATCCTACGCAGCTTAGGTAAAAAACATGAATTATGAAGGAATGGAGCGCTAATCTTCTTAATAAAAATCTTAAAATCATTCATTCACTCACTTACAGACAACTCACAGCCTAATTCAAAATCATGAATTTTTGCACAAGATGTCCCTAAACGTGTGATGAAAGTAAGTACTAAGATTTTTTTTATCAGAAATTGTTAGAAATGTAAAGAAATTGTTAGTTGTTCATAATAAACTTAAATATAAAACAGAAATTTCAATGTTTTGTAAAAACGTTTGAACCAGGCAAAGCAGAGGCGGATCACTAGAATACTTAAACTTTATATGGTAAAACGCATTCTTCTGAATATTTTATTGTGAAAAGTAGGCATACGAATGAGCACTCCATTCTTACTCCATCTTAGTCCGAAAATAATAAAATACTTGAACATACGTCAGGTTCGCAGACACGAACTGTGTAGAAGCAACAAATCCCTTTGAAGGGTCTTATTTGAATCTGTTTACGAAAGTAACAGGGAGTGGGCTGTAATCTACTACGCGGGCCCAGTGCGGGTTGATAGATATCGGTTTCCTCACGATGTTTTTCTTCATCGTTTTGAAAGCAGTGGGGATGAAATAACTAAACTTCGTCTTAAAATTCAAATTCTTAACACACTGAAAGTTACAATATTGCAAACGAACCTGAGTAGTTGTCCATAAGAAACAAACTTTTCAACAGGTGCACCGGTTCCCATGTAAAACGTAGCGAATATAGACTGAAAAATAAATGTCGTAGCAAAGGGCGGCTACGGCGTAGGCGACTACGGCGTAGGCGGCGGCTACGAGTTGCCATGGTATTAGCACAGTATAAAAACGGTATTAGTAGCATTGAGATTTAATGCAATAATTATTCCATTTTACATACGACACACTGATTATTATATAAAAAAGAGTGCCGACAGAATAGAAAACAAAACACAAACAGAATACTTTGCCATCACTCACTGACATATCGGATATAGTAAATTCCGAGGGTTTTTTTTAATCGTCATAAAAACAAAACGCGCGCGATGTCGCTTACGGTAACTGTGGCGCAAGTTCAATGGTTTTTTCCCATCTCAAAAAAAGCCCAACGCGCTTAAAGAAGTTTTCACTTCAAAAATACTTTTATAGTACACATGCATAGATAAGATAACATTACGCCTTGTGTGTCCCAAGAGTTAGGCAGAAGTATACCGTCATTTCGCTAGTTATGTTATACATCTGGCGGTGTATTCTGCAAAAATCTTCTGAAAACTTTGGTGAAGGCATCTTGAAGTGAGCTGTTAATAGTGTCAATTCCTTACATCAAAATGGTGGCTAACTTCAAAATCGATCGGCTGGTCATACAAGCGCGCCGGTTGCTAGTACTACGAACTTGACCTTTCTAAAATAATCAGGCAAGAGCGAGTCGGACTCGCGCACCGAGGGTTCCGTACCATCATGTTTTTAAATTTTCACCTGCGAGCTACTTACTAGATCTCGTTCAAACCAATTTTCGGTGGAAGTTTACATGGTAATGTACATCATATATTTTTTTTAGTTTTATCATTCTCTTATTTTAGAAGTTACAGGGGGACGACGACACACATTATACAACTTTGGAAGTGTCTCTCGCGCAAACTATTCAGTTTAAAAAAAAAAACATATTAGAAACCTTAAATATCATTTTTGAAGACCTATCCATAGCTAACCACGTATCGGTTAGATGAAGAAAAAAAATTTGAGTTTCACTTCTAAGTATGGAGAACCCCCAAAATTTATTGTTTTTTTTTTCTATTTTTGTGTGAAAAACTTAATGCGGTTCACAGAATACATCTACTTACCAAGTTTCAACAGTATAGTTCTTATAGTTTCGGAAAAAAGTAGCTGTGACATACGGACGGACAGACAGACAGACAGACATGACGAATCCATAAGGGTTCCGTTTTTTGCCATTTGGCTACGGAACCCTAAAAAAACATTAGATATCTCCTTCTAGAGAGTCCCCCACCGGCGGCGTCCTTTTGTTAGTCGCCTTTCACTTACCCTCTCAAATTGACCAAATCATTTTTTTTATTTTTGTCACTATATTTTATTTTAAACCACACTATTTTTACTCTGACAGTAATAACACTAAATTATTTAAGTTTATATTCACAGAAATAAAATGAAAAAATACTCGTACATAACTATTTTGATTTCATTTCATTGGATTCTAACTTAATTGGTGCTGAAGCTCTTACTGTGAATTTCATCCATCATTTCATAGTGGAATTTAAAAATAATTAGAGATTCCTGGAGATGTAGCAATTAGTGCAGATGAAGTCATTATGAACTGCAATACAGAAATTAATATTATTTCTGCGAATGAAATGATGGTACTTGATATTATTTTATACGTTTTCGTCTAACTTCTATTTCAATTTCAAAACGTGCTAACTTCAAAACTCAGCAGTTGCACAATGTAAAGTTTATATTTTTGTGAGCTTCTTCGTAAACTTCACAGACGTTGGAACAATGGTTTAATTTTCATCAGAGTTGTTTAAAAGTAGAGTCGTCAAAAGGTTTCACAGTATACCTACTTCTCAAATGAAGGCGACGTCAAGAACGCAAAATACAGATAGTACAGAAGGCAATCATATGTATGAGCGTAGGTATGAAAAGTGATTTTCATACCTACGCTCGGTGGTCTTGGACAACTTTGGCTTATGCACAAAAAACTATCGTGGTAGTGGCACATCTAGTTGTTTGATTTATTCTTGAGCTTATTCTACAATATTAAAACAAAACAATAAACATAGTATTACAATACAAAAAGTTTACAGAACAAAAACATATAAAATTTTACATTTGTAAATTTTCACTATCGAAAATCCATAATAACTTCAAAACGGATTACCCTATTTACACAATTTATTTTGCCCTATCCGTTTTAGACCTATCAAATGACACTAAAAACAACACAATATCTACACAAACAAAAAATCATGTTTTCGACTTACGTAATAGTTGGTAGCGTGAATTTACCTTACAAAAAAATGACTTCGTTTATACTGATTCAAAATAGGAAACTATTATATAAATCGAGCATATATAGCCATTTTTTTGTTGCTCCATTTTTGCACTTCACAGACGCGTGTCTCAAGCGGATGGCACCCTCGCTCGCACTACTCCCAACCCGTCCGAGATAACGTGTCCGTAAGCGGTGTCTATGTGTGCGTTGCTCGAGCGCACTTTGTATGTAGATTGACTTCTGTACTATCTGTGTTGTGTGTCAAGAAGCTTTTCTTTAAATATCAAATCATAATTCTGTATTCTTAAAGTTCTATTTTAACTTTTAACTTCGCCTTCTTTAAGTCTATGAAGGAGTTATAATTGTAATCTAACCCCTTACTAATAAACGTTGAATAGCGTCTGTATAGTTAAACAACGCTTTGCCTTATTTTTTCAAAAGTCAAATTACTGACGATAGAAAGAGAAAAATCGGTGTGTAAAAAACTGTTCATCTGATATAATACGTTTATTAGTAAGAGGGTAAATAAATAAATAAATACTTACATTTTATTTTATACTAGCTGCGCCCCGCGGTTTCACCCGCATAAGTTTCGATCCCGTGGGAATATCGGGATAAAAAGTAGCCTATATGTTAATCCAGGGTGTCAGCTACCTCCATAAAAATTTTATCAAAATTGGTCCAGCCATTTGAGCGTGAAGAAGTAACAAACATATAAACGCTCCCTCACACACCCCCACCACACACACTCACAAACTTTCGCCTTTATAATATTAGTGTGATTACTGGTATTTCAAAAGAATGTTAAATCATTGAATTAAAACTACTGCTGTGTAACTGAACAAACTGTAGGTGCGTGACTAAACTTCAAGTTATTGGCGCCGAATCTGTTGTTCACAAACTAAACTAAATTTAAGTTCATGCATCTTGTTCTTTCTATTTCATTAAGAAAAGGACATAAGATAAATATTAGTTTAGTCCTGTCAAATTAGTCAGCGCCTGACGTAAATTGACGTATTTATAATAGCCAATTTTTTAATCTCGTCTAAATTGTCTATGGAGTATCTTAATTTGACAGGACTAAACTAATATTTATCTTCTGTCCTTTTCTTAATGAAATAGAAAGAAAAAGATGCATGAACTTAAATTTAGTTTAGTTTGTGAACAACAGAATCGGCGCCATTGTCAACAAGTTGATGTTTGGACACTTTAAAAAATCCTTATGATTTTTTTTTTTGTTATTTAGGTTTTAAATATTTCCCCCAGTTTTATGAGTATCAAAAACAATTTCTATTTTTAATTTTGTAGGCTCTGCTTATACTTATTAGCAATGTTAATCTTTTATTATAAGCATAATATCTCTTGACTCTGACACTTACCGTTTTGTAAATTAACATGTCCTATGTAAGAGAGCCGGGTCATCTGTAACTCAGGACCCTCCTATCTCAGACACCTCTCTCTATTTAAGATTGTGTATTATATTATTTAGTGTAATTATTACATGATGTTGCGATAAATTAAGATTTATGATAATGATTATATTGAGGTGTAATGTCCAACAGAGAAAATGTTATGTATTTGTTATGTAAACTCGTGAGGTATGTTATGTTATGTAAATGAGTAGACGAACGATACCCTTGATGGATTTATTGCTAGTGAATAACACACTTATTATACTTAAATTCTATGTTAGAGAAATGCACAGTTAATTATTGACCAACAACTTGACTCGTAAAAGTGTCTTATAAGATAGTACTAAAAGAAATAAACATAATTTTGTCGCCAGGACAAAATATACAAAATGATTAGATATCACGATAACAGTAACATCCAATGGAAGTCTGCTTGAGTACCTACAGTACAATAATAACTAATTAAAACCATTGCTCACAACAACAGCAAAAATCACACGTATTTATCGAAGGAAAATATCAATTTCTAACGCTTAAGGGACATACGTTATGGAATGAGAAATATATCGCTAATTGGCCATATCGATTCGATTAAAAATACTCATGCCCGTCTCGTGGAATCGATCGTATTCCGTAGCCTAGCAGCCCATCTTAAGGGCTTAAATGTATTGAGAAAAGGCAGTTACTATTTTGTACAGACGCCACAGCACATCAAGCTACTACAATCTGTCAAATTTCTTTAATAGATTTTCAACTTTATCGCTAAAATATAAGTTTCAAAGTTGATTGGGAAAATTTTACAGTTTCGGGTAGCTTGATGTGCTGGCGTCTGTACATGGGACTTTAATACAGTGTGGCGATTAGATTTTGAAACCACGTAGGTATAAAAAAAAATAATTATATATAATATAATTATATAGGTATAAATTGTTTTATTTCTGTAAGTAGGTTTGTACAAACAATTTTTACAAGTCAATCATATTTTTAAAAACTAGATTAGGTCATACACAATTAAAATAATTAATAACAATTAAAATTCTAGCCGTGGGACCTTTTTTCGTTTTTGTAATATAACAACCATAGATTAAATCTATGATAACAACATTTAACTGGGAACCGATCACTTTTCCGAATTATTTTTCGTTGAATTTCATTTTACCGAAAACTATTGACCGACCGACGTCTTTTTTGCTATAATAATATGCATTATTTGACATATTTTTTGATCATCGAAGTATCATGTGTCATAGTTATTATTTTACCGAACTATATTTGGCCGATTTACAAAATAATTTTTTGCTATTGGCCGAAGCCTCTTTTGAACTTTTTTCATTTGCCAAATGATTTATTTGCCATATTTTCACCACACCGAAACAACGTTTTAGGGAATATTATTTGGTCACAAATATATATTTGTTTGCAGGATCTCAAGTAACCGGATATATAGCCGAAAAGATTTTGGCAAAAACAAATTTTAGCAACCTTTTTTTGTACCCCTGCAATATTTGGAATGATTTTAGTACGCACATTTTCATTTGGTAAAATTTTCACTCGGCAGAATATTACCAAACAATCAATGCAACTAAAAATTATACCAAAAAAAATTAGACCTAATGATAGATAAGGTACACACAGTACTGTTAAGCTAATAAAAGTTACCACGGTATTATTATGCTAATAAAAGTTATGCGAAAACGTTATGCCAAACAGTATTATGCCTAAAAAATTTAGACCAAGAGGGGGATTCCCGTTTATTTTGTGCCAATTTTTACGATAAGTATTTATTTTAATTGAAAAATTCAGTTTTTTTAACAGACTGGTAACAACTTTTAATAACGGCTGTACTATTTAATGTGATAACCTAACGCCACTCTGTATAGAAAATAACATGGGGAATGTTAAGGGGGAAGCGCTAAGGTAGCCCGCGAAATTCAAAATTTTTACGTTTTTTGCAACTTGCTGATCAGTATTAAGTTGTACGTTAATTAAAATATGATTCGCGGCCGTAACAAATATGTATTTACAGAATTATAATCAGTAAAGTCATCAACACAACTCTCTCAGACCAAGTATATGCCAGTGAATGACTATAATTCATTAAAACTTCACATTTTACAATTATACTAACTTAACAAGCTGTATTACTGATCCTAATGATTATAATTCTGTAAATACATATTTGTTACGACCGCGAATCATATTTTAATCAACATACAACTTAATACTGAACAGCAAATTGCAAAATCGCCTTAAAGTTTAGTTTTTTTGCGAGTCTGTCCCACAGACTGTATCAAATTACGAAATGATGCTATTTGTAGCCTGTCTCGCCGACATCACCCCTTTTCGCCGGGGTCTAAACCGCCAAAAAGTTTTTTAACCGAGAGGAATATTCAACAGAGTTTTCACAAAGTTGTGAACCTTTTTTGAGGATACTTATTTTTTGTTTTCCACCGCCGTCCTGGCGGCGGGGTCTGTCACACTATTACTGACTAAAAACCACCCCGGTGTTCCATCTCACACCTACGCCGGGGGTCGCGGGAACGTACGATCGGGTGGGCTTATCCTACCACCACCTTGAGTCTTGGTAGTTTGGGATTCGATGGCGTTAGAGATGTTAGTAGGTGAGTACCTGCAGCTGTCGACGTGAAACTCTTTTTTTCCCACCGGACCTTGCACTGCGCCATGTCCATGAAGCAGTGGTTTTTGAACATGATTGACGGCTCTCTGACGTCATGGCCGGGCATGCCACACACAGGCGAATATATGTCTGGACATTCCTGAAAAAACAAAAAAGAAGATTTTTATATCATTCATTTTAGCAGCTTTGAACATAGAGAAGTGGAAAGCCGGATACAGAAAGGTGCAAGAGGTACTCCTAAGATCCTCCATGTGGATCGACTGGCGCGTTATTATGGGGCCGATAATGCTCGGGACGAGCATGTCTTAGGAGGGGGCAGTGTTGCGCGCTACAATTATTAAAGCCTGGTACATGGTGACATTAGTTACCACTAGCGCCATCTAGTATCGAGTAGCAGAACTAGTCGAGTCACGATCGTTCTAGAAATTTCGATACTGGAACTTTGTAGAACTTTCTTGAACTATCGACACCTAGTCAGTCGGGGCCGGAATGTACCTACTCGAACATTCTAGATGTTTCTATAATGGAAGGTTCTAGAACTATCTGCGGCACTATATAAGGCCGGGTTGCGGCACGATCAACACAGTTTGGATACAGCGAGACAAGCATTGACATATATATTACTAGCGTAAGGACCGGGCTAACGGCGCGACTAAATGGCACCAACGCGCTGGCCCTAAAATGACGGTTTTAGGGCCAACGCGACTCAGTTGACAGTGGTGCGCGCGAACTTCGAATTTCGAACGAAGAACTTCTATGTAAAATGTTCAAACGGGCGTATCCTTACTTTTGAAATCATTGGAGACAAGCGAAAACATCTAAGCGATCTTCAAGTGCGAATTAAGAGTGATCAGTAGTACAATATTGTGTTCAGTAATTAGTGTGTTTGAGCTGTAATTAGTGTTGTTGATTAAAGTCTTATTTTTTGGTTATTAAATCGGCAGTTTTTATTGTCACGAACCCGAAGCTCGTAACAATATGATTCGCGACCGTAACAAATATGTATTTAGGTACAGAATAATTATAATCATTAAAGTCATCAACACAACTCTCTAAGACCAAGTACCTAATCTTACTGAATGACAATTTCATGAAATCTTGATATTTTAGGATTATACTAACTTAACAAGTCGTATTACTGATTCTAATGATTATAATTCTGTAATAGTATATAGTGACGGTTCCGCAGGTGTACTGAACGACTATTTTTACAGTTGCGAAAAAATGAAGCAATTTAATAAAATAATAAAACACAATAAACTCAAATAACTAATCATTTTTTCTGGAAAATGGCGCCAACCGTAGAATATAAGCAGAGTTTTTTTTTCTTCACCCATTTAGGTAGGCAAAGGGGGTTAAGCTTAGTCTTAATCCATACATCTTTAGCTTAATCCATACAGCTTAGTCTTCAGTATATTTTTTTTATTGTTATGAAATGAAAATGAAATTTAATTAGATGAAATGAAATGAAACCTAACCTAACTCATTCAATTAAATCATTAAATCTGATATTGAAATAAATTAGTAGCTTCTTTTTAGAAATATACGTATTTGTATGAATCACAAAAACTCTTTAGTAAAAACTTCATGGTTTGTTTTTATTTTTAATAGACATTATTTTGACAGTTGGGAAAGAGAACGCACGAGTTCGGGAAAGGTAAAAAAAAGCACTAGTATGTAATAGCCCACATCCCGAACGCTATACGTCCCTGCAATACATCACTTTTTGAGCAACTGTATTAAAAATACATATTTGTTACGGTCGCGAATCATATTTTAATTAACGTACAAGTTCATAGTGAACAGCAAATTACAAAAAAGAAACCGGCCAAGTGCGTGTCGGGCCATGCACAGTGTAGGGTTCCGTAGTAGCCCGTTATCACAATGTATTACAATTCTGTTGTTCTTTATTCTGAATATAAAAAAATAGAAAAAAAATAAAAAATCATATTTTGTTTTTCAATCCAAGTCTTTACCAGTTATAAACAAGCAACTACTTAATCTCTTAGTCACTATAGAGGATTATTGCTAAGGATTTTGGTACAAAATTATACAACACCCAAGTTCAACGACTGTTACTGCTAAACTATTATAGTTATCTTAACCGCTATATATTTCCTTTAAAGTTCATGAAATGCACTTATCATTGTGAATTTTTCCAGATTTTTCAAGCCCGCAATTTAGGTTTTAGAGGGGGGGGGGGGGGGACTGGAACAAAAATTTTCACTTTAAAGTTCAATATTTCGTAAATGGAGCATTAAATCGAAAAATAATTTTAGCAACCCCCAAGTCAAGTTTTGGAAGACCTATTCAACGATACCCCACACGATGGGGTAGAGATGTAGGGGAGCTACCATAAAAAAAAAATATTTTTGACAATTTTATTTTACCACTTTGTCGGCGTAATTGTCTAACGGTCTCTTAGCAAATCCTCCGACAGACAGACGGACGGACATGACGAAACTATAAGGGTTCCTTGTAGGAACTACGGAACCCTAAAAACGTAAGAAAATTTCCTGGGACCCCAGGATCCCGAGATATGTCTATCGGGACCCTGGGGTCAAAAACATTTTAATATAAATTTTATAGTAATAAAGAAAATCTTTTTAAAAGCATCCAACAATTTCCTGTTTTCAATATCAGCCGGTTGATTCTGTAAAAATCTCACGTGAAAACATAGGTGAAGTGAGTTTGTTTTTGACAGCTTTTCGAAATGTCTTATTTAAAAAAAGATAACTGGAAATCTCTGTTTCTATGAAAAGTTTAAAATCGGTCTAATTTGGCTGTAACACTATTTTTCGAAAATGTTCTCTGCTAACTTTTTAGACCTTTGTATCCTGAAGCGTATGAAGTTTCATTAAAATCGGTTCGTTCATTTCGGAAAACAAGGGCTTGAAAGTTGTATGAAATGACGTTCGGCGTAAACGCTCTTAAGGTTTTATAAACATGGTTGTCAGGATGTCCGCCATGGCGCTAATAGGGGAGCGAAGATGTTGTTACCTATCGATTTATCATGAACACAAATTGTCGTGTCTCGTTTCCTATAGGTACCTACATTATCTTGTTATTGTTGTTGTGTTGTTGTTGGGTTATTTATCTTGTTTAGATATTATACCCATCATGTCTGTGGAGTTTAGCTAGCCAATTTTAAATAACCCTGTATTTACTACTTAATCTGTCTTACTTACGGTAGGACATCTATGATAGCAGGTTGACAAAGTCGGCTCGTGATATTTGTCATCACTGATATTCTTCGGTATCGTGGTCCAAGGTTTGAATACTTTGATGGGCCCGAAGATTTTGATCATTCTCTTTCGTGTAGACTCGTTAAACATCGGCTGTATGTCCCTAATCGGTAGATCTAGAATGTGGGTTGCCGCGAAGAAATGTCTGATACTTTCATTAATATTTCGAGGGTCTAACATCGATCCATCGACTATGACCAGGTTCTTATTTGTTTTGATAGGACTATTTGGTTTCGTGTCTAAGCTTGGGTCATAAGAACAGATAAAGAAGTCAGTGACGGTGAATTGTAGTTCTTCATGTTCCTTCTCACAGTTATATCTGTTAAGCCGACATTCATTTGTGAACATTCTGATCTTGAATCCTTCGCCATCTGGTCGGATGCCGCACACTGGGTCACCGCCCTCTGTACAATCGGTACAGGTATTGATCAACTGAACATGTTCAATGTTTTCTGACCCTGCCATTGATTTTGCGGTACAATGTCTCATATTTATTATGCCGTAAGCTGCAACAATATTAAAGAGGTACTTACTACTGTAGCGAAGTCATAAAATATTCTTAGTGAGGCATTAGGCGAGGTCTCGTGCGATGGCGGCGCCAGAGCTTTAAATATTTGACGCGATGCACACGTATCGATCGATATTATACAGTTGATAATCGTGGCACAGTTTTGTAAGCTCTACACACTGGCCTGTATTGTATGTTAGAGGTCAGTGGCTCTACAGCACTTACAATATGTACTCTGAATAATATATTTTGTGTAAACATCGTAGCAGACCCAGACGGCGATGACGGTATGAGCTGGACTCCTTTAATAAAGATTGTTCCGTGGCAACTCTGGACAAAAAGGGGTGGAAAGAGTGTATGAAGACCTTTGCCCAGCAGTGGGACATTTATTATTAAATAGGTAATAAACATCAAGACGTCGTCGTTAGAGCCTGAGTGTAGCCATGAATATTCTTGAATTTCAAACAGCGACGCTATTAATGCAAACCGGGATAACTTTTTATTCATTTTGTTTTGTTACCTGTAGTTTATAACTCTGTGTTGTATACTTGTGGCAGCATCATACATCTATCAGAGCCAGTAAGTATACCATATGAAAAACACTTTTTCTGACATAGGCATAATCTTTTAGAAGCAGAAGAACCTTACTTATGAATACATTAAGTATGTTTCATCAAACAATAAAAGCTAATAGAAACCAAAACCATCAAAATCAGTTCAGTAGATTGGGTGTGAGGAGGGTGCATACTTAAACAGACCAACTGTTCGAATCGCCCCGGCCTTGAAACGCGCTGTGTAATCCGGCCATAAACGGCGGAAATCCCCTAAGACCCTCGTTTATCACATCAACAAAGTTACCCTCGCCTCTCTTATCAAGTTGCTCAGTTTGGTACATAGCAACAGGTTGTGACCCGATTGTCTACCGTTGCTATGGTAACTGACAAACACTTTTGTTGTCAAGATAAGTTGTGTTTGTGTTGCGCGGCTGAAAGTTACCAGTGCAGCCGGGTGGAGGACTTGCGGTTTGTATGTTTGTGTTCGTTGAGTATAAACATCATTGTCGATATTTTAGCATATTTGAGTCTTCAGTCAGCTGGACCCGTTAATCCTCAGTTTTTAATCTCAACCGGTTGCATTGTATTCAAGTGGTACTCAAAAACTCAGTGAAATCAGATTTGAGAGTCCAGTTCGACCATTCGGAAAAACATTTATAGGTATGAACCAAACAGACATTGATTTGATTTGACTTTAACCCTCTATGTGGAAAATTACAAAAATATACCCTTATTCAACGAGAAAATAGCTTTTCAATTTCCCTAATTAAGTAGCAGTTCTGAATCTAAGCAAAATGGATGAAGACATTTACAAAGCATACATGAAACTTGTTCAGATAAACTTTCATCCGCTATGAGTTGCCAGATCCTAAAATCGAAAAAACCGGACAGACCTGCAGCCAGTTAGAGAGACTGACCAGACTTTTGGACACCTCTTAATATTAAAATTATAATGTTTAGCTTATGTACAGTCACGAGCACTAATATGTCAACACTTGGCAACTTACAATTGCGATTTTTCGTGAAATAACGAATGCAACGTTTAAATACGACACTTTACACAAAACTATGGGTTCGAAAATACTTTGTTCGTAATAACGTAAAATTTCATTCAAAACTAAAGAAGAAAATCGTCTTTGAATAAAGCCAAGTGTATACATACTTTTGCTCGTGACTGTAAATCCAGACTTTTTTGATCCATCATCATGAAACTTCTAGTAAAATAAAATCTAAAATCAATATGTAAAACGCCCGACAGGTCGAACACCGTCTAATTTGGCAGACTCACATCCAAAAAGCCTAATCTGCGTTCGCGTTTTCATCATCATCATCATCCATCATCATCATCATCAGCCTATAGCAGTCCACTGCTGGACATAGGCCTCCCCTAATGAGCGCCATAGCGCCCTGTCTTCTTCGCCCTTGTTCGCGTTTTATTTGCCAAAAATTTAAACAACTAAAGACAACAAATATAAATACACAATAAAGTTCAGTTTACGCTACAACTTCAAACATTTTTATAACTTTTACAATAGTGCTTAGTCACTCTGAAAACAATTTAATTGTCATTGAAATAAAGTTGAAATTTGTTTAACTTGAAATAGGGTGGGGGTGTGCATCACTACGCACTTTTACTATAACTCATCATTTATCGTCATCATTCTCTTGCCCATTACCCAATTAATTTGGAGTCAGCGCAATATGTCTTTTTCTTCCTTACTTTTCTATTAGTCGTCATATCTCTATTACCCTTCATCTTTCACACAGCCCATCGTTTCTTTGGTCCTCATCTAGCCATCCACATTCATACTCAAAACTTTCCTCATGACATTCAAAAACATCCAAATAGCGCATGTCCGGCTTTATCGGGTCTCTTGGCAACCCGACATTCGATAGTCGTAGGCTAAACAAGTTGGTAGGTACCATAAGTGCCATAAGTCTACAGATTTCAACCACAAAATACAGAAAGAACAGAAGGCAATCACATGTACCTACCTATACTTCACTTTTCATACCTACGCTTGGCGCGGCGGTCGCGCTAGGGTTGTCAACTTTGGGTTACCTATGCACAAAAAACTATCGTGGTAGTGGCACTCGTATCTAGTTGTTTGATTTATTGTCGAGCTTATTCTACAATATTAAAATAAAACAATAAACATAGTATTACAATACAAAAAGTTTACAGAACAAAAACATAAAATTTTACATTTGTCAATTTTCACTATCGAAAATCCCTAATAACTTCAAAACGGAATAGCCTATTTACACAATTTATTTGGCCCTATCCGTTTTAGACCTAAACCTATCAAATGACACTAAAAGCAACACAATATCTATACAAACAAAAAATTATGTTTTCAGCTTACCTACGTAATAGTTGGTGGCGTAAATTTACCTCACAAAAAAGTTAATTCGTTTATACTGATTCAAAATAGGAAACTATTATATAAATCGAGCTTAGACAGCCATTTTTTTGTTGCTTCATTTTTGCACTTCACAGACGCGTGTCTCAAGCGGATGGCACCCGCGCTTGCACTACTCCCACCCACTCCGAGAAAACGTGACCGTGAGCGGTGTCTATGTGTGCGTTACTCGAGCGCACTTTGTATGTAGATTGCCTTCTGTACTATCTGTATTTTGTGCTTCAACTCTTAGAGAGACTTGAACTACTCGTGAACTAACTTCAAACTAACATCAGGGGTGCTTGAAGCTTCATTAGGGTTCCGTAGGTACCGTAAACGGTAAAATGGAACCCTTATGGTGAGACTCAGTCTGTCTGTCTGTTACAGCAGGATATCTCAAGATCTACTAATGATATTAACTTGAAATTTGGAATAGTTTTACATGACGATTGTCCAATTATTTTGCAAATAATAAAAAAATAAAAATATATGTAATTTTTTTGCAACAGTGACTGAAAGGGGGTCTGAAAAATTCGAAGTGGAGCTACTAGGGCATGTGGGGTATTAAGATACCCCACATGCCCTAGTAGCTCCACTTCGAATTGTGTGTTTGAGAATGTGCAAACTGCGCTCTTTCCTCAAACATTTTTTCTTTTTTTTAGGCCTCATAGTTTTCAACTTTTGATGAAAAAAAATACCGTCCCCCCCCTTATCTCCGAAGTTTGCAAAGAGAAAAATCTGAAATAATTCTATGTGATAGAAGTTTATGTAAAGATTACAGGAAAAATAAAACACGGCACGGTTGGCGCAGTGGTTAAGCTATTGACTGCTGCGCTGCGTGTCGCGGGTTCGATTCCCGCACGGAACAAATATTTGTATGACCTACAAGTAGTTGTAAACGCACAATGTTGTACAATGTTTGTAAACGCACCCACAATACAGGAGAAATTCCTAGCGTGGGGCAACGTTTTAAAAAAAAAAATACGAAGTTTCTAAATAGCACACTTTTTCAGAAATCATCAACAAAAGTAATATTAGTTCCACTATCGGTGTATCACATGATGGTGCGGAACCCTCGGTGCGCGAGTCCGAGTTGCTCTTGACCGGTTTTGTTTCTAATAACGTAATGGATATCAAGATCTGTAAATAAAACCACAGTCTTTCTACGTCTCTGTGAAGAGTTTACTCTCTGGGCTTCTTATGACTTTAGTAATACTGAAAACTGGGCCTTTTTGGCGCAGCCGTGAGGCACACATTCCTGCTAATTTCATATACCTACCTATCGGAATTTGCACTTTTTTTTTTAATATCTTTTTTTGTTTTTAACTGATGTATGTACCTACGATTACTGGCGCCGATTCCCTTGTTCACAAATTAAACAAAATTTAAGTTCAGGCATATTTTTCTTTCTATTTCAATATGACAAGGACAGAAGATAAATATTAGTTTAGTCCTGTCAAATTAAGATACTCCATAGCATGGACGTAATATATCTATATATTACGTCCATGCTCCATAGCAAGTTTAGACGTGATTTAAAACATGGCTACCAAAAATACGTCAATTTACGTTAGGCGCTGTCTAATTTGACAGGACTAAACTAATATTTTATCTTCTGTCCTTTTCATAATGAAATAGAAAGAAAAAGATCTGCGGTGCTATTCTGTAAAAAACTTAACGTGAAAACTTAGGTGAAGTGAGCGTGGAGTGAGCTGTCAATAGTGTCAATTCCTAGCAAAAACAAACTCACTTCACCTAAGTTTTCACGGTGAGATTTTTACAGAATCGACCGGCTGAACTTAAATTTAGTTTAGTTTGTGAACAAGGGAATCGGCGCCAGTGTCCTAACTATTTGGTGTATTGTGTGTCTTTTAGTCTGTGCTAAATAAATGTATTTTCTTTCTTTTCTTTCTTTATTTCTAATAAAATCTCTGTTTATAATATCTACTAACAACTCATTTCTTTTTTTTCTCCCACTCTTAACCTCGATCACGCCTGATGGAAAGCGGTGGATGAGGACTATGATATCCTTGGCTTGCTGTCTGTTTATTTGGTATAGTAGAATCGAAAGCCGTTTCAACCGTTCATTCAGCCGTTAAAGCCGTACAAGAAATGGTTCAAGAACACGTCTCAAAAAATTAAAATAATTCTAGCTGTCTGAGCTGAGGTTGCTTCCTTGTAAAAGCATAATTTTTCGAGTTAGATAAAATTTGAATAATTATTATAATTTCGTACAGACCTACTTAACTATTCTTCATACTGTACTGCTGTTTGTACCTACTGTCACTATAAGCACAGTCTATACATCTGTGCTATAAGTCACAAAGTCGCAAAAAGGACGCGGTGATGCAAACGATTAAATAAATTTACCTTCAATGAACTTGTGCCTGCATGAATTCATCTCATATTTCCCATAAATAGACTCTTGTATTTTCAACCCTCCGACATAAATTTCCGACAAATATTTTTGGCGAGGTGGGATGTGAAACACTGAGGCTCGATGAGGGTTAATTATGTCAAAGCGGATTACAAACAAGTCAAAGGGTCGACATACCGACACCGTCTACGTTCCAACCTCAATAAACATCTTAATATAATTTTTCGAGTAGGTACCCGTTAGGTTAAACGAAGAGAAGGAACAAAAACAAACTCAATCACCGGCCGAAAAAATTGATAAAATTTGATAATTTTTTTTATAATTATGAAATGCTGTTCTTAATTTCAAAATCTGTCAAACATTGTGTCTATGGTTAAAGGTCCATACTTATTTTATGACCAAAGCAAACATAAACTTAAAAAAAATAATACCATCAGACACCCCTTTGAATTTAAAAATTCGAACCAACAAAATATATTTGGCCGGTGGTATTTCGTATTGCGTTGCGATCATCCCAATTCGTCAATACCTACTACACCTCGCAGTATTAATTTTGCATGTGACTTCAGGGGGAAATTGGGGTGATATGAAATGTTGTAGGTAGCTGTCTGGTGCCTGGGCAACGGGGAGATGGGTGGGCTTACATCTCCCCTTGCCGTCTGGCTGCAGTTCCATTAGAGGGTGCCCTGTAAAACAAAGTTGGTTATACAACAATTTTAATTGGTACGGACTGCTTCGGGCGTTAACAATTACTTACGGATCAAAGTTACAAGCACTGGATTATTAACTGTGTGTATCCAATGGGCAGTTGTTAATCTTCTAGCTCGATGACTTTCTGTTGAATGTTTGAATGTCCCTACTTAGGTAGAAAATACTTTCAAAGAATAAATTTTATTAAATTAGAAAAAATATCGGCAATGAAGAATGAGCAGGTATGCCGATTATTCCTTACATACTCTATATAGATAGGGAGTTTGTCAAGTTAGAAAAACGATTATGGTACAAACATAACCTCTGTGCCTACAATTCGATGGTTTCTCTCATATCGCTAATAGGATTGCGTCGTTCGTTATGCCACATTGTTCCGTTGCATCATCCTTGCAGGGGTGGTGGTCTCAGTGATGCTATTGTGAAAATATAAGCCCTATTGTGTTAGGCTTAAATTGAAACTCGATAGAGCCAATAATTGAGTGGACCTGTGCCATCAGCTTGTATTTAACCCGTCGCATGTCCAATTAGCAGACACAATAGAAATTCTATTGTTATCGGTACATACCCTGTACACGCGACATGCGAAGGGTAGCACCAACGATAGTTTCTTTTTGAACTTGTGTTTTAGATTAGAGTTCGTAGCGCTAAAAGGTTCTTTTGACCCATCTTGTTTTTCTAATCCGTAATTTAACAAAACAATATTTGCACGCATAGGATAGGACGCCCTCAGGCTAGGTGGAGCGAGCGACGAAATTCGCAGGGTGGCGGGTAGCAGCTCGATGAGAGTTGGCGAAAATTGAGTTGAATGGCGTGCAATAGGAGAGGCCTATGTCCGGCAGTGGACTGCTGTAGCGTGATGATTATGATAATTGCACAAATGTTTAGTGCACAGCGCCTCTCTGTCAATGTCATAAAATCTTTGTAGCAGTGTGCTTTTTAGGCTGCATCAAAAATCATTAAAAACGTTTAGCGCTAAACGCATTTAAAACATCTATCATCATATAATTATTATCATCATTTTGACAATTCAAAACTGCCTGTTCAAGGTTTAATTGAAATAAATGCTTTGAGTTTATCTTTTTGATATGTGCGCAATATCTTGGTGGAACTTCTCACCATGCTCATTAGTCAGTATATATTTTTGCCCACTTTAAGAATATTTTTTTTAGAGCCCCTTAATTTATTTTACTTACCACCTGTCGCCGATTTGAAACAGCTATTGCCACGATTATTTTTAAACGTGTATTATTATATAGTCGTAAGATGGAATACTTAAAGGTTTTTTTTTTAACGTTGCCCCACACTAGGAATTTCTCCTGTATTGTCCCCCGCCAAGCTTACAAACATTTAAATTCACGTACACAAACAGCCAGATCCGGAACAACTACTTGTATGTAGGTCATACAAATATTTGTTCCGTGCGGGAATCGAACCCGCGACACGCAGCGCAGCAGTCAATCGCTTAACCACTGCGCCAACCGTGCCGTCAAAGGTATAGTTTTCTCTGGGTTGTCTAAGATCTATAATGCTCACGAGGGGGCGTTATCGCCAAGGTTGAGACCCTATTATCCTGTATGACATTCGACAATAATAACGAACTAAGCGACATTCGACAATAATAACGATATTTTAAGTTATTTTTAATAATAATAATAATAATATTCATTTATTTCAGGTCCGCGACCCATATAAAACAACGACAGATAAAAAGTGTTAGTAACAAAATAAAATAAAAATAATTTATTGCCTAGTGTTAGTATAAATCAAAATGCGCACAAAATGTTGAAAAATCGGAGAGCCAAAGCTCTCCGCTACAGTCCTCAGGATGCTGTTATGACTGCCCCTCACTCTCCTCAGTAGCGACGCAGTTTTCTTTCTAATAACTGAATAGAAGCCGTCAGTACGGGCTTGCGCAAACATGTGCGACGCGCTACAGTAACGAGGCAGCCCCAACAACATCCTGAACGCATTGTTATATTGGACGCGCAGGACATCCAGCGATCTCTTAGTATAATCGACCCATAGACTACCCGTGTACAGACTTTGGCAATAGGCCTTGAAAAGTGTTACTTTAACTTGGTCCGTACACCGCGCAAATCTACGGGACAACATATTACTCCGGACCGCTAGAGCCCTGCGCTCCCTCTCAATATCCACATCGTCCCTGAGGTCAGCGGCAAGACAATGCCCGAGGTATTTAAAAGTTGACACCCTCTTAATTGGTGACCCGTTCAGAATCAACTCAGGCCCCTCTCCACGGCGTTTGCCTCTGACCTCAAAGACCATGTACTCACACTTCTTAACATTATATTTTAATCCATGTGCGGCAGCGTAGCTCTCACACACTTTAAGCATCTCATTGATTGCTCCCGCCGACGGGCCCAGCAGCACCATGTCATCTGCATAGCTGATATTGTTAATTCTAACCCCCATCAACACTGCATCCGACACGCATGCCGCTGAGTGCGACTATCAGGTCATCCACATAGAGGTTGAAGAGCCTGGGAGAAGTCAGACCACCCTGCCTCACCCCGCACTCCAACCTATACGGCTCAGAGACTGTATCATCCCATTTCACCCGATTGACTTGGTTACCATACCAATACTGGAACAGCCCGCATATTTCCGCCGGTATACCCCTGTCTCCCATCTTTCTCCAGAGCACATCGTATGAAACAAGATCGAAAGCCTTGGAGAGATCAAGGAAACAGGCGTACACCGGCGTACCGCGATCTTTATAATATTGGACGGTATGCTTGAGGCTCAAAATAGCACTTTCAGTAGATAGTCCGGGGCGAAACCCGAACTGTGCATCATGAAGATAAATATAATTACTTAAGCAGGAGTCAAGCACACCGTCCAACACCTTAGCTATTATAGTCGCAAGAGAAATGGGACGATAGTTCCCCACGTCCGAGACGTCACCTGTCCTGTTCTTCACAATGGGAACCACAATGGTCTTCATCAAATCAGAAGGAAGGTATGCGTGACTAATACACATTGTGAGGAACATAGACAAGACTCGCGGCAAATGGACACCCGCGTGCCTCAGGTGCTCAATGCTGAGCCCATCATGCCCTGGAGATTTGCCCCGTTTCATGTTGTTAATGATTGCACGTACTTGCTTGGTTGAAAAACGTATCAGAGGTTTCGTGCCAGGACTGATGGGCCCACAATCAGTCACCAACGTTGAAAGGCCAAGAGGGGACTGAACTTTGAACTGGTTCTTAAAAACATTCGCAATACCCCTCTTATCACTTATCCCTTCCACACACGCGGGGAGGCCAGGTTTAGCACTCAAATTACCAGTGGACTTCCAAAATTTACCAAAATTTTTACTGGCTCTTTGTTCTGCTATCCTATCCATTACAATCTGCTCAGCGTGGTTTTGACAAAATTTCAGTCGACTTTTAAATACCTTTCGCTTTTCATGCATTTCATCATAAACCGGGCCCGACGAAGGACGATTGTTCAGTATCCAGGTCTGAAAGCTACACCTGGCCTCGCGGTGAGCATCTCTCACATACTCATTCCACCCACACACTCGCTTACCTCGCCGGATGTCTCCCTAGATTGCGTAGCCGCCGCACATAGGATTTCTACAACTTGTTTATACAAATTGTCCAGAATAACTCTATGCTCCGCCAAATCACATGATCCAACGCTGCACCTTTCAAACTCATGGGGGAAATCAACGTCTCGCAATTTACTGGTGCATAAATTATGATAGCTTTGCGTTTCTGACTTAGATCTTTCACCCCAAAAGACAGAATTGCGGCCCACACACCCCGTCATCAGTTTAGGCCTCACAACTTCGAAGTCGCAATCCAGATGTATCGGTAGATGATCCGAAACGTAAACATCCTCCGATACATCCACACTTACAATATTGTGCCAAGCTGATATAGAAACCACACAGTGATCTAACCATCTCCTACTTCCGTGCACATCACTTATAAAAGTGTAGGTACCACTATCAACCCCCCGTTTCTTTACATCAGCACACACCCATGATTGGTCAGAACAAAAGTTCATTAATTCTTTAAAAAATAACTCTTGGGGGTGAGCGTTGAAATCACCCAACATATAGACATTCTCTATATCATAGCTTGCAATAGTAGCATTAATCTCACTTAATACATCTGTAAACGATGGTAAGTTATCCGGACAATTTGTAGGCATGTATACAGAAAAAACAATAATCGTACGACCCTTTGATGTGGCTGCAATGGCCGCTAACCGAGGACTATTACAGCCAACAACAGAGACCTTCTCAAAAATACCCTTCCTCCAGAGAATGGCAACCCCCCCATGTGGCCTTCCTCTCAACAACCCCTCAGCGGTGTCTACAGCCGACTTACCCGTACACTCGAAATCAGGGCTTATTGTTCCTAACATTGGAATGTCATGGGGAAGCAGCCACGTCTCCTGAAGGGCTACCACATCAGACCACACACATATATCCTTAATATTATCTAAGGATCGTTTAACCGACTTACAATTAACACCGAATACACTCCGTGGGTGGATACGCAATAATAACTAGGTGCCAAACCAAACAATTATGAATATGATGGAACGCACGCCACCGTCGACTTCTGTCGCTCAACCTATGACACAATCTGAGTCAGACCTACCTGGTGCGATGGAAAAGGAAGTCTTCAATGTCACAACTCGGTCTAAAAGACCCAGAATGGAATCTTCTTCACCTGGTAATGATTTTACTACTTTTCAAATTGAAGTGAGAAGCATGTTCGAGTCATTGAAGTTAGGTCAAACTGCGTTATTGGAAAAATTAGTTGAAGAGGTCCATCAAATTAAATTACAAAATATTAACATACAAAAGAGTAATACTGAGATTGAAAAATCCATTGAAACCATTAAAAACAATTATGATGAAATGAAAATAAAATTGGGCAAGCTTGAAAGGGAACGTATTGAGTGTTACAATTATGTGGATAAGCTTCAGAAACGGATCGAGAATCTAGAGTTTGGACCCAGGTCATCTAGCATTGAACTGCGAAATATCCCATCGAAAGAAGACGAGTCCCAGGATGATATTTTAAAATATGTGGTCAATATCGGAAATACGCTAAACCTGGAAATAAAACACTTCGACATTCGTGATGTCTACCGCCTTCCAGCTAAGCCTGGCAGGAACAAGGCAATTGTGGCTGACTTCAGTACGGTTTTAACCAGGAATAAGTTCCTTACCTCTGTGCGCAACTATAATCAGAACAAAGAGGCAGGGCTAAAGTTGAACTCTAACCTGATAGGTTTAGAAGGGAAATCGCACCCGATCTATGTGTCCGAATACCTACCGGGAAATGGGAGGAAGTTATTTTTCCAGGCCAGGACATTTGCCAACGAAAATAAATATAAATTCTGCTGGACATCGAACCAACGAATCTTTCTACGTAAGGAAGACAATGGCAAACGTATAAGGATTAATTCGGAAGATGATCTTATTGCCTTACAGTCAATATGACTATACATATATATGTTGTGCATAGCAGTTCGGAATGTTTTAACTCTATGTATTGTTATCACTTTATCTTTGTCTATAACGTTATTTTTTAAGTTGCCACATATATTCACCTCACTCTTAAAATATCACACACACTCTAAGTCATTAATACTCTCACCCACAATACACTCACATAATAAGTTTGATCCTATAATGTACGTTAAAACTAAGTGTAACCTTGTTTCTTGTTCATTGGTGCGCTGTGTGCGGGTAGTGGAGTGGCTCGGGTTCAGTACGACGGACTTTCATTGCAAGTGTCAAATATACTTTATCTACACACAATGAATAATAACATGAATAGAATTGCGTCTGAACTTGAGGCACTTCATAACACACAATCGCACATCTGCGCCCCGGATGACTGTATTGGTTACACGCGTAAAGTAAATACTCCTTTTTCAATTCTGCATCAAAACATTCGCAGTATAAACAAAAATATTGACCAACTTGTAGCATTACTCTCTTTAATTAAGGTAAACTGTGACATAATTGTGCTCTCAGAGTGTTGGCTTTCTAAAATACTAAATGTTCCACCTATAGATGGTTATAATTCACACTTGACAATTAATGTGACTAATCAGAATGATGGCATAGTAATTTATACCAAAACAGATCTCGAATGCACAGTATGTGAACCTGAATACATCAAGGAATTTAACTGTTTGATTTGTAAAATAGGTAAAGAGTTGGCTATTGTCACAGTGTATAGATCACCCTCATCAAACAACATTGATAGTTTCGTAAACGGTCTCGAGGAAGTTTTGATGTCGCTTAATACATACACCGATATATGTATAATCGGAGACATGAACATTGACATAAAAACAAACAATACTGATCGCAGATCCGGAGACTATTTAAATTTGTTGGCCTCTCATGGTTTCCTACCAACGCATCTATATCCAACAAGAGCTGAAAACTGTTTGGATCATGTTCTAGTGAAGTCTCAACTTGAATCTGTCACTTTGGTCCTGGAATGCTATATCACTGATCACTGCCCTACGCTTCTCACAATTTCCCGTAAGAAAAAGTCGACTTCTCTGTCTCCTTGTCGCACTAAAATTAATTACGGTGCGATACGCGATGCCTTAGCTCAAGTTGACCTTACGCCTGTACTAAACTCAAATGACGCGAATTTTGCTGCAGATTACTTGGTCGGTGCTGTATCGAACATTGTTCAATCCAATACCGGCAAGTATAAAATTTCTCGTAAAAATAGGATAATAAAACCGTGGATCACACCGGGTTTAATACGCTGCATTCGTAATCGTGATAGGATGCACAAATCAGTGAAAAGGGAGCCCACTAATTTAACACTTAAAATATCGTACATTAGATATAGGAACTTTATTAATAAATTGCTAAAAAAATTGAAAAGATTACATTATAAAAATCTTCTTGAGGATGCAAAAAATAACTCGAAGGCTACGTGGGAAGCTATTAAAACAATAACGAACTCAAACACAAAAAAGACATCTGCTTCTTTGCTTCTTAGCACAAAAGAAACCCCTAAATTATCAGTGAACGCGGTAAACCATTTCTTTATTAACATAGGCAAAGAACTTGCAACTCGACCTCAAAATAGCACGCCCCTCTCTAGATCATCTACTAACATCATGCAATCCCCCTCTCAGTGTGATTCTTTGGTTTTACTACAAACCGATGCTACTGAGATAGAGTCACTCATTAAAAACCTGCGAAGGGATTGTGCTGTTGGTTACGACAATATCTCTGCGGCTATTTTACAATCCTCCATAGATGTATTTGTCCCGGTTTTAACGCACATTTGCCAGCTATCACTGTCTACGGGAGTCTTTCCTGATGTGTTTAAGAGAGCCATTGTATATCCGATATATAAGAATGGTGATGGAGACGTGGTCAATAATTATAGGCCTATTTCAGTTCTCCCAGCGATGTCTAAAGTCCTTGAGAAATTACTATACATAAGGCTGACCAAATTTTTAGATGCAAAGGGAATTATTTCAGACCACCAATTCGGCTTTCGAAAGAAGAAATCGACCGAAGACGCAGTCTCTTCACTTGTTGACAGTGTGGTGAACTGGTTGGACGGGGGGGAGAGGTGTATGGGACTATTTTTGGACCTCACCAAGGCGTTTGACACCGTCTCCATCCCGCTTCTTATCTCTAAATTGGAGAGGGTTGGCGTTAGGGGTCTGGCTCTTGATATATTTCAGGACTACCTAGCAAACAGAACACAAGCAGTCAGAATAGGGGAATGCATAAGTGAAAACGCGAAACTGGTTTTTGGAGTCCCCCAGGGCAGTATTTTGGGTCCCCTTTTGTTTACTATTTATATTAATGATCTCTGTGAATTAAAATCTCCCAACTGCCAGGTACTAACTTACGCGGACGACACTGTACTCCTCATACATGGCCCTACCTGGGACGATGTGAAAGCTTATGCAGAAATCGCCTTACGAAAAACTGTGTTCTGGTTGTCCTGTAACCTGCTGACACTAAACATTAATAAAACAAATTTTATAACCTTCGGTATGAAAATCTCTGGAGTTCCGCCCTTGGACTCTTTCTTCATCAAATCTCATACTTGTTTGTCACACCTTTCCAACAACTGTGATTGTCCGACTATATCTCGTGCAATCACTGTCAAGTACCTTGGAATCAAAATTGACCAAGTTCTGAAATGGCAGTCCCACATTGATTCTTTAACCTCACGTGTCAGAAAGCTGATTTATGTGTTCAAGTTGCTCCGTAATGCCGCCAGCCTCGAAACCCTCAGGATGACCTACCAAGCACTTTGTCAGTCCGTCATATCATACTGCATCTCGGCTTGGGGTGGAGCAGCCAAAACCATACTTTTACCCCTTGAGAGAGCACAAAGAGCAGTGCTCAAGGTTATGACCAAAAAGATCCGTCGATATCCAACTTCTAAGCTCTATAATGAAATAGGTGTTCTGACAGTGAGACAGCTATTTATTCAACATATTTTAACCAAGAAGCACGCCACCTTAACATTTGACCCCTTATTATATCATAATAAACGTCGATCGGATATAGTCTGCCCTTCAGTTAGACATAGGACTGTAATGGCCAAACGGCACTACACGGTTATAAGTGGACTTCTATATAATAGAATTAACAAAGTACTGATTTTATACCCACTTAAAATAAATGAAGTTAAAAACAAAATAATATCTTGGCTTTTACAGTTAAATTACATAGAAACTGAAAATCTATTAAATCAGTAATAGTTACGTATTTTTATAATGTATCTCAACCAAATCAGAATTTTTCCAGTTTATAAGATTGGATCAAACTAGTTTACTCGATTATAAATAATTATACAACTTACATATACCACCAATCTTAATTAAACTCCCACAAAGCACTCACGTCCTTACAACCACAATACACATCACTACAATCACACACACAACATATTATACTCACACTTTAAACACAACACTTTAATTGTGGCACACCCATACTTCATAGTATTTTTTAATTTGTACCTAGTTATTTAAATACTGATTCCCTATCAACAGGCATGCCTAATTAGGGAACTCAGTGAGTCAAGTTCTTTTATGCTGCTGTAATGGTTCATATGAGCTTGTTTTTGGTGAGAGGACGGAGCAGTGCCTAGTTCCTGTAATACAGGTTAATTCCTAGCGCGGGACGGGGTCTTGCCCTGCTCTCCACTCTAACATGCCTATGTCTCTGTTCTATGTATTGCTGTAGTATATAAGTTACTCTGTACTCAAATGTTTTTGCTTAATAAATATTATTATTATTATTATTAATTAAAACTAGTCAACCTAAGATATTTACTATTACTTTTTTTATCCATAAAAATTACGACATTAATTGACTATAACTTTAGACTCTGATTTCGTTCGATACATAAAATGAACAAAACGCCTAAAAACAATTCCATTTTTACACGGCTGTTTAAATATTCGCTTAATTGGTTAATCGAGTTCTTCGAAGCCTATAAAAATTAAAGAAAACGGCTTGATTCTGTTGCGGTGGCTGTGGGCGACGTTCTAACTTAGTTATAAAAGGCTTGATCAAGTTGTGTCTGGGGCGACGTGCTAACTTAGTTTTCTTATTGGAAGCGTAGGGCAGAGGGCTATAAATATTATGTAGCGACACAGGCGGCAAAACGGAACGCCGCGCCACCGGTAATCAAGTTTGAGGGTTTTTAGTTTTATTCGATACTTAGCTTTCGCCCGTGGCTTCGCCCGCAAGGTATGTCGATAAAAACTATCCTGTCCTTCCCCGGGATGCAATCTATCTCTCTGCCAAATTTTATCGAGATCCGTTCAGTGGTTTAGGCGTGAAAAGGTAACATACAGACAGACAGACAGACAGAGTTTTTCCTATCACACAAATTTTTCATCAAAAGTCGAAAACTATGCGGCCTAAAAAAAGAAAGAAAAATGTTTGAGAATGTGCAAACTGGGCTCTTTCATATGATACTCCACATGCCCTAGTAGCCCCCACTTAGAAATTTTCAGACCCCCTTTCAGTCCCTGTTGCAAAAAATACACATGTATTTTTATTTCTTTCTAATATGCAAAATAGTTGGGCAAACGTCATCTAAAACTATTCCAAATTTCAAGTTGATAGCATTAGTATAGTTCTTGAGATATCCAGCGGTGACAGACAGACAGACTGAGTCTCACCATAAGGGTTCCTTTTCACCATTTTGGTACGGAACCCTAAAAACTCTATTGGACCAACTGAGGTTTGAGTACTACAAAAGTCAAAAGTCGCAAAAAAAACTCAGATTTCCATATAATTGCACTGCGCACTGTCACCTACGGCGTGCCACAGGGCAGCGTAATCGCCCCGACACTCTTCCTTATATACATTAACGAGCTGGGTATGCTTACTCTTCCCAAAGGCAAAATTATAACCTTTGCAGACGATACTGCCCTTCTCTTCAGCGCTAGAACATGGCACGATGTATACGTGCAAGCTCAGTCGGGTTTCAAAGTCGTGACGGAGTGGTTGCGTGATAATGTCCTCACTCTAAACGCGGATAAAACCGTATACATGCCCTTCTTTTTGAAAAATAATACATCAACCACACACATGAACTCGTCGTATTCCATAGTAGCCCACACTTGCTCCAAACAAAATATTAATAACTGCACCTGCACTGCTCGCATTCAGAAAACAGACAGTGCAAAGTACCTAGGGGTAATAATAGACAGTACCCTAAGCTTCAAAAAGCATATCAATACTCTTAGCAGTAGGCTACGTAAACTTATATTCGTTTTTAAGACCCTACGACACGTGGCGGACGAGAAGCTAAGGAAATCGGTGTACTTGGCTCTCGGCCAGTCCCTACTGACATACTGCATAACGTCCTGGGGTGGTGCTCCAAAAAATACTATGTTAGAGCTTGAACGAGCGCAGAGAGCCATCCTGAAAGTATCTTTATTCAGACCTTTCCGATATCCAACGACTACCTACACTATATAAGGAAGCAAACGTGTTGACTGTTCGTCAGCTGTTCATGTTGCAAACGGTTATAAAACAGCATGGCCTCACCACCTTCAACCACTCACTCTCCCACAGAAGTAGACGATTCGATCCCATAGACCGCTACCACATCCGGCTCTCGACTGCCTCCTCCCGTCGATTCTTTTGTTATCTTGGCTGCTTTCTTTATAATAAAATAAATCGGATACTCCCAATTTATAGCCTCTCCAAAACCAAATGCAAAACTATACTAAGCAGCTGGCTCCAGGAGTTAAATTATGAAGAAACAGAAAAACTACTTATTGTCCCAAAATAGATAATCTAAAACATTATATTCCCCACACACACTATCCTCACACATACACCTTACTCATTAAACAAATACACAATCATACAAATACCTACTAAACATACTAACACCAAGCACCAATGATGACTGCAACTAATTTTACTTTCTATTTTTTTGTCTATAACTTTTCTAAATTCTTACCGCACTGATTACTCAAAGTACACTAACATTAAAATGTAAGCATCCTCGTCAAATTTCAGGAGGTTGTCATAAAAGACATTTTAGTACTTTAGTATTTTAGTACTTAGTAAAGTAAAAGGCGTTTGGTTTGTGTGTGAAAGCGCGGTTATAGGGCTAGTAACAGACGGGCCGCGTTTAAATACGGCTGGTTCACACTTACGGATTTCCGTATAAAAGAAAAAAAAAAAAACCTACCCATTTCATTGTTGATTTGGGTTGAGAATCATTAGCCTAGCTACGTCCTTGAATTTGACTAGGATGCAAATCAACACCTTGTATAACTTTGGGTTCAATTTTAAAAACAATTGAATTAATTGGAGGCTTTTGGCTGTATGACAGTAACGCCAATAACAACGGCTAGTTAAAAAAAAAAACATTGTTTTGAAAAGCCTTGAAAAGATAATAAAAAAACACCGGTACCTACTTTCACTATCATTAACTTGACACCCATATTTTAATAATTTACACTCGTTGTCAAACGGCTTGAATATAACATCATTTTCTTCATACTTCACTCCACAAACTTTTTCGTCGACACTTTCATCACATTCCAGGGTTTCACAAAACTCCACCTTCTCATGATCCGGGAACTTTCCATGAATTGGCAAGAAAATAAAAACGAGATGGAATAATTTCATCTCTCTAAGCCTGCTTGGGCTTAGAAACCATATTAAAGGAAAGTCAGGTAATTAATGTCCAATTGAAACGACTGATCGTTGCAGATTTATTACCAATTTCAATCGTCATTCAGTTAGCAATTATGTAAGTACTCTTAGAACCTACGTGTAGGAAGATAAGTAGGTACTTCATTGGTAGGAGCTCCTTGTGTACGATAAAATGATTCATTAGATTTTTTGCAATTAGGATATCTTTGTTGAAGTAGGTATAACAACATGACCTATAAAGCGCGCGGTCACTGTCGGACTGCTTAGAAAAGAAAGAGAAGCCCGATGACACAACCCTGGTAATTTATTGCAAAATATGAAGCAACTAACTATTTACAAGAAATCTATTGTTTGGACTAAAAAACTTTAAAAAAAAAAAAAAAACCGACTTCCAAAAAACACTACAAAGTGAAAAATAACTTTAATTTCGGAAGTCGGTGTCTTTGGATCTGTATTTTAGTTTTTGCCACCGACTTCCGAAATTAAAGTTATTTCATAATTTTGAGTTTATTTCTTATTGAAGTCGGTTTAATTTTTTTTAAATTACTTTTTTATTTCGTAATTTTTAGTTTTGGGTAAAAATTGGAATATGTTTTTTTTTGTAATAAGTAGGTAATAGTTTTGTTGTACATATTGCACTAGAATTTGACTAAGGTTTGGAGATGTTTTCCCTTTGACAATACACCCGTAGCTCGTATCAATAAGCCAGGCCGTCACACTTTCACGTCTTAGTCCATATCTTGAAAATTACTGAATCGATTTTGATGAAACATGCACTGTTCCCTAAGTTGAAGTAGGTAAATGTAAGCCAATAAAAAAAGAATGGTCACGATCCGATTAATAGTTGCGGAGAAATGCGTGGACAAACATACATACATACATCCTAGGTACTTACATACATACATACATACGTCTATAAAATTTTGTATATTTGCCTAGTGCAAAAAACTAAAACTATAAAATACAGATGCCAAAGACACCGACTTCCGAAATTAAAGTTATTTCATAATTTTGAGTTAAGTCATTTCTTTTTGAAGTCGGTTTTAATTTTTTTAAATTAGTTTTTTATGAATCAGTTTAAACGAAGTAACTTTTTTGTAAGGTAAATAATTCACGCCACCAAGTAATACGTAGGTAGGTACCTAAGTTGAAAACATGATTTTTGTTTATGTAGATATTGTGTTGTTTTTAATGTCATTTGACAGGTTTATGTCTAAAACGAATAGGGCAAAATTTATCGTGTAAATATTAGGTTAATCCGTTTTGAAGTTACCTATAAGGGATTTTCGATAGTGAAAATTGACAAATGTGAAATTTGAAATTTTATATGTTTTTGTTCTGTAAACTTTTTGTATTTTAATAGGTACCTACTATGTTTATTGTTTTGTTATAATATTGTAGATTGTGCTCAACAATAAATCAAACAACTAGATACGAGTGCCACTACCACGATAGTTTTTTTTGCCTACGCCATAAATTGCAAAAAACGTAAGAAAATTTGAATTTCGCAGTCTCAACTACCCATTCACCATTATGATGTAGGTATAGACTGTGATAATACCAAGGAATATATTACTCAAGTACTAAATACTAACCAGCAAATTGCAAAAAACGTAAGACAATTTGAATTTCGCGGGCCACCTTAGCGCTTCCCCCATAAACTTTTCGCACACAAAAGGTACAAAGTCGGACTTAATGCCTTAGGCATTCTCTACCAATCAACCAAGTGTGGTGAAGAGATTAGACAGCAGGTGCTTTGGTTGAGAGGAACACTGATTGAATTATTACAAAGGTAACTTTGTAATAATTCAATCAGTGTTCCTCTCTCTTAATTTTTTTTTGTTTTTAAATACTTACATAGTACTATCTTCTTTCTTCTAATATTATATAAAATTCTCGTGTAACAGTGTTTGTAACAAAACTCCTCCGAAACGGCTTGACCGATTCTTATGAAATGTTGTGTGTAGGTATAATCAGTAGGAATAGAACGTAAACTATTTTCATACCCTTGTAATAAGGGTGGTCTGGTACACCTAAAAATTTTATTTTCATTTTTGGACAAAATTTTTTATATTTTAATTTTTTTATGATTCAGCATTAAAAATACATGCAACCCTAATTTTTTTCAAACGTAAAGATTCAGTCATACGTAAAGTCTGACTGTGTACTCACTGACCTCTATCCACAGAACACTATTACTCCTAGCGGAGCCTCTATCATACAAGTGGTCTGACTGCTAACTTTTTAGTTTCAAATTAAGTTTTCTAGATGTCAGCACCATCCTCTTTTCGCTTAAATTCAGTTTTTTTGACGTGACAACGTCTTAAATTAGGTTGCGGCTGGGAGTCACTTATGAAAAAGTGTAACGCTCGGTAACGTTACGTTCTTATTTTCATTTAATTCCTTGTTCCTATTGTGCAATTTAATTATATTCATATCAATAAATATTCTACCGAGAAAAAGACGTTGTCACGTAAAATCTTCGCCCGTAAAACCGACTTTACAGGCAACCATTTTTTTTCAGACGCTTTTCTATCAAAGCTATATCCAAATAGAAGCTGAAACGGTAACAAATCAAAGCAGTGCTAGATATAATAATACTATTATAAAAAAAATAGGAATAAACCGTAGACAGAGTAAACTAAAGATTACTCTGTCTGCGGAATAAACAGTAAGGCCAAAAATAATTATCTGTGGATATCTTATTATGTCATTGTCACAGACACAGAACTTCATTGACATCTAGTGTTGCTGTTTGATTAGTTTTGCCTTCAAAAGGGCAAAACTTGTGCAAGACGACCAAAGTTGAATAAGAGGGTACTTATTTCATGCTAATTATTTGTAAATTATTTGTTTGTTTACATTTTGAGTTAATGTTTTTGTACAAAAACTTTAACTCAAAAGGTACGTAAAATTACAATGTTGCGTACCTTTTACAAATAAATTAGCATGAAATAAGTACCCTCTTGATGTCTGTACATACATCAATGATATTTTAAAGGAAAGATACGCTACGTTCATACCGAGCGACGGCGACGTTGTTCTGTATTGTTACGTTGTTATTATAAAGTAGGTACTTACTGTGATAAATAATACGGAACATATGACACAGAAAGAGATGAATGAATGTACATACATACAATGATAATCTCGACCTCTCGATGTGGCGTTGCTTGTGAGGGTTAACAAATTGCACCGCACAATTAAATATTTATAATATTTCCATATTTTTGACAAGTGGTTTTCGTGTAAGTTCTAGTTCTACCAGTGACGTGCGGTTGACTGTCTGAAAATATATTGTCCGATTATATAATAATTATTATATAATCTATGTTTTATAGTTAATTTGGGACTAGCACACTGCATTAAATATAATATGCGTACAGCCGGTCGATTCTGTAAAAATCTCACCGTAAAAACATAGGTGAAGTGAGTTTGTTTTTCCTAGGAATTGACACTATTGACAGTTCACTCCACGTTCACTTCACCTAAGTTTTCACGGTGAGATTTATACAGAATAGCACCGCTGGACTGATGTTCGATTTTATGGAATATAAAACATGATGCCGAATGTGTAAATACATTCGTGCGAATCGCGAGGCGAATGGCGAGGCGAATAACGAACACGCATATGTAAACAGTGCGCTCACTATTCGCCTCATGGCTCGCCTCGCGATTCGAGCGCTCGCGTTGTCAAAATAATTCACCCCGCGAATGTGTGAACAGTAGTTCGCGACGGCCCTCGTATACGAATGTTTCGTCGAATCGTTCGTCGAGTGACGAGGCGAATGGCGAACACGATTGTGTAAATGCGGTATGAAATATATTTTGTCGTAAAACTGAAAATAAACATGGCAACACCGTCTGTTTGTAAGTCAAATTTCATTGAATTAAACTGTCAAGTGTCAAAATGTAATAATAGTATTTTTACAATTTTACAAGCACGGTCCCAATCTATTGCACAATATTACCTATTACTCATTCTTGGTTGTGGCCACGTTGAGGGCCAACATGTAAACAAGGAGCTTTGTTAGTCTTGTAAAGTAAAATATAAAAATAACCTACAATGACGTCTAAACCCGATTACATTAACAGTAGGATTGTAAAAACTTACGATTTAGATGAAATCGAGAAGTTGATCAAAGATGCTAAAGTTGCACATTGCATGCTTACGGACCCACCAGCAGTTGGTAAGTCAATTAATTACTTAAATCCTCTTGATTGTGTACAAAAGACCGCGAAACCTAATACAAAGTGTATAAAAATATTCATGCCAAGGTAGCTAAGTGTGTTATGAATAAGAATTAACCCATAACTGCTATTTCTTAACTTATCTTATAAACAACAATTAATGTATGTAATGTTGTAATTTCTAAATAACATCTATAATATTTGAGTTCAGTAATCATTATATACCATTATTATAATATAATGATTGTAAGCTCTCAGCTAAGACCATTCTGGGCTTCAATTTAAAATGTTGCACTTGTTTAATTTTTTTGAGAAATACAGTAGCAATGTATTATACATTTAGTAATACTTATTTTATTGTAAAAAATCAATTTCTAACTCATTATTAGGTCAATAGATGTAAAAACAAAGCATGCTAATAATATTACACTCACACAACAAACTTTTAATTGATAAGAATAATATAAACGGCTCGCCAGTTAAGTGTAGGTCCCATGAATGGCAAGTAGGTGTACTATAGGCACACCTCTGCCCCACCCTTTGGGGAAATGAGGCATCATGTTATGTAATACTTTTCAGTGGACGAGGAGAGTGTAATGACTCGTCTCAGTGCGCTCACGTTACGTGGATCTGATGGCATCAGTTGTTCGTGCTGCGGAGTTGGTCCGTTTACCACCAGAGCTCAGCAGACTGCTCACTACAAACACCACTGGCATACGCACAATCTGAAGAGGAAACTATTTGGCAGAAAACCTATTTCTCTGGGAGAATATAATTCTCGGCAAGGTTAGTAGAACATTAATTCCTTAAATCTTTTTCCAGTCTACACAAGCACACATTGTTTACAGCCTTTTTCTACAATTGTGTGTGCTCCACAGTCTGTGTAAGTCATCTGCAGATATTTTTTAAAATTTATTTATTATTTACTCAAAACAAAGAATTGTAGTAAACCTTAAAAATACAGTTTTACAATATAAGTACTATTTCTAGAAACGTGTGGGTGAGCACTGCTCTCCTAGCTAGGTATAGGTAGCTAGGTAGGTAGTAGGGGTATTTTTTTAAATAATGACTCCTTTTTAATTTGTTATTCTGTTAATGTCCTCTTGTATTCTAGATGAAAGTTCTAATGTGTCGGCCAGTGACTCGGAAGGTGATGAGAACCCTAACACAGCTGCCACAGAGTTATTTGCAGCGGCCACTCGGCACTGCAAAGCTTTCTACACTAACCCCAAGGGACAGGTGTTCTGTATGTACCGCTGTTTGCTGCATCACCGGAAGGTAATAATTATGGTCAAACAAGTAATCTTGTCAAACTAACATTAAACATAGTAAGTTATAGATTAAACAAGCAATCTTGTGAAATTAAAGTTAAACATGGGTTCTAGATTTTACACTCTGTTCCAATTCAATTTAATAAATAATTATGCAATGCACATATACATACTCTGTTCCAATTCAATATAATAAATAATTATGCAATGCACATACATACTCTGTTCCAATTCAATTTAATAAATAATTATGCAATGCACATATACATACTCTGTTCCAATTCAATTTAATAAATAATTATGCAATGCACATATACAATATACATACATAATAAAAATAATACTTTGTGACAGTGATTGCTTTCGATGATGTAAGAATTGGTTCAAACCATGGCTTGAACAGTTAAAGTAATTAGATACAAAAACCCAATTTGAAATGATAACTAGCAGCTCCAAATTTCTTTTAGAAATACTTTTTCTGTTGATACATAGAACCTTCAAGGTTCTTGCAATCTTCATACCTATTTTTAATTTAACCCAACTATTTTTACAGGAAGAAATGTCACTGGACGGCGAAGGCCACGTATGGTCCCGCCGGGTCAAAGAACTCTTGAGCCCTGGCTACGGCCGCTGGGCCGTTGTCATGGTCTCTGGTGGTCACTTCGCTGGCTGCATCTTCACCGGCGGCAGCGATGCCATCCACAAGACTCTGCACTCATACACCACGCGGCGGGGCCAAGGAATGTCGCAAGCAACAAGGGACCAGACCGGCAATGCTCCAAAGTCAGCAGGTGCTAGCTTGAGGAGATACAACCAAGACCAGTTCCTTGCGGTAGGTGCACTACTGACCAATCTGTTTGCTGGCTTATTCTTAAAATTATTATTAATCATAGTTACATTTGTGAGGAAGAGCAGGATAGTGAACTCAGAACCGCCTCTTACACCATTCGGCTGACGGAAATACGAGGTAAACAGCGAATATTTCTCAATGATACGTCTCATGTAACTGCATTTATCTGCCTTGTAATGACAAGTGTAATTTATACCCAAATATGATAAGTATCACGTTAGGATCTTCTACAACTAGCAGTTGTTAAGGGGTTCCGCAGGCTTCAATTCTGGGTCCAATTTTGTTTGCGATTGAAATAATTTGACTAAAATAAGCTACTAACGCCAATACTATCCGTATTGGTTGTATTGCTACACATTGTCGTATTATTTTTTTGGTAAACTTTGGATTTCAAGTTTTATGCAAAAGTGTTTTCAATAATATTTTGTGGATAGACGTGTTTATTACGCGTTCCGACATGGTAAGCAGATTCTCATCTATAGACCAATTGTATACAGGTCAAATTATTATAAGTATGTTTATAATTCTGTATGCTTTCAACTCCTCGAACACATTAAAATATTACATTGGATAGAACAGTATTAACATATTTAGAAGATTACAATTTTGGAATGTTGCAGCTAAATAGTTTATTACTTATTGTAAATTGAATTGCTGTCTTATCGTACCTATTAATAACTAAAGGCGGCTAAAGTGCGAAAGCAAGCATTTGCTTATCGCTCAATTTTATATAGTGGCTTGTTCAATAAACCACATTTCGTGGCATGGAGTGAGACTATGTTAACTACTTAATTTGAGTTGCGCTAACAAAACTAACAGGTACATACAGTTATGGTAACAGTTTGGCTTGCTTGTGAGTACATATCTTATCTAACCCCTTCCTTATATGGTAAAAACTGGCCAAGTGCGAGTCGGACTCGCACACGAAGGGTTCCGTATCACAAGGCAAAAACGCGTTTGTTGTATGAGAGCCCCCCCGTTAAATATTTATTTTATTCTGTTTTTAGTATTTGTTATTTTAGTGGCAACAGAAATACCTACATCATCTGTGAAAATTTGAACTGTCTAGCTATCACGGTTCATGAGATACAGCCTGGTGACATACAGACAGACAGACGGAATGTGGAGTCTTAGTACTCATTAGGGTTCCGTACCCAAAGGGTAAAAACGGGACCCTATTGGTCCCGTTGTTACCCTTTGGGTACGGAACCCTAATGAGTACACCATTTATAGGATAACGACACTGGCAGGTGTTCCAACCAATGGTACCGTCTTTTATTTACTTAGGTATATGATTATAGCGCTGAATCTTATATGCAAATCAGCTAAAAGCTAGCTAGAACAAACAATAACGTGTAAAGGTTCAGAATTATCACTGAATAATGTCATCATTCATATTTCATTTACTCATACATTCACTGGAGCAGACTACCAAAGCGCCTCGGATGGCTGGTCAAATCTTGAGGCGCTTTAAGTACAACAAAGAGGATTTCTTGATGGTAAGTGTGACGATGCTTCCTTTGAACGTGCCAGTGGCATGAGCAAGTATTTGTGAGAAGTGAGCAGGCAGCGAGCGTAAACGAATGTCTTCATCTACAAGATTGGCCGAACGCGTTACTTTATGCTCGGTGATTGCTGTATCGTCAGTTACGTCACTATTGTCGATGTAAGATTGCTGTTGATTATGCTCAGTGCATATAATATCTGTGAAGAATCATTTGGGTATTGGCTGATCGAAAACTTCAACTGGAAGGGTGAAATTTGTTCCTGCATAGCTATTCACAACCATCCGACAGGTTATCGTATCGAAAATGACGTTTGTTCCCACTATTACCACCGAACTGTGCCACCGGTGGTACTAGCGTGAAATCATGATTTGTCTGTCTGATTGACGTTCGATACGGTCCGGTAGCGTATTGAGTGGTTGTGAATAACTTTGCTGATCTATAAATTCGTTTTCAAAATTTAGGTGTAAGGAGTATTTACTCAAGAGGTTACAGGCTCAATGCACGGTGCATAATTATAGTGTTACCACAGTGAAATTATCTACTCTATACAGCTATCGCATAATGGCCGATGTTTCTACTTTGCGAATCATGATGATGGAGCTGGTTTGCAGCTGCTTTTGTTGTCTGTATCTACGTAATAGCTGCGGTTTTTGTCAGCCTTTTTACTTCCTATTGAATCTTTTTTAGATTGGATGCCTCGAGATTTATCAGGAAAATTCATTTGGGGTGGCTCTCAGTCGTTTTCGAGAAAACTGTTTACATCTTCAACTCATTTGTAACTTCGTTGAATGTATTTACAGATCGACTTGTTTTGGGAAGAAATAATTGGAACCATTATTCAAAATTATTTAAGTACGTTGGGAAGATTCGTCGTCGCCGGCTACCAATCCAAAAATAACTAATAAATTTTTCTAACCCATCCAGTATTAATACAGGGTCAAATTAAATTGGCTAGGGAAACTGCAGACGTGATGGGTATCGATACTTATCTAAATAAAAAAAAAGATTTGATGTTTTTTCTTAGGGGTCAACGACTGCCTGGTAGTGTTGCAACTTGAAGTATGAGTTGTGAAAATGTGTTTTATCGTTTTTAGATACCTATGCTAATGGCGTCTGTGAAGTTTACACAACCAGAAACTGATTTTTCAATTACAAGACCCTAACAGAAGTCGATGACCCCACAAAAAATCATCAAATTAATTTCTTTTTTGTTTTATCATGTTTAGATATCGATACCCAACACGTCTGCAAAGTTTCTCTAGCTAATTTATTTGACCCTGTATACTGTATGTCTATGTTGCATGAGTGTTAAAATATGTACATAATTATAATATGTATTTGCACGTTTGCACGTATAATATGTGTGATGCACGTACGTTGCACCCAAAATATGTATGTAATTAATGTATGTTAAAATAAAAGAAAAAAAAAACCATAAATATTTCGTTGTTTCATTTCAGAAGATTTTGTGTAGTAGTTAGTATCAGCAATTGTTTTGCGAAGTCTTTTGTGGTACTTACAACACTACGCTACGTCTTATGTTCTTACAAAACTCTTATTTCTTTTTCTAGCATGTCCAAAACATCCTAGTGGGTTGGAATGATGACCTGAAAGGCTGTTCCCTGATCTTCTATCGTGCTGTTGGGGCTACCAACCAGGCAGCGATCTTCGGCAAGCCGTCGCCTCTAAGGAAGGAGGACCCGAGGGTCAGACAGCTGCCCTTCCCTACCAGGAAGCCTACCTTCAAAGAGGTGAAGAGAGTGTTCCAGACACTGGCCGGTATTGAAGTTTATGGTGAGTTGATGAAAAGTTTTAAGTTATTTTATGGCTATTTAAAGTTTTCTCTCACGGGAGTTCGAAGTCTTTAAAACAAAATGTATTGAAAGGAATGGCACACGGTGACACTTTAAGAGCTTCCAAATAGTTTAACAAAATTATGTTTTTGTAATAATGTAATGTCGCGAAAAAAAAAGATTAAACAAAGGTATAATAACACACAACAATGGTCTTGATAACACAATCCTTCAAACGACATATAAAAGGTACCGAAACTTTTGCGATGCGCTGTTCAGAAAGTTAAAACTTGAGTATGAAAAAGGTCAGTTTACTAAAGCTCAAAACAGTCCGAAAGCAATATGGGATGTTGTAAACCGAATCTCAGGTAGGAAATGTCAGTCACAGCCAGCAAGGGAACTATTAAAATTATCAGCTGATGCTAAATTGTCAACAAACTGTATCAACAAATACTTTGTCAACATTGGGAAGGACCTGGCTGCGAAGCTGGTTCCACCTGATAATTCGCCAGTACCCCGCCACGCCAAGGAAGATATATCACAGCACAACTCTCTCGGGATACTGCCGGTGAGTCATGAACAAGTGGCAGCGATCATTGGTTCACTTCGTAATAACTGTGCAACGGGCTGGGATAATATTCCAGCCTTGGTAATTAAGCTCTCACAGGAAGTGTTGGTACCACCTATCACGCACATTTGCAATGTCTCTATTGCCACCGGCGTATTTCCTAACAGCCTAAAAAAAGCTATAGTGACTCCTGTGTATAAGGGTGGGGACAGAGAGCGACTTACGAACTATAGGCCTATTTCTGTACTGAGTGCATTGTCGAAGATACTAGAAAAAATACTTAATAATTGCTTGACTAATTATCTCACCAAATTTAACATTATATCAGTAAACCAGTATGGATTTAGGTCTGGTGTGTCAACTGAAGATGCTGTAACCAATTTCAGTGCCATGGTGGCCAATAAACTGGACAAGAGCTACAGGTGCTACGGTATATTCCTGGATATATCAAAAGCTTTTGATACGGTCTCTGTCCCAATCCTTATATCAAAACTGGAGCACATTTTTTTTGGAGTTCGTGGTTTGGCATTAAATATATTTAAGGATTATCTGACCGGTCGTACCCAGGCAGTCAAAATTTATACTGTGGTGAGTGAGGACGAAGAAATCAAATATGGAGTCCCGCAAGGGAGTATTCTTGGACCCACATTGTTTATAATTTACATCAATGATTTGTGCAAGATGAGACTAAAGAACTGTGATGTTTTTACTTATGCGGATGACACAGCACTCTTAGTGTATGGGAAAAACTGGGAGGAGGCTAAAACACAGGCCGAGAGTAGTCTGAGGGAAGTCATGCTGTGGTTATCTTCTAATCTACTTACGTTGAATGTGGATAAATCGAAATATATTCGTTTTTATCTCCCCAACACCTCAGCGCCATCATTAGAGACTATAACACTTACTGCCCACAATTGCGACAGATCAACAATAACTTGTTGTTGTCCACCGTTATTGAATGTTGCCTCTATAAAGTATCTTGGTGTTATAGTTGATGAACGATTAGACTGGCGTCCACAAGTGGAGACACTCACTGGACGTGTCAGAAAACTACTCTACGTGTTTAAGAATCTTCGCCACTCTGCAGACCGTACGTTATTGAGTACAGTCTATCTTGCATTAGATCAATCAATATTGGGTTATTGTGTTCCTGCGTGGGGTGGAACTTACAAAACTTTGTTGCTGAAATTGGAGAGGGCACAAAGGTCCATTCTCAAGGTCATACATGGTAAGCCGCGCTATTATTCTACCACAGAACTATATAAGGATTGCAAGGTGTTGACGGTGCGACAGCTGTTTATTCTCCGCACGATGCTCCGGCGACACTCACTACTTCCCCTAAATAAGGAAGGTTTAAATAAACGAAGTGGTGCACTTGTTTGCCCCTCTGTGCAATGTAGAACAGCTTTCGCACAGCGACAATACAACGCATTGAGTTCCAGGCTTTACAATAAAATTAACAAAAGGATCTCACTATACAAATTAAATAAGCACAATTTCAAAGAGAAATTAACTGATTGGTTAAAGTTGTTGAGTTATGATGAGACTGAGAAACTTATTGAAATAGTAAAATAAAACTTAGTCTTTGAATTTTTGAATAACATAATATTATCACGAAACTTATAAATTTTTTTTTTCTTTTTGGTTTAAATGCTAATTATTATGTAAAATTGTTATGTGTAAAATTTTAGCACAAAAAAAAAAATAAAAGCTTGTAATAAGGCGGTGAAATGTATAAGACATCTAAAACGGCCGTCCACCGACTACCCAAGATACGAGCTCGTCTCAGTTTGGGAGTCGTAGTCTTAATTTAAAATGCCTCTGTACATTCACCTCACTAAAATAGATGAATAATTTTGTTTCTTGTAACGATTTTGTACTTTTTTGAAGTATAAAATTATTATTATTATTATTATTAAGGTCTTCTTTGTCCATTTTATAAATTGTGGCCAAACCTGAAATCGCGAAAAAAAATCCCCTACATTTTGTTGATTTTTTTTTCGCGATTTCAGGTTTGGTCCCATAGTAAAAGGTGTTCATAATGATGAGTACAATGACGTCTTAAGAGGTTGTTAATGTTTTGCCAATAGGGGAAGGAGGGGCATGATGGGGTTTACGGGATTATTACGTTTATTATTCTTATTTATTTATGGCACAATGTCTTATTAATCTAACTACAATTTGGCATAGTCTTTGGAAGATGAACTTATAGCATTTTTTTAAAATAAATGATTTAATAGGAACTTGCGAAATATCCATCTTGCCCCTTACCATGGGGTAAGATGGGGTAATGAAAATGGGGCAAGATGGGGTAAGGTAAGTATTATCACAATAAATACAAATATGAATTTCCTGGGTGTTTTCATCATCCACACCAGCACAAGCATTGTGAGCCCAACCACAAAGCTGGCAGCCTACCCAACCAAAAAAAAAGTATGATTTTCATCATTACATTAGAGACAAATTGTGTTTTCATCATCGTTATTTATCGTTTTGTCTTTTGTTACTTCTTAGCATTTTTTTTGAGTCTAGGATCATTTGGATTGATTAGGATCATTTATAAAGATAGAACCTAAACGAAGACCCACTTCCCCCTGTTGCCCCTATACCCCATCTTACCCCATACCCACTACCCCGTCTTGCCCCAAAGGCTGATTTAGAAAAAAAAAAATCTCAAAAAAAAAAATTTAACTGAACTTTTGTCCAACTATACCACAACAAAGTAAACAACCATATACAAGAAAAGACATAAATTGGGTAGTCATTACCTGACAGTAAAGACGTTTTTAACTGCTTAAAATTAGATCGACGAGACGTGATTTTCGTTTGTAAACAAAAAACGCGTGCACTCCCACTCACAGTTTCTGTCGCGCTGATGGTTGATCGAGTAGGTATGGCTTCCTATTGGCTTATTGCTTTCTATTCGCAAGAGTCTAGTTTCTTGTACCTATGTGTGCGTGACCCCGTCTTACCTCGCGTCCCCGTCATGCCCCCTTCCCTTAACCCTATATATTTATTTAAATAGATAAGTATTTATGTTTTGTGTATGTGAGGGGCTTGTGGCTAAGTAATAACAGCCGCACGTTTCGATCGATCAGGTTAAGCTTCGCTTACCGCGGTTGGTCCGTGGATGGGTGACCATCTTCACATACCAAGACCCCTCCGTGCTTCTGAAACCACGTTAAACCGTTGGTCCCGGCTGTCATTCGTAGGTCTTTGACAGTCGTTATGGGTCGTCAGAAGTCGCCGATAGTCTGATTTACAGTCTTACCAAGGGGGTATCGTATTACCTAGTAACTGGGTTGTGGAGGTCAGATAGGCAGGCGCTCCATGTAAAATACTGATATTCAAGTACATAGTACACCACAGACTACCTGTATTGTCTGTCCTTTCTCCCTTAATCCATCCAAAGGTTGTCTTTAAAAGATTGCTTTTAGCGATAAGACCGCCCATTGTGTCACCCCTTGTAAAATCTTTACATTTTATCTGTAATATTTATGGTGTAGGTAATGTAGGTATAATAAAGTGTATTCTATATATTTTAAAATTGACGAATGAAAATAAATACATAGAGTAACAACACACATGTTTTATATAGCCCAAAACGTCGAGTCTATTTGCGTGACAAAAATTAAGTGAATAATATTTTTACCCCCAGATACGTTGCAAGACTTCCAAAAGGCGTTGCTTATAGTGACGGGCGGTAAAGCCCCGTTGAAAACCAACTCTGACATCAGTATTGCAGAGCGTGCTAAAAAGGCGCAAAAACCACCACCAAAGGTCCAACATGACAGAGCGAAATCAAGGTAGAAATTCAGTTGAAATCAATCAGGCGTACTGCAGCGTACCATCCGCACTTGGTTGATATCCCCACGAGTCTTACTCAGCGCTTCTCCTCCACTTTTATTATGCGCACAGCCAAAGTGTGGAACTCTCTACCGGATCTGTGTTCCCTCCCACATTTAACCCGTCTGCCTTCAAAGCAAGAGTGAACAGGCATCTTCTGGGCACGCTCGTTCCATCATAGACCTCGTCTATCGCTTACCATCAGGCGTGATCGGGGTCAAGAGCGGGCCCATTTAATAATAATAAAAAAAAGTTGTTATGTTTCTTTTTTATCAGGTGGATAAGATGTGCCGATGGGGTTCCATCAGACCATGCCACTGACGCAGTACTTTCGTAAATTATAATGTTAGCGTCGATTCCACTTCATTAAATTGACGTGTGTACAAGTTATAACACGATAATAGAGTAGAAACATTCTACTACTATCTTATCTTATCTATATCGATATATTCTTTATCTGCTCAAATGCCCAGCGTCATATATCGTTGAAAATAAAAAGTAAGCCCAAAACGCTCATGTGAGCATAATAAAAAAATAATAAAAAAATGGCCATTTTTTATGAAACTTAAAATCGGTAAAAGAAGATTCCCTACCCCTGTCAGTAAACAAACGATCAATGTTTTTTATTGTTGACACTTCAACATTTCGCATAACGTATTTCAGAGAGCGTGCCCCCCGTGAGTTACCCACCCAGGTGACCTCAAGCGAGGACGAAGGCCCATGCTACATCGACTCCGAAACACCACCGGACTGGATCAAGACCTTATCAGAACAGAGTAGCAATGGCGTCATCACCAACTCAAGGAAAGACCTCCTTAACGACTGCGCACTGTCCAGTTGTGTGGAGTCGGACAGTGAGACGGAAACCGTGGAGAAGAAAGAAATAAGGAAAAAAAAGAAACCAAGTAAAAAGGTTGAAGAGAAGACATCAGTAATCACGACGACGGTAAAGAAGGGGCCGGTGAAAATTCCTGCCAGTGTTAAAAAGGTTAGTTATTTGTTGCAATCATTTCATTTGGTTTTAATAGGTTTTTGGATTAAGAATAATCTAGATAACTGATTGATTTAATCATGAGCCTAAAAACTTGTAAACGCCACACTACTTTTAAAATCTAAATTCTAACTTTATACAGAAAGGTCACATACAAAAATCAAATAAAAAAAAAAGTTAAAAAGTTAATCGTAGTATTCTTTTAATCATAATCATTTATTCATGTGCGAATATGGGTACAAAAAAAAAGGTCTCATACAAACAATAGTGTCCATTAGCCATATCCTACCATAAGGCATGCAAATTTATAAATATACAGACGAAACGAATCGAAACTAGAATTTTAACAATAAAAGACATTATTTAAAATATCGTATGGAGTAACATTATGTTACGAGCTTCGGGTTCGTGACAATAAAAACTGCCGATTTACCAAAAATAACAATTTATTTTAAAACACTAATTACAACTCAAAACACTAATTAAAAGAACACAATCACACTACTGATCACTCTTAATTCGCACTTGAAGATCGCTTAGATGTTTTCGCTCTTGTCGCTTTATCCAAACTGTGTCGGTCGTCGCGCATCCCGGCCTTATATAGTGCCGCAGATAGTTCGAGAACCTTCCATTGTAGAAACATCTAGAATGTTCGAGTACATACCGGCCCCGACCGACTAGGTGTCGATAGTTCGAGAAAGTTCTACAAAGTTCTAGTATCGAATTTTCTAGAACGATCGTGACTCGACTAGTTCTGCTACTCGATACTAGATGGCGCTAGTGGTAACTAATGTCAACCTGTACCAGGCATTAATTGTGGCGCGCAACACTGCCCCCTCCTAAGACATGCTCGTCCCGAGCATTATCAGCCCCATAATAACGCGCCAGTCGGTCCACATGGACGATCTTAGGAGTACCTCTTGCACCTTTCTGTATCCGGTAGGTTACGTCATTGATCTTTGTCACAATCCGGTACGGTCCGTCCCATTTAGCTTGAAGCTTAGGAGATTTCCCTTTGCTGCGGACTGGATTGTGCAACCACACTAGTGAACCTTCGTCGAACCCTTTATTGTTCATTTTGCGGTCATAACGGGTTTTCATCTTTTCAGACATTTGCTGGCCCGATTGTCTGACGTGCTCATAAATGTCATTCATTTTGTTCCGCAAGTCATTCGCATAATCGGTTATACTGCGTGGGGCATCAGGTGGTATTCCGGTGATCAGGTCTGCAGGCAGCCGTAATTCTCTTCCAAAGTTTGCGAAAGCTGGTGTCACCGATGTACTTTCGTGAACAGCGCTTCGATATGACAACAAAAACGGTTGTATGTGCTTGTCCCAATCTCGTTGCCGATTTTCCACAACTTTGGCTAGGTACCTCTCCAATGTCTGATTAAATCGTTCCACCATTCCATCCGACTGTGGGTGGTAAGAAGTTGTTCTGGTTTTATGAGTACCCATAACTCGACAAGTTTCCTGGAATATTTGTGACTCAAAATTCCTTCCTTGATCACTGTGAATCTCTAAAGGTACTCCAAAACGACAGAAGACTTCCTGAACTAATTTATCTGCAACTGTCGAAGCTTCTTGATTTGGAATGGCGAAGACTTCCGGCCACTTGGTGAAGTAATCCATCACAACCATGAAATACTTGTTGCCACTTTCACTTACCGGAAACGGCCCCGCAACGTCAAGGGCTATCCTCTCCCATGGTGCACCAACATTGTACAATTTCAATGCACCTCTACTGCGAGTCTGAGGTCCCTTTACAGCTGCACAACTTGTACATTTGCGACACCAGTCCTCGACATCGTCCCGACAGTGGACCCAGTAAAACCGTTCTCGTATCTTCAGTAGAGTCCGTTTTACTCCCAGATGACCTCCTGAACAACCATTATGGTACAGCTGTAGAACATCCGGTACTTGAGCTTTAGGGACAACCATTTGCAAATGACAGCTGTCTCCCCGAGCATTTTCCCATTTACGGCACAGGACTCCATCCTGCATCACCAAGCTGTCCCATTGGGCCCAATAGCTTTTTGTGATCGGACTCATCGCTGAGACGTCGCTCCACCTGGGCTTAGGAGCTCCGGCTTTCATCCACTCCAGAATCGGCTTGATGTCCGAATCTTCCTGCTGTGCACGTTGTAGGCTTTCCTTCCATTCGTTGCTGAGGTCTGTCTTGAGCATCCTCACAGGTACGACTTCTTTACTTTCTTGCCTAGTACAATGCTTGCAGTCTTCAGGACAAGGTCTTCTTGACAATGCATCTGCGTTGCCATGTGATTTCCCGCTGCGATGTTCGACCACAAAGTCGTATTCCTGCAGTAGCTCAATCCATCTCGCAACTTGTCCTTCTGGATTTTTGAACTGCAATAGCCATTTCAGTGCAGCATGGTCAGTTCGTACGTGGAATTTCCGCCCCAGAAGATATTTGCTAAAATGCTGCAATGACTTTACCACAGCAAGCAATTCCCGTCTCGTGACACAATAGTTCTTTTCCGGCTTTGACAGCGACTTGCTGAAGTACGCTATCACAACCTCTTGATCACCATTCCGTTGAGACAACACACCGCCAAGTCCTATGTCACTTGCGTCTGTGTCAATTATAAATTCCTTGCCCGCATCAGGGTACCCCAAAATAGGTGTTTTGCACAGACGGTCCTTCAGCTCCTGGAATGCGTTGTCGCAACTTTCATCCCAGCAGAAATGTCGCTTCTCTTCGGTTAGCTTATGCAGGGGTTTGGCTATGTCTGCAAAGTTCTTGACAAATCGCCGATAATAGGAGCACAAACCCAAAAATGCTCTGACCTGCGTCTTGTCTTTTGGAACTGGCCAATCCTTGACAGCGGCGATTTTCTCTGGATCCGTGCGGATACCTTCTTCAGACACTACATATCCCAAAAAGCTAACCTGTCGTTTGAATAGTGAACACTTCTTCGGACTTAACTTGAGGTTAGCACTCTGGATCTTCATGAGCACGCGTTCCAGGTTTTGAAGATGTTCTTCAAACGTGCGGCCTACGATGATGATGTCATCCAAGTAGACCAAACAGGCATCGCCAATTAGTCCAGTAAGTACAAGTTCCATCAACCTTTCAAAAGTTGCCGGAGCATTGCACAATCCAAACGGCATAACTTTAAATTGCCACAGACCCTTTCCTGTCGAGAATGCAGTTTTCTCCTTGTCCTTAGGGTCAATTTCGACTTGCCAGTAACCACTTTTCAGGTCCAGTGTGCTAAACCACTTTACTCCAGTAAGCATATCCAACGTGTCATCAATTCTTGGCAAAGGATAGCTGTCCTTCTTTGTAACGTCGTTCAGACGACGATAGTCAACACAAAACCGCATGCTGCCGTCCTTCTTTCTTACCAGCACTACAGGTGAACACCATGGGCTAGATGAAGGTTCAATAACACCATCCTTCACCATTCCCTCAATCATGGTTTCCACTTCCTTTTCACGTGCTACCGGCAATCTCCTTGGCCGCTGACGGATAGGCAATTCTTCTCCTGTGTTTATTTTGTGTTGAACTAAACCAGTCTTCCCGATGTCAGCATCGTTTGACGAGAAAACATTGGCGTACTTGAGTAACATCTTCTTCGCCTTGACCATTTCATTTTGGGACAGAGCGCTGCGGCAGTCTTCTAAAAGTGTGGTCACTTTCGTTTGTGCATCCTTGCTGAGGGTCCCAGTCGATAGATATTGGCATCGACGCAACCAATCCACTTCCTCGCAAGTACCAAGTAGTGTGCCTTTTTCTATAATCTGTTCCTGATCACAAAGGTTCAGCACACGTACCCCTGAGATGTCGGTGGCTCTGACCAAAGTTCGTGCCACTTTCCATGGAAGGTCATTGTCTACCCTTTCCACGAGTACACAACGATGAGTCTGCCCAGGATTCCGAGGAAGACTAACCGGCACAATAGTTTCCGATCTCGGCGGAAGAACAATCTTCTTAAGGCTGTACACATTCCCTGGTAACGCCCCTTCCACGAAAAGTTCCTCTTGTCCACATTTCAAAACGCCTTGCTTGACGTCAATCTCGCAACAATTCTTCCTCATAAAGTCAAGGCCCAGGATGCAATCGTCCATTATATCGGCCACGATGACATTATGCAGGTAGATTCTGTTGCCTAGCTTCAACTCCATCTTCTTCTCTCCATAGACGGGTATGCGTTGACCGGTGGCTGTTACCAAATTAATGCGTTCTCGGTTGTATGCGGAGTCCCCAAGGGACCGACTTGTAAGTTGGGAACTGACAACCGTGCGAGAAGCTCCAGTATCTATGGTCAGCTTACACGGCGTTCCGTTGACCTCGCCCTTGATGATTAGGCTGTTCCCGTCATGGGTTTGTGTGATCGAAACCCTTGGGGCTCTTTGAACATCAGCCAGCACCCGCCCCGCAGTCCTGGCTATTACTCGTTTCCCTGCTGCTGTTGCTGGGCGGTGCTGTTAGCCGCACTGCCCTCTGGAGATCGGCCGTCTTCTCTTTCTGCAGTTCGCTTAGGGCAACTGGATCGAAGGTGGCCCCTTTCCCCACAGCCGTAGCACCTTGGGCTGTATCCTTTATTGCGGTCGCGAACTGTAGCCGCTGCAACCTCCCTGACGCGATGGGAACGATGATCCTGCCGCACAGCTTCCACCTCCAGTGCGTGGGCCAAGGCGTCCTTAAGCGTCCCGTGGTGCCCGAGCCTCACAGCAGCTCTCACTTCAAGGTCGCGGATGCCGTCGATGAATGCCTGCACCAGGTTTCCATCAATAAGCGCAGGTACGGACTGGTAAGCTTTACGAACCAGCTTCTCCACTTCAAGGGCCCACTGCTGCAGGTTTTCATTACTGCGTTGCACGCGATCCTTGAGCTGCGCACGAAACACGTGTTCCAGGTGAGCGTCGCCATACCGAGCCTCCAATGCCTCAAGGAGCTGCTCGTAAGTCACTTCCTTACCGAGAGCTTCCAGAACAGTTAAGGCCTGGTCGCGCAGGCCTAGGGTGAGGGCAGTCATGGCCTGACTTTTATTCCACCCGTTCGCCTTCATGACGGCCTCAAACTGGATTTTGTAGGCCGACCAGGAAGAAGTTCCATCGAACGGTGGCACTTTGAATCCACGTAGCGAAGGTGTTGTAGCTACGGGAGCTGCGATTCCATCACCAAGTTTGAGGTAATCCAGCGTTTTCTTCACATCAGCCATCACGGTTAGCTTCACGTCAGCCATCACGTTGTCAACCCGATTATTTACTTGGTCGATACGGGTTTCAGCTTCCGACAGGCGGTTGTCATATTGAGCAACCTTATCCTTCACCTCCTTCATGTCTTTCCCGAAGGTAGCGTGAAGGTCCTTCATAAGGAGCATCTGTTCTTCCTGGCGGCGCGCCTGCTCCTCCTGTTGTCGGGCCTGTTCCTCCTTATCACGCTGGAGCTGTTCTTCCAGCCGACGAGCCTGTTCCTCCTGTCGACGAGCCTGTTCCTCCTGTCGACGGGCCTGTTCCTCCTTATCACGCTGGAGCTGTTCTTCCAGCCGACGAGCCTGTTCCTCCTGTCGACGAGCCTGTTCCTCCTGTCGACGGGCCTGTTCCTCCTTATCCCGCTGGAGCTGTTCCTCCAACCGACGAGCCTGTTCCTCCTGTCGGCGGGCCTGCTCCTGCAGCATCATCATCAGAGCAGCCAAATCTGGTGCTGATGATGCTGGAGCAGCTGTGGACGGGCCGGCCTCCGAGGTCGGTAGCTGGCCTTCCGACCTCTGTGGCGTTGCTCCACCGAATCTCCTCTGGTCCGTCTCTTGCTGCCGTTGACTCCGGGTACGGGTACCCTCCGTGTCGTCTTTGGGCAAAACCGGCATAATCCTTGCTTCTGACACCAATTGTTACGAGCTTCGGGTTCGTGACAATAAAAACTGCCGATTTACCAAAAATAACAATTTATTTTAAAACACTAATTACAACTCAAAACACTAATTAAAAGAACACAATCACACTACTGATCACTCTTAATTCGCACTTGAAGATCGCTTAGATGTTTTCGCTCTTGTCGCTTTATCCAAACTGTGTCGGTCGTCGCGCATCCCGGCCTTATATAGTGCCGCAGATAGTTCGAGAACCTTCCATTGTAGAAACATCTAGAATGTTCGAGTACATACCGGCCCCGACCGACTAGGTGTCGATAGTTCGAGAAAGTTCTACAAAGTTCTAGTATCGAATTTTCTAGAACGATCGTGACTCGACTAGTTCTGCTACTCGATACTAGATGGCGCTAGTGGTAACTAATGTCAACCTGTACCAGGCATTAATTGTGGCGCGCAACAATTATATAAGTTTATCCTGTAAATATTCAGTGACAGAGTAATATGCTTTTTTTAGTAGTATTGTTTTTATATTGTTTTTAAATATTTTTATATCACCTGTCTCTCTTTTCATACGTTTTCACAATAGTTCACAAGCACACTTACATTTATGGTGTGTCACTACTATAACTTCTCATCTCAAACTTTCATTTATCTTCGCCAGATGTGGAGAAGCATCTCGGACAAGGACAACATCACTCTGGAGCCGATTTTAGAAGGCTGGGAGGGCGATATTCAAGTGGCTTGCAACACCCAAGACCCTATTGATGGCAACACTGCCTTGCACAAAGCTGCCATCGCTGCTAAACCCGATATGGTGACGTAAGTAGAGTTGTCATTAGCATGTTTGTGTTTGAGGAGCTTAGATGGTAATTCCGATGGCATTGAATAATACGCTTTAGGCTCAGTATCATAAAGTGCAAAGTTGTACAATCATTTCACAAAAATATGCACATTTATTGTATTAGAATATCCGGTAATAGTTTTAGGACATCAAAATAGTTATTATTTGTTTCTAAAAGTGCTCTAAAAATATCTTCACAATGAAAGCTCAACGCTAAGTTTAAAGTAATTATCATCATCATTTCAACCGAAAGACGTCCATAGCTGGACAGAGGCCTCCCCCAAGCACCGCCACGTCGGCCAGTTCTGTGCTTCCCGTATCCAGCGGAAATAAAGAAATCATAGTCTAATAAAAAAATAACAAAAAAAGCCTAGCAAAACCGCGCTTTAAAACGCTAGACCTCTCGCCACTGCAGCACATCTATTAACCCCCTTATAACCTTTACAGCCAGATCCTATCGGCGGGCGGAGACCCTTGCATCAAGAACCATGAACTTCAGACTCCTTACGCAGCCACACCGCACGCTGACACCAGGATCGCCTTCAGAATGTTCCAGGCACAACATCCTGACAAATATAATTATAATAAGGTAAGATAAGCATTTTTTGTTAAATATTGAACAGTTTATGTACACTTATAAACAGACAAGAAAAAAGGAACGATAAAACACGTACCTACAAAGCCTCCTCTCTTCCAGCATACCTGCGATAGGAAAGTAGGACGTCATTTGCAGGGGGGCGCGGGGGCCAGTTTAGTACGGTTATTGAGGCGTCATACGTCAATTTTTAATACTTGACACAGATAAAATATCTTTCTCGTTTTGTCTCCTATACTCTATGCTAAGCATATGCAAGATACACACACTTTATATTAGGAACTGTACGGTACCTAATAATCTGAGGTAGTGACGCACAGCCCAAATAGCCATGTGTCACAGACAAAAAAAATCGCACCGCCATGCGATTTGGCATGCGTCACAGCCGAATAAATAAAGAGATGATGTGTAAGAGTTAAAGGGAAAATAAAATAGTTTGTGTTTCTAAGCAAATAAGAGAAATTGAAAACATTAAATTAAATAACCTCCTTTTTTTTGAAGGGATGGTATTTAAAAGTACTTCAATTTATTCCCATTTCATTTACCTAATTTTGCCTGTGTTCCACCAAATATACTGAATGTGCACCAAAATATGTTCATTAAAATATGTCATAACGAGCATCTATTTAACAACTGTTGCAAATTTGTAAAAATAGTAATACACCTAATTTTAAAAACAAGCATTTATTTTTTTAAATAATAATATTTTTTTTAAAAAATAATCTCTTTTTCCATATTTTTTTTCTTTAAAATTTAGTCGTTTCTGGCACTCGCCGGCCGCTGCCGCGGCACCGCTCGCTTCGCTCGCTCGGCTCGTGCGTAGGAGGTCACAGTTTTAACCTAACCTAACCTAAGCATTTTTTTTTAAATAATTAACCTCGTAACTAATTCGGTTCTCGATAATGTCCATTTCAAAAAAATTAAAATAGTAAGTTACAAATATTTTGTATTATTTGGTGCACGATCAGTATTTTTCGGGGAAGAATAATATTTTAGAAATGCATACATAGATGTACCTTTAGATTTTTGGTGAACACAAAAATATTATCCTTTTTGAAGTCGGTAAAAAAAAACATTATATGACTTCTTGGTAAATAGACCATAACTATATAATACATTACATGACTTTTTGTCCGACAGATTTGTGATGAGTTAGTGCCAAACTGTTTTTTTGGTGTTGTTTTTTTTTATTTTCATGATTTGATGCAAAATATACTTAGCTCTATTTAAATGTCTATTTGAATTTTTTTAAACTATTATTTTATTATGGTGGAGCAGTGCACACCAAAACTTAATAACAACTTTGTAACCACCGTCTCACAATAAAGATCTTTGACTTTGACTTTTGTACATAAATCGTTAAATAAATAAATACCTGTGCAAAATGTGGGTGTACTATAGGTACACCTCTGTTTAGCCTCTGGGGAAATACAGGCGTGACTATGTTTATGTATAATAATAATATTATAAGGGGTCCGTGGCTAAATAATAACAGCCGCACAGGTCGATCGATCAGGTTAAGCTACGCCTGCCGCGGTTGGTCTGTGGATGGGTGACCACCTTTACATACCGAGACCCCTCCATGCCTCGGAAAGCACGTTAAGCCGTTGGTCCCTGCTGTCATTCGTGGATCTTTGACAGTCGTTACGGGTAGTCAGAAGCCCGAAAATCTGACAACCAGTCTTATCAAGGGGTATCGTGTTACCCAGAAACTGGGTTGTGGAGGTCAGATAGGCAGTTGCTCCATGTTAAATACTGGTATTCAGCTGCATCCGGCTAGACTGGAAGCCGTCCCTAACATAGTTGGGAAAAGGCTAGGCAGACCAATAATATTATGTTCTTCAAAGATTTACGGCAACCTCAGAAAATTTGGACGAATGAGGCCATTGTATATCACATTTCTGTTGCGTTTATTGCTATCGCATGAACAATTCTGTTTTTCATATATCAGTAATTTAACCTTAAAATAATATTACCTTTTCTAGTCCCAAATCCCTGGACCGGTGACACCCGAACAACTAGAACAACAGAAAGAGAAGAAAGCTCAGCAGAAGAAGGCGAAACGACAACGTGAGAAAGAGAAACAGGCAGACAAGCTCAAGGCGAATGCGTTCTTACAACTTACAGACGAGAAGAAGGTTTATAGGACAATAAGATTCGTTTTTCATTAGCACTTTCGTTCCTATTTGTGTTTTGGCCTGAAACAAATGCACATCGCTTACAACGCTACAAGGTTCTTCTGGCGCGTGGTCAAAATGTGAACTAACGCGGTCATCTTGTTTTGTCAAAACAATTTCTGCGACAATTTAAGAGCGTTTGCGACGTACCTACGGCATTTCATACAAACTTTCAAGCCCTTGCTTTTCGAAATGAATGAACCGATTTTAATGAAACTTCATACGCAGCAGGATACAAAGGTTTAAAAAGTTACTTATGAACATTTTCGAAATATCTCATTTAAAAAATGATAAACTGGAAATCTGTTTCTATGGAAAATTTAAAATCGGTCTAATTTGGCGGTCGCGCGGATCGGTCTAATAAGTAACTTTTTAGACCTTTGTATCCTGCTGCGTATGAAGTTTCATTAAAATCGGTTCATTCATTTCGAAAAACAAGGGCTTGAAAGTTCGAATGAAATGCCGTACGTCGTAGACGCTCTTAACAACGCCCCCTGTCCATGTCATTCAGGCGACGAAGGAACCTTGTAGCACTAGTCGTGCTGTGTAGTGATGATTTATGGCCCCCGTAAAATCGACCTTACCTGCGTTGAAATAAAATCTAGAAATATAATAAGTCTAGCTTTACTGCTTGACTTTGTCCGCTTTGTTATTTATGGACGAAGTTAAGTTTACACACTACTTTATTTCAACGTCCGCAAGGTTGATATTTTATTGACAGTGAAAACACGCTGCGCCATCCATAAGAGCTTTTCATATTGCTTACCTAGTGACGTTCTCGATAACCCGTTTCAAAGTCAAACATCTATTAGTTTATTTGTCAGAAACACGGTATACAGGATGTTTAAATAATTGTTGAATTTTTGTTTGAATAATTATATTTTGTCCTTTCACAGAAAAAAGTACCACTGCACGAACAACGTTGCTTCTCATGTGGTGCTCTGCTACCTAAAGTACCCTTCGAGTATGACGACAACAAGTTCTGCCAAATGGGGTGTTTGCACGTCCATAGAAAAATTAGGCCTTTAAACATGAGTGTCTAAACCACCTAGGGTGTTTTACATACAAGCTACTTACTAAGAAGATAATTAAGGGATTTTGATGCGTACTCACTAGGTGACCACAGGTGCGTTGAGGCAACCTTAATTTGTACCGACTGTTCCCTTTGAAAACTGACTAGATTTCAAAGGGAACAGTCGCTACAAATTGTCACCCCGGTGACAACTGGGAAGACAATTCCCAGCTGTCACCCCGGAGGACAGGGCTAGAGGGGACTATTGGGAATAATTCAGTCAAAATAACTGAAAGCATTGTCCATATCTAAACACGGTGTTGCAAGCTGGAATAGAAGGTAATTTTTATGTTGTCTCCTAGTGATACGCAAATTAATTCTCATTGATCAAATCTTGTTTTCGGGATTTATTTATGTACATTTTTATTTTAAGTTGACAAAATATAATTTTGTTTTACTTTATACTTTTGGTTTCTGTTTACGTATTTTTTAGCTGTCGCGGTGCGGTGTATTTTTCCTTACTGCAATGGGATTTTACTCGTCATCTTTTTGGATCGCGTGATTTTCTTTACACAAACAAGGAAAAACACTGCAAAGAAAAATCTACGGTAGGTTCTACACCTACCGTAGATTTTTCTTTAATTATCGTTAATTTGGAATATTTTGTGAATCAGAAAGTGCTGATTCTTATAAGCTACAGTTGTGGACATATGCGTTCTTAATTATTTGCCCAGCGGCCACTACTTTTGGAATACCTACAGTCAATGTACTATAAATCGATTTATATAGGGAAGTTCGAATTTTGAGTATGAATCATTAAATCCTGCTAATAATGCTATTATTTTATGTGGTTCAAAGTTGTTATCTGTAAGTTGATACAAAAGTAAAAACCCTTGTTTATCCAAAAGTGACTTTCTTGTCAGTCGTTCCCAAATGTCCACAACTGTAGATACACTATCTGTATGTATATACTATTGTGTTTAAGAATTGCATTCACGTTGCACGCATGCGCGTTAGTCATTGTTCTAAAGTACCGGCGCGCGCCGGCGCGTTTGATGCCGTCTGTCTACAGCTTTATGTCCAAGGGTTAATCCATTGAGTAGTTTTTCTACGAAAGATAGGTACGAAAGAAAGATAATTATGTAGTTAGGTAAAGATACATAGGTACTATAGAAAATATTTAGCACTGTAGTGTTCTAGAGCTATTAACAAAAAAAAAAATATTATGTTGAAATGTTTTATACAATGTGAAAGAATCAGCCTAGCCCATAATGTTCCCACTGCTGGGACTCAGGCCTCTGTGAGAGGGAGTGGGCTGTAATCTATCACTTGGGCCCAGTGAGGGTTGGAGAAGTACAAGTTGTTTTATCTCACGAAAGCGGGTGAGCCATACTTGTAGTTGTAATGCGTCTAGACACGCGCCCTTGTGTGCGTAACTACAGGTAGCGTTAGCAAGCTCATCGCTAATGAACAAAATAATAAAGTTATTAGATTTTTGCTATAGTATAGATAAGACTTGGTACAATAAAATAGAAACTTATATTCAAGAAACATTTAATTTTAGCAATATTTTGAATACAATTTATATTTTATTTAAATTATTAATTCAAGTAGAGTCGTAAATAGACTCTCCTTTAGAGTCAGTTTCTTCTTCACTGTCATCTTGTAAATTTATTATTCAATCATATTATATAATCACTTTGCTTTTTTTTTTCTATTCTATCATATTTTTCTTTCTTCGTACCTTCCATGCTGACGGTATTCGATAAATAATTTTGGCGCGGACCAATAAGCACTACTGACTCGGCCGGCGATTCGGCCACGACTGGGCGCTCCCGAGCTTACGCACGCAAAGACAGTGTGCATGTACACTTACACACACAACTATGGGTCACCCGCTTTCGTGAGATAAAACATCTATATGTAAATAACTAATATTAATTATTAATGTGTTCATCAAAGATGCGCGCACAAATTATGTAGTTTATCCGCGACAGAATCGTTGGGGATTGATGTTTTTCATGTTTTAGGATTAGTGGGTGGCCATTTTAGTATTATAGAGAACACTGCTACAAGAATCTTTGCGCTCGAATAACGTTAACAGGAGGGCGCTGTTGGTAATATTTGTACAATTGTTTTGTGAAATGTCACTTGAAATGGATAAAAAAACAAGGTGCTGCGTTAGTTCCTATTTTGGTCACATTGTAGCGCTATAAGTATACAGCTGACTGCTGCACTATGGAGGCTGTGTTAATATTTAATTTTAATGGAATCAAATTCGCGCTTAAATAATAATAATAATTAAAATGCTAGTTAAATATATAGTTATAGGTAACTGCATAAAATTCTACCGGTGTTTGCGTTGTTCGACCATTCAACCATGGAGCTCAAAATTGAGTAAAATTAAGTTTGTGGCTAAGTTATAACAGCCGCACGGGTCCATCGATCAGGTTAAGCTACGCTTGCCGCAGTTTGTGCGTGGATGGGTACCATCTTTACATACCAAGACGCCGCCGTGTCTCCGTAGGTACGTTATGCCGTTGGTCCCGGCTGTCATTCGTGGATCTTTATCGATAGTTGTTACGGGTCGCACAAAAGCGCAAGGGGTATCGTATTACCCAGTAACTGGGTTGTGGAGGTCAGATAGGCAGTCGCTGCATGTAAAATACTGGTATTCAGCTGCATCAGGTTAGACTGGAGGCCGACCCCAACATAGTTGGGGGAAAACTAGGCAGATGATAACCTCCTTTGCTACATACGAACAATTGTAATTTATCTCTATCCTTCAGTTTTCTACCCACAGTTTCAGCTTATAAGCGTAGCATTGGTGTCGCCCTCTGTATTCATAACACATCTCATGAAAGAAAAATGACTGAAATGCCATATAAAATGGCGCCTGGATCCTATGTATACAGGGTTATTTGTAAAACACCAGCAACCTCTTAAGAGGTCATTGTACTCATCATTATGAGCAACTTTTATTATGGGACCAAACCTGATATCGCGATAAAAAAATCAGCTGTTCCCTACATTTTGACGAGTTATACGAACATAAATGTAGGGAACAGCTGATTTTTTTTTCGCGATTTCAGGTTTGGTCCCATAGTAAAAGTTGTTCATAATGCTGAGTACAATGACCTCTTAAGAGGTTGCTGGTGTTTTACAAATAACCCTGTATATTATACTAGTACACAAATTATTTTTCAACACACTTGCTCGTAAAGTGGCTCTTATTGAACCGCTTTTAGGTCCATAATGGAGTGTATTACGAACGCGTGCTTTTTCTTTACTTTAATCCACATGTTCTGTAATACCACAGATAACTATTTACTAGTCGGAGACGCGCGCTTTTTTAATCTCATCAAACCCTGCGTTCCGAATTGGGAAATAATCGATGTGTTCCGAATTGGGAAATAACCGAATTAGCGTGAGCGCGATAACGATAACGATGTCCCGTGAATCGTCATAGATGACGTCATGACATTCGCCATCTTGCGATAATGCCGACCATGCCCTAGAATAATATCACCGTGAGCGCTGTCAAAAATGACAGTGTGTGTATGAGGTTGTGTCAGTGTGTGTTTTGTTTTGAGTTGCATCATCTTTAAATTAAACTAACGTGGCATTTTTGAAATTGTGCTTCTGGCTGACAGTCGCCACCTAACCAAAGAAGAAGAACTGAAGAAGAAATGTGGTGTTTATACAAAGAAAAATACTGTAATAATATCTTTTTTACATTGTGTAAGCACTGTGAGCGCGTTCACGAGAGTTCGAATTGTTGCCAGCTCTCAGCAGCCATAATCGTAATATCTAAATCGGAACGCATGTGAGATGATGTAAGCGCTGTGATGTGAGCGATTATAGCTAATTCATGGCTAATTCGGAAAGCGCCCAAAGAGACTTCATGCCAAAAGAAAAAAATCCGCGGGCTATATTTCAATTTTTTTTTTAAATAGTCTGTATTGTCCTTGGTCGCAAAATGAACTCGCAGGGGACCACAGACAATTTAAGGTGAATGCGCAGTGGTAGACCGCGAAATTCTTAGGTTTTTTGCAATTTTTAGGTTTGTGTTTATTATATTTTTTCTATAGGCTGTTAAGCGGTTTTGTCTGTGCTATAGATTAATATATTTAAAATGAGTCAATGTTGCGCGCGCATCGCTAGTGCTGGCTGGCACGGCGCGCGGGAAAACAAAACCAGCGCGCCATTTTCCATACAAGTTAATATTTAACAATACAAGTCTGTTTTTTTTCCTCGCAAGTGTGTTGAAAAACGTCGTATGAAACGCGTGTGCATTAATCAATATACACTCGGCTTTCTTATCGCTCTCGCCTGCGGCTCGCGCGATAATATCGCCTCGTGCATAATGATCAACATAGCACACATGTATCATAATGTACTATTCTTATGCGTTTTAAGGAATATTCGAATACGCCGCCTTGTAGTCCTCACACAGTTATTTTACCTCTGATCTCCCGTATTATATTATACTCTTTGCCTCTGACTTTGCATCACTGTCAAAATCATAGTGATCTTTATCGTTGTGGCAATAATGTTGGAGTTGGATTGTTGCCACTGACAAGTCTGTCAAAATCATAATGAACTTTATTTTCGACACATTATGGTTGCTATTGGTTTGGTGCTCATAGAGGTAACATTACTGTGAACGGACTTTGGGCGTAGAGGGGTGCAAGCATGTTTAGATTCTTAGATTCTCTGTGGGTTTTTAGATAAGATGTAATTTCTATTGTTTTTTTTTATAAAAGTAAGGGTGGTATAGAAAATGTTCTGCATCTTGTAAGATTAATAATAATATAATTTAATTGTCAGATCAGTATAATCCAGTATTGTTAGTAAGGACATAAACATCTTACAAACTAGTGTTAGTACATATTGGCGACGATTCACTTGGTCACAAACTAAACTTCGCTAAGACTTCGCTGTCTGTCCGTCCGTCCGTCCGTCCGTCCGTCCGTCTGTCTGTCAACAGGCTGTATCTCAAGAACTGCGGTAGCTAGACAGTTGAAATTTTCACAAATTATGTATTTCTATTGCCGCTATAACAACAAATACTAAAAACAAAATAAAATAAATATTTAAGGGGGGGTAATCATTAAAGTCATCAACACAACTCTCTAAGACCATGTAATCCCCAAATGTCAAGATTTCATGAAATAGTCATTCTTGGGGATTACATGGTCTTAGAGAGTTGTGTTGATGATTTTAATGATTATAATTATGTAAATACATATTTGTTACGGCCGCGAATCATATTTTAATCAACGTACAACTTAATACTGACCAGCAAATTGCAAAAAACGTAAAAAAAAATTGAATTTCGCGGGCGACCCTGGCGCTTTCGCCTTAAAGTATAATATTTCAAGTTATACTATTTTTGCGTGTGCTGAACTGTGATTTGTGTACCTAAGGATTGTTCTATTGGATAGCAAAGAAAAGCAACAGTATATTTGAATTCTCTAATGTCAGTCACAAAAACAGTGTACAGTCCTGGCCCGGTGAGGGAGTCGCTGATATCGCATTTGGTGTCGCATAAAAAATCGGGTCAGGAGTTTTCAAGATTTGGACCAAAATGTTTTTGTTTCATCGACTTGCTTTCCCACTTTATTGCAAAATTTATTTTTGCTGGCGACACCAATATCAGCAACTCCCTCACCGGGCCAGCTAAGTTTGTGGGACTATAGGTACTACTATTCCGTAGAAATCTCACACTGAAAACATGGGTGAAGTTTTCACGGAGACTTTTTATTTTATATAGTATATTTTTTAACAGAATAGACATAGGTACTGTTTTTACCCGACAGCGTCAGAGGGTTATGTTTTTACTTTTTGACTTTATGTAAGTATAATTTATATTTGTGATTTACTCTGCTTTTACATGAAATAAACAATTTCTTTGTAACTTGGGTATGGTTTAATATTTTATTGCAAACCTGAACTGTCATACGCTACCTATCTATAACAATCTGACGAGCTAATCCGGTGCTTCAATGGAAGTGGATTTTCGTTAAGCCTGTCGATGGACTGACAGACTGCGTACAAAGTGCCTTCTACATTAGTGGTTCGATTATAGCATGACACAGGCCTTCTCTCTGTGAAAGGGAGTGGGCCTAATCGCAAACTACCACGCGGGCCCAGTGCGGGTTGGTAGATGTCACGTCTTTGAATTTTGTTTCTAGGACATGCCGGTTTCCTCACGATGTTATCCTTCACCGTTTTGAGTTCGATTACGAAGGCAAAAATAACTAAACCCAACATGCGAACAAGCACCAACAAAATGTCACTTCTAAGAAATAAAGAAAAGAAAATAATTTTTGGCATTTGGCACGAGGAGTTCCGGAATCTTCAGTGAAAAGCTCCGGTGTACGCAGCCCATGACATTGACCCTGGGGAAACTGAATTGGTTCTTTTGGTAGGAACCAACTCTCATCGTAAGAGTCACAATAAATAATACCGTGTCACTGACTCTGGCAGAACCACCATCAGGGATTTTAATTTATATAACACAAAAAATTAGTCGCCAAATATCAGAATTTGTCGGTCACTGGTTCAAAAGATATAAGGGCTTATAGGTGGCCGATCTGGAGAGTCTCCCCAGCAGGGCAATATTTATATCTCAAAAACTAGGGCACCTAGCGAAGATCTGTTTTCTCCCATATTTTGTCGCCAATTAATCAGTCGCCAAATATCAGAATTTGTCGGTCACTGGTTCAAAAGATATAAGGGTTTAGGTATACCTAAACTATAGTCCAAGAGCTAGTCGAAGAGTTTTTTCGTCTACTCTTCGATCTAGCTCTTAGACTATACTCATTATATCTCCTAAACTAAGACCCGATTAAATCTGTGACTTGGCGACTGATTCCGACTAATTGGCGACTTAAATATGAGAGAAAACAGATCTTCGCTAGGTGCCCTAGTTTTTGAGATATAAATGTGGCCGCTGGAGAGACTCTCCAGATCGGTCACCTATAAACCCTTGTATCTTTTGAAGCAGTGACCAACAAATTCTGATATTTGGCGACAAATTTCGACTAATTAGCGACAAATTTTTTGTGTTATTAAAATCCCTGATGGTGGCTCTGCCAGAGTCAGTGACTCAATAATACGTAGATATAGCGGCTCCTCCCGACCCCGCTGTTACTGCTACTTACGTCATCCCAGCGAAGTCTCAATCTCTTGCGGGTGGTCGACGTCGTTTATAAATAGGTTACTGAGCATGCGATCCTGGGTTTGATTACCAGGTCGGGTTTTCTCAGAAAACCCGACCTGGTAATCAAACCCTGACAGAAAACTTTTCTGTCAGGAATTTGTAAGTAGTAACCCGAAGTCTGGATTTGTGCCCGGTTGATAGCAATAGGCTCTCCTTATTTACATGGCATAATTGATTAACTGGCTAAATATGGGTATACCTACTATATCCTCTGTCTGCCTAACCCTTCGGGTATAACAGGCGTGATGTTATGTTACCTGGGTTGACGAGCAACAAGCAAGACGTGTCGGCGAAGTGCGGTGGCCAACGATAGGCTAAGTTGTCCGATTTTGTCACTGCTGCATACCTTCTCAAGTCTAAGCACATTTTTATCAGCATGCATTTGCATCGAGCTGATTGGTTGGTAGATTACACTTCTAGAAAGGTTTTATGCGTGGCATGCTGATGTGTTGTCTGCCAGCTTCCAAAGCACGAGACGTGTTTATTAATAAATTAATTAATAGGTAGGTAAGTAATTCGACACTCAGTTTTAACTCGTGCATTCATGAGCATTTAAATTGAAGATAGGTTAATAAGTTATTTGGATACCTAGATAGATGGTTGTAACATCACGCCTGCCCCAGTTGTTATAGATGAATATAGAACATAAATTCTACCTCAACTGACGACAGTAAAGGGTGAATTATAAAGAAAATAAGTATCCAACGTAGGACAATTATTTTGTGTCTGCAAACGGGCGACCGTCATCGAAGCAAGCCTAGAAAGAGTTGGCGTGGCGACTTGGATTACCTAATCCATGACGGATGGCCAAAGAAGGTAGCGGTAATAAAGATAAGAAGTTCCTGGGGGCATAGATAAGGTCTTTGCAGCATTAAGCTATATAAGTTATTAACTTTCATTATTTTCAACCTTTTTTCAAGACTTTACTTACCTACCTATTGACATCTAAAATCCACAATTTTGATATTATAAAAAAACCTAGCCTGTAATCATCGGGCGACCTAGACGAGTCCATAGACGACACCTCGTGTATTAAAATCAGAATAAGTACTTATATGGATAGGTAGGTACCTACCTAGGTACGCGTGAAAAATATACTTAATCCTGTCTTTGCAGTCGGGTAAAAAGTAAAGGTTTGAGTAGATATAGTCCGACTTATGATTAGCTGCAGTAAAATGACACTTCTTAATAACTCATTTCAGCAGACTGAGTTTAGAGATGCATGTCAGATAAGTTTCGATTGTTACACTAGATATTCTGTACTAGAAAAACAAGAGTTGGTTGATGGCCGCGAGAAAACAAAAAGACGCCAATTTCAGTCATTTAGGTACTTACAGACTACAGACGCCAGCACATCAAGCTACCCGAAACTGTCAAATTTTCCCAATCAACTTTGAACCGATAAAGTTGAAAATCTATTAAATAAATTTGACAAATTGTAGTAGCTTGATGTGCCGTCTGTACCTAACACATAAGCTGTCATTTTAGTGCAGCTAATTAAAAGTCCGACTATAAGTAATAGTGACTATATTATTTTGATCCTCTGCCAAAGAAAAATATCTAATTCCAAAAATACATCGTAAAGCCGGTCAGTTTAGTCAAATAAGCGCTATCTTAAAAGGCCAGCACCAAATTGCGTAACACACTTTAGTCGGAATCTGAATCGTTTTGAAGCAAATTGCTAACCCATTGCTTCATAGGTTCAAAAAATTTGCCTGCACGCAATGAATGTTGTCGAACTGTCAAAATGAAACCGATTCAGATTGATAATGTGTTGCTATTGCTCCGCTGAATTAAAAGTAGTCCGTAAGTACCTACCTACCTATTGAAGTTTTCTTCCTCTTCCTTTATTTGTTCCTGTTCCTGCCCTACTAAACCCTTGACGCGCAGCCTCCTACCTTCCTTTCTACCATTTTCATGAAAAAGTTTGTTGCTGTCTAACTTTTAAGTGTAAGTTTCTTGTTGACTGATGGGTAGGTAAGTACTTAGGTACTACAACCCTTTGTCTCAGGAGGGATTTTTGGAAGAGGTTTATCTTATAAATGTTTCTTTAAAAAAGTTTTTTACAAAAACACCGGCCAAATGCGTGTCGCGCGCCACGCACAGTGTAGGGTTCCGTAGTAGCCAGTTATCACAATATAGTATAATACGATTCTGTTGTTCTTTATTCTGAATCAAACTCAAAAACTCAAAGCATTTATTTCAATTAAATCATTTACAGGCACTTTTGAATTTATTGTCAAGAAGTCGGTCAGTCAGAAAATATGAAGCTAGTTGCCCATTCCAAAGCGTAAGGTAGGTACTGGAGAAGAACGGGCAAGAAACTCCATGGACACTTTTTTAAATTATATTTTTACAAAAATATTAGTTACATCATTAATGTTGAATTTACAATTATAACTCGTTGCTTCATTTTTCAGATATGATTATAACAATGTAGTTTCCCTACTTACTTGGTAACTTCGCACATATTTTAAAGATTTTTTAAAACTATTAGGTGACGTAATTCCGGTCTGACTGCACCTCGGTTGACACTTTGACGTGTAGCTCATTCCTTTTTCGTGCGCGGTAGCTATCGCACGCGCCCTTAAGCATCATGCCAAAAAGAAGCGCGCAATCAAAAATTGATCACTACGCTAGGAAAATTAGAAAAATTGAAGAAAAACAAAGACCGTTACAATCGTCATCGGATGATGAAGGTAAGCAAAGTATACTTTATTCTTTGGTGATCTAGAAGTGAATAGTGAAAATATCAGTTTTGTAAATGCTCTGGGATTGACTGCGAGTCAATAACTTTGACATTGTTCAAAACTAAATTATAAAAGTTAAACTTTAATATTGCATCGGGATTGACTGCGAGTCTTTAACGATGACAAACAAGCACAGAAAATACGTACAATCTAAAACAGATGTAACGTTAACGTGCAAAATCAATTAAGAAATTTTATTCTTTAATATTGCATCGGGATTGACTGCGAGTCTTTAACGATGACAAACAAGCACAGAAAATACGTACAATCTAAAACAGATGTAACGTTAACGTGCAAAATCAATTAAGAAATTTTATTCTTTAATATTGCATCGGGATTGACTGCGAGTCTTTAACGATGACAAACAAGCACAGAAAATACGTACAATCTAAAACAGATGTAACGTTAACGTGCAAAATCAATTAAGAAATTTTATTCTTTAATATTGCATCGGGATTGACTGCGAGTCTTTAACGATGACAAACAAGCACAGAAAATACGTACAATCTAAAACAGATGTAACGTTAACGTGCAAAATCAATTAAGAAAGGCGAACGGCAGAATTCGTACCACATACTTTTTTTGCTGTTCTGTGATAGAATTTGTATCACTTATTAAGGCAACTAAACCATTCATTTTCATGTAACATTAGTATTTTTAGAAGTCCGGATTAATTAATTATATCAATTTAAAAGATTTAAGTAATTAAACGTAACATAATCTTAAACTAAACGCAACTAAACGTAGTTATGTTTGTAGAAGTTGCCATTTGTAAAATATCACGAGGCTCAAAATTATAAATAATTATTTAAAAATAGAAATAACAGTAAATATAATTAACCAATAACACATTATACCTTACAATTAATAATTATTGCATACAATCTTAATAATTAACTATTTAATGATAGGAATTATTTTCGCCATCAATGTTTTTTTTTGTATTGGCAATTATTTTATTGACAGATTAGGAAAATCTTTCAGAGTCGCTGCTCAGTTCTTTGCTGTTGTTTTGGATGGTGGTTTGTAACTGCATCTGAGCAATTTAGCAAATTATCTGGCCATTTTTACGTTGAGTTGAGCTACTGCTCCTCCGTACTCTATCTGTTGATAGTACTTTCGCGAAAGGACGCTTTATTAATTGTGCTGTGTGTGTACGTGCTTTAATTAAAATGACGAGTTTGCAATGCATCAATTGCAACGTTCGCTTGTCCCGAATAAGAAGGCACGCTCTATCCGATGAGAGTGAAGATATCGTCAATACTATTCGGCTGTGGACATATCCTAGAGATGTAAGTAGTTTCCAAATAACATTTTGCGTACGAGTGTGCCAGTTACGAAGTGATAACTTTTACGTGTTAAAAAGTAGTCCTTACCATTTAAACTACACGATATCATACTAAAATAATATGTGTGTACTAAAACTGATCTAAACATAATTTGAAAAAATAACAAACACCCTTGTGGTTGTATAAATATTTACAATTTGTCCTATTTAATGTACAAACACATAAGTGATTGTTTACATGTACCTATTGTTTACTTGCCTAACGCGTGGTTCTCTAACTTGGTTTGCCTAACACTGTTATAATAGTTATTAGGTACTCTGTTAGTATGATTGTCATAGTGTCATAGTCATATAAAGCAATGTTGAGCCATACTCAAAATCACTTCATTATTTCCAGATAACACCTGCTGACCATGTTTGCCATGCATGCTGGCAGCTAGCTACTCATCCACATTCTTCTGATAATATGCCGAGGAGACGCATAGGCCATCAAAGTGTTTGTGTTGTATGCGGACGATCCATACTAAGAATCAGTCGACGCAGGATTTTGATTGAAGGTGCCACTGAAGAAGGACAAAGAATTGCTAACACAGTTGCTACTTGGATCCAACCACGAGAGGTATAACAACATGTACCTATTATAACTTTTTTAACTATTATAACTTTTCAATTTTTCCCACTAATACTATGCATTTTTAAATGCAAGCTTTTCTTTATTTATATTTTTTATTTTAGCTTCGTTCTGAAGATGAAGCTTGTGTGCCGTGTTGGCTAAGAGCTAGAAGAACTAGGGTTGTTTCACCAAATGAAGATATTCAACCCATTGTACCTGATCATCTGGAGGGTGATTATTCTGATTTGATGTGTGCTGTATGTGGTCAGAGTCTATCCACCCCAACATCAGATCAAGAGTGGAATCCCGATAACACTGCTCGTTTGTTGGAGCACCAGCAGGTATATATGAAATAATATATTTATAGTAATTCGCTTTAAATAAAAACGTGTCATGCAAAGGGCAATTACTATTTTATGTTGCTAAATCTGGGACAGTGATGATGTTGGCTCTACTAACAACAAAAGGATACTGGTTTTTCCATTGTCACATAGCCCTTCTCTCTCATATTAACACAACATAGATATTTTTGGTAAAGGTTTTCTGTAAGGTGAAAACCAATCATTGTATGTCAAGAACTATTCTGTAGCTTGGTCATGTTGGGCGCAATTTATGTCTATCAAACTTAGTGTTTAATTTGTATTTCATCAATGTTATTTATTTACAGATGTCATCCATGAATGAAGTATGTGGAGTTTGCTGGGGCCAAGCTCGAGATTTGAACTTCCATGTTCCTGAAGGACCACAAGAAAGACCCCAACATATTGTGTTGCCCAATATAAGAAGAGCGGCTGAAACAGCAAGACACTGCATTTTCCAAGAGTGCATGGAACCAGAGCGAAATATTGTGCCTGAAGAAACCAGACAAGGTGTATTGGTTAGGTATCAATATTTTATACCAAGAGGAGCTCGTATTTGCTCCTTACATAGACAGGACGCTAATTATCAAAACCTGTATACTGCTGAGTATAGCCTTAATAGCTTTACTTCCACACACATAGAGGAGATCATTTTTATGTTAATGGAAGGGTTAAGTAACATCTCTTATGAGAATATTCAAAACTACCCCGATAACCAAGTACAGTACTTTATAGGCATAAATAAACAACAACATCAACAAATATTAGATGTAACACCCAGGCTTAGGAATCTGCATCGGGGTAGTTTTGCATTAACAGCCTTATTGTGTAAATTAAGGACTGGGGATTCAGGGGACAGATTGTCATGTCTATTTCAAGTTCCGAGAAGGACCTTAGAGACATTAATGTCTGTAGCAAGAAATATTTTGCTAACTGATTATGTTCCACAATTTCTTGGTTTTTCTCATTTAAGAAGGGAGCAAGTGGCAGCAAGAAATTCATACATTGCCGATCACATTTTTGGTGAGCCTAATACACCAGCTAATCAAAAACCTGCAATCACAATAGCTGATGCAACATATATATATACACAAAAAAGTAGTAATTACTTGTTCCAAAAGGATACATATTCCCTTCATAAATATAGGAATTTATTAAAGCCATTTATCCTCTGTGCCTCTGATGGATATATTATAGATGTACGCGGACCATATAGTGCCACTACAAATGATGCCACCATAATGAATGATTTATTAAACGAAACTGAATTTAATGATTTTTATAACGAAAACGATATCTTCATTGTAGATAGAGGTTTTCGTGACTGCATGGATAGTCTGCATCAAAAAGGATACATAGGTCATATGCCTGAAACCAAAGAAGACGGTCAATCACAGCTATCTACTCTTGATGCCAACCGTTCACGCTGTGTCACTATTAATAGGTGGGTAGTAGAAGCTGTGAATGGCCGTTTTAAGAGAGACTTCAAAATATTCCGCCATGAATATTTTAACCGTGGTTGTCGCAATTTAATGGCAGATTTTAAAATAGCAGCTGCTCTGCTGAATGCGTTTACTCCGCCATTTACAGAAAATATACATGCAGAGCAGTTTGTGTCAATCATATTTGAGCGCCTGTTTTTAACGAATACTGTAGCTGAATTAGTTAGGTTACATAATTTAAACAGGCGCGGTGCCTGGTTTGTACCCATAGATGCGACAACCCTCTCCTTTCCGCGGCTATCCATGGAGGAATTGACATTATTTGCTTGTGGTGTATATCAAATTCGCCAGGCTCGTTCATATGTGGGTGAGCATTTTCGCTTCCATGGAGTATATACATTAGAGGTATCTCGAGAGAGAATACATGGCTTAGAGGGAATAAACCCAATGTTGCTTCGAGCTAAAATAAGGTCCCGCCATTCTTCTGCTAGAACTTATTTTGTTTTCATAGTTGCAGAAACAAATATGAATGGTCGGGACGCAATCAAAAGTTATTGCTGTAATTGCATTGTAGGTTTAAGAACAGTGGGATGCTGCTCACATGTTATGAGCATTATTTGGTACCTTAGTTACGCTCGTCATGAAGGTATGACCCGACCTGCCCCTTTCTTAGATGAAATAATATTAAGAATCGATTAAGTAGGTAATTATAAGAACAATAAAATAAATGTAAGTTCCTACAACAACAAAGTTGTTTTATTTACCCACACTCAAAACTCCATCAACACTTCATCATCATCAGACTATTGCAGACCGCTGCTGGACGTAGGTCTCTCCTAAAGCACCCTACTGAATAGGTACAATTCTCATGTCAATTTGCCAACTTAATGATAAGTAAAACACTACAAAGATAGCATCAGCTATCTAGAACATATCCTTTTTCACCAAAACAATGTTTATGTGCCTACACGTAATAATATTTATTGAGACATAACCTCAAAAATAAAACTGGTTATAACTTTTAGGTCCCAACTTCTAAAAATCTAAGAATTTTAAAAGGGCTTGTCTATCGTATTGACTACCAATTAAAACAAAAAATATCCCAAAACACGATATTTTATTAGGTGTACGAAACTCCCATACAACCCTGCCGTTCGCCTTTATTCTTTAATATTGCATCGGGATTGACTGCGAGTCTTTAACGATGACAAACAAGCACAGAAAATACGTACAATCTAAAACAGATGTAACGTTAACGTGCAAAATCAATTAAGAAATTTTATTTCTTACACTACCCTCAGAATTGTTATCTTCACAACCTTAATTACAAATTGTAATTTTAGGTAGCGAAGATCCTGATGTGGTCCCAGGCAATGATAATGAAGCTATTATGGAGCCAGTACCCGTGCCAACCGACGTACCACAAGACGTGGAATCGGAATCTGGCGACATTCCTAACCAACACTATGCCCAGGCGGAACCCTGTCCCCCTTTTTTTTTTTTTTTTTTACGTGGAGAAATGCTCATGCATTCTGCACTACCACGGGGAGATAGTGCAGTTATGTGGGACTCTAACCCACTAAAACTCCACGGTGTCCTCCTCTGCCGCTTATGGCGGGAACACGGGCACGCGTTAGCACTCATCCGTGAACCCGCCGCGGCTGTCCGTCACCGGACCCTCCTCCGGGGAGTACTCCCCATCACCGGCGCACCAGAACACATAGCATGCCGTGACCACCCCAGGGACCAAACCAGCACATGGGCGCCAGACGACCCCGTCTCTGCCACCCTTGGTCCCCCTGCGACGGGTCAGGTCATTGGCCCCGCCGCCTGCCAATTTTCGGCCGCAGAGGATAGGGAGAGTGGCCAACGTCATACCAACACTCCTCTTCCCCTGCGGCCCCACCGCGTCCGCCATCGAACGGTGGCGACCCCGTCAAGGCCGCGGAAGGTAGGGAGAGCGGCGCACCGTAATACCGGCACTCCTCTCCCGCCGCGGCCTCCAACCCTCAGCCGCGATGCCTCCGGTACGACATCGCGGCCCGCCTCAGTTGCGATGTCGCCCAAGCGGCACCGCAACCTACATGTTGGCCGCTACGTCGTCGGCTTGTCGGCAAAAGCCCTGACGAGCGGCCCCTCCTCGGGTTCCTCTTCGCTTCACCGTGGGTGTCCAAGCCACGGCTACTGAGCCCCCCCGCCTCGACAATGCGGGAACCCACCGGGGGGGAACCCTGTCCCCCTGAGGCAACTACTGGTAGCATGGAACCTGAGTTAGACTGTTAGATCCTGATCTACTGTCGCCACTCGGTGAATCCACATCAGATTCGCCTGACTACGGCGATAACATTCACGATAATCTATCGCAGTTGTGGCTTCCTTTGCTAAGGAAAGGAATGCCTAAAGAAAACAAGGACAAGGTACTGAAAGAGTACCTTGTGCCAGACAATTGTAGGCTCCTTCAAGCACCCAAGTTGAATGCTGAAATCTCGGCGGCGGTACCGGACATGGTTCGCAACCGCGACAAGACACTTACAGCGTCTCAACAACAGCTAGTGCGGGAATCACCGCCATCAAGGCTCGAGTGAAATTAATCACACCTAGCTTGGACAAGGCATTCATAAATATCATCAACGAGTCCGAACGGGATAAATCACTGTTTGGCTCGTTCTTATCAGAAAAAATTGCCATTGAAAAGCAAGGCCTTTCCATAAAAAAGACCGCAAAGTTTCAAAATCGCCTCAACTTCCTAATACCCGCCAGTCCTACCCGGGAAACTGGAACCTGCCTCCTCGATACCCAGCGAACAGGGGGGGGGGCAGGGTGCATACAGGAGGCCGATGACGACGGCGGGGAATCGCTGTCCGTACATGATGTCAGCACAGCCGCCACAACGCCCGACCTCGCAGGACAAACCTCGGGCTCCCGCTCAGCGTCACCGTTAACGCAGGTACATGCGGTTAGACTTACCCAATTTTATGACCGATGGCTAAAAATAACAATGTTGTTCTTGATTGGTTAAAAAATGGTTATCCAATACCCTTTCATACACATGTACGACAATCAATAATACCTAAAACAACCTATCAAATACTGAGAAATCAGATATGATGAAAGCCGTTATGAAACTCAAATCTTTAGGGGCTATCTCAGAGTGCAATGTGACTAAAGATCAATTTATTTCTAAAATATTCCTCACACTAAAACCTAACGGCGATAAACGCTTTATATTAAACCTAAAAACCTTAAACAAGCTCTCGTAATCAAGAGCGAACATTTTAAAAATGGAGGATTACCGAACAGCATGCAAATTGATACCACGCGATGGATACCTTGCTACCATCGACTTAAAAGATGCGTATTTCCTCTTAGGCATTAGGCATTCCGACCGTAAATATTTATCAATTTCAGCCCAATAATTCGCTAAGAACATATGGCTTTAATTGCATGCCGTTGGCGTTTGGCTTATCCGTTGCCCCACGGGTATTCACTAAGGTTATGAAGGAAGTCATAACTTACCTCAGACATCACGGTTTTCAGTCAGTTTGTTATTTAGATGACATTTTATGCATTGGAAATACTTACGAGAATGGTCATAATAACGTAAATGAAACTTTGAAACTACTCGAGTTTCTAGGGTTTGTTGTCAATTACGATAAAAGTATGTTAAAACTTAAAACCGCGACAATTCTGCAAGTACTTAGGATTTTGTTACGATACCAGGTATCTCAGTATACAATTGCCAGCCGATAAGCGACGTAACATCATCGAATTAGTAACAAAATTCACTAAATTACAGCCATGTTCCATCCGCGAATTAGCTCGCTTTATCGGTATTCTAGTCGCCACTAGCCCAGCCCTTAAATACGCTTGGGTATACACTAAGATTTTAGAACGCCAGAAGTTTCTAGCGTTACTTAAGCATAATAATAATTACGAAGCTAAAATTAACCTACCTAATATTATATTAGAGGATCTGAACTGGTGGCTATCAAATGTTAATACAGCACGCAACTTTATGCGACAGCCAAATTTTGACATCGAAATCTATACCGACGCGTCGATGTCAGGCTGGGGTTCTGTTTGCAACAACGCTCAAGTACATGGCAAATGGAAGTCTTCAGAAAATTATTGTCATATCAATTACTTAGAGCTGATGGCAGCCTTTCTAGGTTTGAAATCCTTCGCCAGTGATGCAACCAATAAATAAATAAAATAAACAATATTACTGCGCATGGACAACACCACTGCGATCAGTTATGTAAATCGTATGGGGGTATTCAATACCCCCACTTAAACGACTTGGCTAGGTCCCTTTGGAAATGTTGTGAACAGCGCAACCTATAGGTCATATACCTATCATACGTAAATTCCAAAGAAAACCGGGCAGACGCCGCGTCTAGAGTAGTCAATCCGGATACTGAATGGTCACTTTTCGATGAAGCATTCCAAGACATTATAAAATATTTTGGTCAACCTGAAATAGACTTATTCGCGTCCCGCGATAATGCGAAGTGTACCACATTCATCTCACGGAAACAAGACCCTGACGCAGCATCCGTAGACGCATTTACGATGGACTGGCAGAGCCATTTCTTCTACGCTTTTCCACCATTTTCCCTGGTATTAAAATGCCTTAGAAAAATTATTGATGACAAATGCACATGGCTTACTAGTTTATCCCAACTGGCCGTCACAGCCATGGTTCCCACTATTGCAAAGCCTTATAGTTTCCGACGTTGTTTATAAATTAAGACCCATAAAACCCAAGTACTCCACCGCCTGGAATCCCCAATTGGTTTTAAACCATGTCTCAACATGGTTCCCTAATAGTGAGTTCTAACACGAAAAAAAAAAAAAAAAAAAAAAAAAAAAAAAAAACTGGTGATCCTACTTGCAATTTGTACAGCTCACAGGGTACAAACGCTGTCTTTAATTAAACTCGAGAACATACTTTTCTCTGATAGCGGCATAAAAATCGTCATAACAGACATCATAAAGACATCCGCACCCGGCAGAGACCAGCCAATATTGTTCTTGCCATACTTCAGGAAAAATACGCGTATATGTCCAGCTACGGTGCTCTCAGGTTATATTTCTATAACTAAAAACATAAGACCTGAGAGTACAAACAATCTGTTGTTGACGTACAAACGGCCACAAAAACCCGCTACCACGCAAACCATCAGTAGATGGATCAAACAAGTCTTGTCAGAAAGCGGCATTGATACCAGTGTATTCGCCGCGCACAGTACACGGCTCGCGTCAACCTCGGCCGCAAGCTTAGCCAGGAGTTAATATAGAAACCATTCGCAAAAGCGCAGTGTGGACTATTAGTTCATCTAATTCATTTGCTCGTTTTTATAATAGGTGCGTTATAAACGAAGGCGAATTTGCCAAATCTGTTTGCTTACGATTAGACATACAGACTGATTATTAATTCCTATTAACTATAGGTACCTATTATAAGATTATATTACACTACAGAAATGTTTATTTATGTTATGTTCATGTGATCGATAAGATCTTTATGTTTAGCTCGTTGAAGTTAATTCGAAATAAGTAAATATAAATGTAACGTACCATTACGGAAACATAAGTATAACTATAAGGCTGATTTGTCTATAGGTAAATAAAACCATAATGTTTAAAACCTTATTGTTTTCCATTTCAAAACTTTCTGACTCTTAACATCTACATTGTTATAATCATATCTGAAAAATGAAGCAACGAGTTATAAACTTATAATATATGATCAAACGAACTTCCAAGTGAAGTTCGATCATTATTATGATGAGTTGCTTCATTTGAAGATAATATGATCACCCTCCCTCCCTGACGCTTGAAGATTCCCAGATATAGAGAAAGTTTTATATCATACTCATGACTCTAAAAAATGAGCTACACGTCAAAGTGTCAACCGAGGTGCAGTCAGACCGGAATTACGTCACCTAATAGTTTTAAAAAATCTTTAAAATATGTGCGAAGTTACCAAGTAAGTAGGGAAACTACATTGTTATAATCATATCTTCAAATGAAGCAACTCATCATAATAATGATCGAACTTCACTTGGAAGTTCGTTTGATCATATATTATATGTGAGAACGATGTAAAAAAGACGTAGGTACCTACAGTTAATGGCAATATACTCGTCTCCTATACATAACTGACGAAAAGGGGGTGTACCTTCACCCAGCACCTTGATTGCGTAACACACCATCAGAAAGAAAGAAAGAAATCCATTGCTTCTTATGTTCGAAAAATGTGTCGGCTCAACAATATAAACCACGGAATGAATGTTGTTGAACTGTCAAAATAACACCCACTACTACTCGTTCCATATTCAAAAACGTTGCTTAAAGTTTAGTAGTATATACCTACATACATTTTTGATGTTTGAACGTCACTCAACTTTCTCGTTTATAAATAAACCCCACAGTGTGTTAAGTCCGCAATTACCCCACCGGACTACGCATTCGGATAAAATGGCGTGACGATATTTTAAATAGCTATAAAAAGGCCGAGAAGCCGAGTCCACGGCGGCGTTATTTGGCTACTAAGGGCTATTTTGTATCCAAGCAACATTCTTTTTTTTTATTTCTTCCGGCCCGCTTCCGTTTTTTCTAAAGACAGATGCTGCTGTGGTCCTGCCATGTGCGAAACCATACTTAGCATATGTTTTTACTAAAACTTACGCCTGAATTCCTCAAAAGTTTGTGCATATAGGTACCTACTGATCGAAAAAGGTTTAATTTTGCCCTATTGGTTTATTTACTTACGCATATAATGTAGGTACAATACACGAAAATCATACGAAAGAAAACAAAATTAATTTTAGGAACGGAATAGTGAATAAATATTGGTCCTTGGCAGCTCTGGGAAGAGAGGGGTGGAAAGAGAGTAGGGGGGGCTTATGCCCAGCACTGGGACATTATAATGGCTAGGTAGTAAAAAAAATAGTCGATACGCACGAATTTAGTTGCCTGAAACGGGCGAATCGTCGTCGTTTTAAATAATATTACTTTTTCTCGCGACGACGTTACGAAAAAACTGGCCAAGTGCGAGTCGGACTCGCACACGAAGGGTTCCGTACCACAAGGCATAAACGCCGAAAAAACACGTTTGTTGACCCTTAAATATTTATTTTATTCTGTTTTTAGTATTTGTTGTTATAGCGGCAACAGAAATACATCATCTGTGATTTCAACTGTTTAGCTATCACGGTTCATGAGATACAGCCTGGTGACAGACAGTCCAGACAGATAGACAGACGGACAGTGGAGTCTTAGTAATAGGGTCCCGTTTTTACCCTTTGGGTACGGAACCCTAAAAAGTAAGTACCTACTTACATGTTTTATAATATTTAACTTTTATCACTTCTGTGCGCTAATGTCCTTTTTTCTATACTTTATTGCATAAAATTCAAACTAATACATATTTCCGGAGTAGTCGACTCGCCCACAAATAAATTAACTTCGTGCGAGTCGCCTATAGAAAAAATAATATTTATTTAAAAATGGCGAGTAAAATCGTGCCAATCGACTAATAGAATAGAATACTCTTTATTATGTAGGCATAATTATAGAAACTGTACAAAGGGTGACACAATGGGCGGTCTTATCGCTAAAAGCGATCTTTTAACGACAACCTTAATATTAAGGCTTACCTTAATAAGGCTTACAGCGCGCTATGCGGTTCCTTAGCTAGTGCTGTGCTAGTGTAGAAGCTTAGCATTAGAGGAACTTATGTTTCTGTTCTATTCTCGTTACGACTTTAGTTTCTTAATTAATTAAAAGTTTTAAGTACAGTATAGCTTGTACAGTCAGCAACAAAAGTCGATGAACACTTCAGTTTTTAGGGTTCCGTACCCAAAGGGTAAAAACGGAACCCTATTACTAAGACTTCGCTGTCTGTCTGTCCGTCCGTCTGTCACCAGGCTGTATCTCAAGAACCGCGGTAGCTAGACAGTTGAAATTTTCACAAATTACTTATGTATTTCTGTTGCCGCTATAACAACAAATACAAAAACAAAATATTTAAGGGGGGCTCCCTACAACAAACGCGATTTTTTTTAACTTTTTTGCTCGATATCAATAATGGCAACAGGTAGGCACTTGAAATATTCACAAAATACTCAGTTGTATTTTTACTTTAATACCTAATAAAATTAAAATAAAATAAATATTTAAAACGTGTTTTTTTCGGCGTTTTTGCCTTGTGGTACGGAACCCTTCGTGTGCGAGTCCGACTCGCACTTGGCCAGTTTTTAAATCTTAGTTATTGAGCAAATTATTGGTTGAAAAGAAAAAAAAAGAAGAAGCAAAAATTTTAAGAATAAAAAGTCATTGCTGTAAGTGAAAAGCTAAAGTGCAGTTTATTGAAAAAAAAATGTTGTCAATTTGACAGTGTTGATGGAGTTTTGTTGCCGACCGTACTTCTTATCTACCTAGGTACATCTGCTTTAAGTTGATATGATGAAAAGACATCCTAACTAGCAGAATTCTCAACTTTTTATGAATGTTTATTTATTAAAATCTCCCTTACAACTATTATTACAGGTGTAGGTACTTAAACCTAATGCGATAGTGTGGTCTTAAAATTAACTTACAATTTAAAATTATGAAAAACGTAAAATCTAGTAGGTACTTGGTACACAAAATTTGATTTCTAACAATAGAAATTCAAATGTGTCTCATAGCCACAGTTAAGCTAACTACAATAACATCTAAAATAATAATTACTCCGTAAGTAGCTAGGTAATAATACCGGGTCCGGGTACCCACTGCAACACACAAAAATGTCATTAAAATCGGTCCAGCCAGTAGGAGTTCAGTGACATACAGTCACGAGCACTAATATGTCAACACTTGGCAACTTTTAATTGCGATATTTTTCACGAATTAACGAATGCAGAGTAGAAATACGACACTACATACGTTACATAAACCTATGGGTTTGAAAATACTATGTTCGTAATAACATACAATTTCATCAAAAAAATAAGGAGAAAATCGCCTTTGAATAGAGACAACTGTATACATACTTATGCTCGTGAACTGTACCTACATAAATAACTATGTCCAGAAGAATTATATAAATATATTTAATGCCTATTTCGTACCTCTTTAGGACTAATTGCGACAAATGATACCCGCACTACACACCTGAACTAAATAGTTACCTACTCAAACTACCGATATTCGAGCAGTGAACTCTATGCACAAACTGCATTGCATGTAGATATATGATTATGTCCGAATGCTGTCCGATATTAACGCGCTCGCCGCAGGTGTCAACGTGTATAAAAAATGATTGCATTTATTATGTTATTGCCATCAAAAACAACCGCACGTCAGATGCGCAAGCACAAGCTTCAGTTAAAATGTAAACAATGACTCATAAAAACTGCATTTATAGTATTTCATTCATTCGTAATGCGCTCAATGCATTCCATTTTACTGCGTAATTCTCTATGTCTTTATCTGCCCATTTTTTTCGACGAGTCTTTGTTTTTCCAATCGCCTTCCGTAACAATACCTTCAATAGGGTGACAGCGTTTCTATGCGCGTACGCTCTACAAAACTACGACATTATCATTAACAGTAGGTTCTATTAAAAGTAGATTTAGAAAATGAACTTTATTGCTCATATAATAAGAGCTGCGTAGCGGCAAATGTTAAGTTTGTTTTAAGTTAGGTTTCGGTCGGTGCACATGGAGTCGGCAGTCGCGCGCCCACCGACTGTGAATCCGGTGGGGTCGATCACCACCGCGTAGTGTATGCGTGCCTTTACACACTACATTCCGAACTTTACTCGCGAGCACAGTGTACGCTTCGCGCCAAATTTCTTGTACGAAATTTGAATTTTGACGATTGTTTTTTTGAAAGCATAGACTATTTTTTTATTATTTTTTGTTTACATAGGTAATAAATTAAGGAACTGACAAAAAAGTTTCGTGATTGTGAAGTGACTTGAAAGACGAAATATTTGTGTGCAGACTTGGCAAAAAATAAATAATAAAGTACCTACGTTAAGTGTTGTTATTAATTGTGCAATGGTTTGTGAACTATAAAAATATCAAGATGAAGATGCGATGGAACTTTGTAGTACATTTATTTGTTTTATTTGTATTAGCGACGTATGTCGGTGAGTTATTTTTATTTACCTACTATAGTTATTTAATTCATAAAATTGATATTAAGTTCGCATGATTTTGCCTTATCTATTAAGTAAACGGCGCGGCGGTCATAATTTTCTTTAAAAATAAAATCCACTAATACATATTATAAATTCGAAAGTAACTGTCTGTATGTCTGTGTTACCTTTTCACGCCTAAACCACTGAACGGATTTCGATAACATTTGGCAGAGAGATAGATTGCATCCCGGGGAAGGACATAGGCTAGTTTTTATCGACATACATCGCGGGCGAAGCCGCGGGCAGAAGCTAGTACCTAATAAAAGTTTTGCTTGTGATTTATACGGATTGGTTTTCAAAATACTTACTTATTTGTATTGTAGTATTTATAATAGCATTCATAGCGCTGACACAATAGTAAGTATACTCAGTAGGTACCTACCTACTTGGTTTCTGTACCGTACCGTGACATTTTCGCTCGAAAAATTACCTATTAGTATAATTTTCATCACCATACCCGACGGCTCGGAAAACTTTTTTGTATTAATTTCCTATTCGATGTAAGATTGATAATACCTAAACACGCTGCAAATATAAAGTAATCCGGTTATAAATAATAAAGAATACATACTTATGTACAATTCTTTTTATAGTTTTATGTACAGTCAACAAAGGAGTTAAGTATTCAGGAGCGTCGGATATAGTTGAAGTTTACTAAGAAACCGATGGATGTTCTGGGCTGAAATTTAATTTAATAAATGAGCTGTTTGTTTTCTATTAATAAACTAAAATTTTATTCGAGAATATCCATCGGTTTCTTAGTAAACTTCAACAATATCCGACGCTCCTGTATACTTAACTCCTTTGTTGACTGTACCTAATTAAATTACATAAAATGCAACGATTAAAAAAAATCCAGGACATTAATTTACTGAAAACAATCATAGCTTACGGTGCCTGACCATGCAGGCCGAATATTTTAACATTCATTGTCTCTGGTTAATTTAAAACGATAAAAATCTCCCGTACACACGGCATGAAAGGGAAACACGATAGAATTATGTGATGTATGAATAATGGCTGCAGTTTTGTGCATTGCAACATTTGCAACACGTGAAGATGCTTGTCTTATTTTGTAATGTATGATTTAGATTGTATTTTAATTTGGTGAACGTTACTGGCGAGTAGTTTGTTGAGCGCTGACGTTTTTGTGTCAATCATCAATCGTAATTTACTGTTTGCATTATTTTAGAGTAACTTTAGCTTAAGTTATTTTTAAATGGTTGGAAATCTGCAGACGACCCACTGACCGTTTGGTACAATTACCTAGTTATCGATTTCAGAATGACTCCTTCTTTTCTGAATACGAAATACTTAGAGTAGGTAGGTATGCAACTAATGTGTATCTTTACCAATTATATATAATGAAGCAAAGACCTAAAGCTTTACATAGTATCTAGAAGCTAATTTTACCTGTGATAGCTACTTCCAGGTAAAATTTGCATAATACGAATCTATTTATACTTATGCCCAGTTTGGCAATAAAAAATGCTACCATTGGTAAGCAAAATTATTCGTTTTATGGTTCCGTACCTCAAATGGAAAAAATGGAACTGTCTTAAGATCACTCGTGTGTCTGTCTGTCCGTCCATCTGTCACAGCCAATTTGCTCCGAATCTAATGGACCGATTAAGTTTAAATTTGGTACACATATGAATTTCTGTGACCCATACACAGAGGTGTAACGTAAATAAATGAATTTTGAATATGGGGGTCAGTTTTGGGGGGCAAATAGAAAATTTAATAAAAAGTTTCGTAATCTGTACCGTGTGACTGTGAATGTTAGGAGTAGTGAATGTCATGTTGTATTGAATAAGGAGATACTTGAATTCGTCGAAAATACGGTTTTCCTGGGGATCACGCTTGACTCAAAGCTGCAGTGGGGTCCGCACTTAACATCACTGGCAGGGCGGCTAAGTTCAGCCGCTTACGCTGTTTGGAAAATTCGCCAATTAACAGACGTGGAGACCGCGAGACTGGTTTATTTTAGTTACTTTCATAGCATCATGTCTTACGGCATTTTGTTGTGGGGACGGGCTGCAGATATTGATTCTATCTTCATTCTGCAAAAGAGAGCTGTCAGAGCCATCTACAAGCTCAGCAGACGCGAATCTCTACGGGAACTGTTTAAAAAAATTAACATCATGACGGTTCCTTGTCAATATATATATGAAAACATTATGTACGTTCGAAAAAATCTACACCTTTTTAGTAAGATAAGTGACAGGCATAATTTTAACATTAGAAATAGGGACAAATTAGATCAACCGCGTTTCAGATTGTCTAAAGTAAAAACTTCTTTTTTGGGTTACTGTGTAAAATGTTATAATAAAATACCACTCGATATTCTTCAATTAAATGAGAAGAAATTTAAAACATGCATTAAACGCACACTATGTAGACAAGCATATTACAAGTTGGATGATTATATCGTAGATAAAAATGCTTGGCTTAATGCTGGTCCTGCTCCACAGACACTTGGACTCACTAGTTAAAATTTCAATATTCCGGGCGCCGTCGGTTGAGACTGGTCATCTCTTAACTGCCAAGGCTTATTTTTAATCTTATGTCTTGAATTGTTTCTTCATTTCTGTCTTTTTTACATTGTTCTCACATATAGAAGCAACAAGAATAATGTACCCAGGATTTTGTAATATCTTGATTTAAAAGAGTGTCCATGGAGTTTCTTGCCCGTTCTTCTCCAAAGAGATCTACGCTTTGGAATGGGCAACTAGCTTCAACTTTCTGACTAACTGACTGACTATTTAATTTTGACAATTCAAAAGTGCCTGTACAAGGTTTAATTGAAATAAATGATTTGAGTTTGAGTTTGAGTTTGACATATCAAATGAAAGGACTTACTATGAGGATCTCAAATATATTTTTTTCATCCATTCTCCCCCTTAACTCCGAAACTACTGAGCCTAACATTTTGAAAAAAAAAAATACAGAAAATAGTTCTATAGGTACTTACCTACCTATAGATTACAGGAAAACCTAGGAAATCTGTGGTCTTAAAACCACTTGGTAAATCTCTCAATATTGTGCGTACAAACTTAAATTTTCAGTTGGAATGTATGAGAGAACATGTTTTTCAACTAAAATGTTAAGTTTGTTCTTGGGAGAAATTCATGCCAACTACGGAACCCTTCATTGTGCGTGGTCCGACACGCACTTGGCCGGGTTTTTGTTTATAAGTAGGAACCGAGCATAAGATACCTACTATCGTTTTCAATAAGCGATCAATACGAGTTAGTTATTTCTGTAAATACATATTTACATAAATATATTATAAAAGCTAACATTTAAAATAATAATATGTACATTTATATGAAAAAAAACAAGCAAAAGAATCATAGGGCATCAAAAAATTCGTCTGCATCAATGTCAACAGGAACAGTTCCCAAAAGGCTGGCAGCATTGCCACGTTTTATGGCGATGCTAATTCTTTGGCCAAGAAATAGGCCAGCCCCTCAGGTCACGTGAAGAGTCGACTAACCGCTATCTCGAAAAACCAAGTGGGCACTCGGATCCCATGGTCCTAGTGTTTCAACCCCAAACGGCTAGAAACCTATAACTCATAAGGCTAATTAATTTTATCAGCTGCACCAAAACCATTTTGATCTTTTACTTAATCATAACTTTAACGAATCTATCACTAAATCACCTTCAACTTCATCCCAAAGTCACTGAATAAATAAACACCAAAATTCCCACGCTCCTACAGCCTATAAAAAAAAGGTGATAGCATGGCATTAGGAAAGGCTATAAGTTTCCATCAAGCAAAGGCATTAAACCTCTACTTAGTCTATGAACTTTCAATAAATTGGCAGGAATCCCTGCCCACATATATTTGGGATATCCCCTCGTTATTCTTGGGTCTATTGGGCTGGGTTGGGTATGATCATTTTATCGAATGGCCGCAGATATTTAATGCAACTCGCTATGGAAATGAATGAAGGATATAATATTGGGTAGGTTTTGTAAAAGAATTAGGGACCATTCCGAGACGGTATATTCAATGTTTTGGTTGTGATATTCTTTCCAAATTCCAATCCCAAAAGTCTGACAACCAGTCTTACCAAGGGGTATCTTAATACTCAGTAACTGGGTTATAAAGGTCAGATAGGCGATCGCTTCATGTAAAATCCTATGAGACTGGAAGTTGACCGTAACATATTCGGGAAAAGGCTAGGCAGATGATGATGTTTTGTAAAAGATTACCCTTCCGAGATGGTTGATTCAATGTTTTGATTGTGACTTGTGATTCTGTCGCGAAAGAATCATCAAGAGTAAAAAAACGGTAAAAAAAAAAGAACAAGAAAGATCCTAGCTTCTGCCCGTCGTAAGATACACAATATACTATAAGAACAGCTACAGTATAATGAATCCACATTAAGTTATCTACATTAGTAACTTCTTTACGAACAGAAATTCAACCCTGTGAGGTTCTAGTCCTAGGTTCTTAAGCTGTTTGGCCTAAATCATAGGTTCTCAATCTTCTTTCGCCCACCACTTTGAGAATTTTTTTCTCGATCCCCCAAATTTTTTTTTTACCATCTATCGCGAATCTGAAATAGCCATTGACACGATTATATTTAAACGTGTAATATTATACAGTCGTAAGATAGGATATATAATTTTCTCTGACTCTTCTACTGCCCCACTGAGTCTTTAACACCCACGTTGACATAGCTTGTCAACGTGGTGGGCTTATATTAAAATTAAGGAGAACTCACTAGGTTCGTCTGCTTTAACCTCTAGAAGTGAAACAAAGCTGCATTGCTGTTAGAATTTCGCATTCCTATATGTATACGTAAACTTATCTGATAAAAATTCCCTAACGGAAAGGCTCATTGTACTAACAGATATTAGTCGAGTTAGAACCCTAATGGGCTGTCTGACACGACATTGTGTAATTAACGTATCAACGTCCGACCTGCCTCCTTAGCATTCCCTGAGCTGCTATAATTATTTCTAAACGTGGTTATTAAGAGGTCGTATAGCAGCCAGCAGGTAAACATTTAGTTTAGTCACTTCATGACTATGCAAGTTACCTGTTCTTATCAGCCCGAAAGCGCTTGGTGGATATTTAATATTTTTACAACGGTGATAAAATTAAGCATAGTACATGCCAATATGTGCACATGATGAAGAATCACACTGTAATTCACTGTATATACTTTCGTTCGATGTCTCAATATTCGTGATAGTTCCTGGCAAATTGTTCCCCCAAATTGTTCCATGTATCCTTCTCCTAAGCCCTCCAGCGCCACCTCTTCCCGGCCTCGACGTCGCCGTCCATTCTCAGGCATCCACCGTGGGAGACTGTTGCCCAGTAGTGGACATTACGCATGCGGCTAAGTTTATAAAGAAAGAAAAATATGTTATTTGGGACACACACAAGAAATAAAAAAGAAGCATTTAAAACTAACAAAGTTACATTACAAACAACTAAAAACACATAATCCTCTTTTTGGGCTTCGCCGCAGTCGGGTAAAAAGAAAAAGACCTGTGCGAGGCCAAAAAGGCTCCTGTCTCAGCATAATGCTCTGATATAAAAAAAAAAATACCGCAGCGCAAAAACACTCTACTACCTTTATACAAAAAATACTTTACTAATGATAACGCTGAAGAGTTTGTTTGAACGTGTTAATCTCTGGAGTCGGATTTGAATTTTTTAGCTTAATTCTTGAGGATGGTTTTAGGCTATTTAACATCACGCTACGACCATTAGGAGCAGAGCAAAAAGAAAAAAGTCAGAAAGAAAGCAAAGCAAAAACGAAGCACATAATAGCGCAGGCGGGCGATGGGATGCGTCGCCAGGGGCCGCAATTTCACGCGGACAAAGTCGCGAGCAGAAGCTTATGTCTGTACACTAATATTATAAAGGCGAAAGTTTGTGAGTGTGTGAGTGTGTGTTTATATGTTTGTTACTTCTTCACGCTCAAACGGCTGGACCAATTTTGATATAATTTGGTATGGAGGTAGCTGACACCCTGGATTAACATATAGGCTACTTTTTATCCCGATATTCCCACGGGATCGACCTTTACGCGGGAGAATCCGCGGTGCGCAGCTAGTAATTTATAATTTTACGTAATTAAAGAAAAACATTGTTCTATGAAGGGTCGTTGTCGAGATCTCCGTTGACAAATGGACTGCTGGATGCAGCGCCTACGTTGCTAAGTTAAACTTTAGCTATCGCCAAAACCCTTGGGCCCGCGATGGTGGCCGTTTCTTTAACAAGCTCTTTTAATTGCCTGCATAAGATAAAGGTAGCAATTAAAAGCACCTTTTAAAAATTTTAAACTTTCCTTACCTTTTCAGCAAACTTTTCTGGAAAATAATCGTGAAGAAGACATAGATCGCATCCAGTAGAAAGTTCTAAGGCGATAATTTAACTAGGAGTGGAGTCCGTAGATCTTGTAACTTACAAAATAATATATCGCCAGCCATTTTGGAGTAAATTAAGAAGTTTTACAAACATTTAAAATAAGTTTTCTAACAGCGCTTTCCTCACCTCTAGTAGCAAAGTAATCTTTTCAACTGCTCCGTTGATCTTGTGGTCGTAAGCGCGACTGCTGAGCGTGGGGTCCTGGGTTCGATTCCCGGGTCGGGCAAAGTGTTCTTGGGTTTTTCGGTTGGGAATTTCTTAATAACCCGGAGTTTCAAACTTGGCGGTGTGATACCATCTTGCCTCGGAAAGCACGCTAGGATGTTGGTCCTGCGCCTGATCTCTCTCCGGTCGTGTCGGATTGCCGTCCCATCGGACAATGAGAGTGAGGGAACAGAGAGTGCACCTGTGTCTGCGCACACACTTGTGCACTATAACATCTCCCGCGCCGAAAGGCTGGTCTCCGCTGAGATTGGTCACCGTGGCCGAAATTCTCTCTGGAGGACTTTTAGTAACCTTTTCTAACAGTTAATTCATCACCAAAGAGATTTAAGAGATGCTGTCTATCAAGATATTGTGAAACAGGCGCAAAGAACATTTTTTTTTTTTTTAAATAAACGTTACCCCCCACTAGGAATTTCTCCTGTATTGTGGGTGCGTTTACAAACATTTAAACTCACATACACAAACACCCAGACCCGGAACAACTACTTGTAGGTCATACAAATATTTGTTCCGAGCGGGGATCGAACCCGCGACACGCAGCGCAGCAGCCAATCGCTTAACCACTGCGCCAACCGTGCCGTCCAAACAATAAATGGTTCTCAATAAACGAAAAGGGTCCTGACCTGCTAACCTTATTTAGATGGCATGTTTAGATTTAAATCCAAGTACTCCAAAATCCGCTGTAGGTACCTAGAGCGGAGATAGTAAAAAAAGTTTCGAGAACAAATGACATATTTCGCCAAGCTCCAAATGTCCCCGTGTCGAGTAGAAGTTCTTGCTTCTAATAAAACTTTTTATTCGTCTTTAGCTGCCTGACTTCCCTATTGCTGAAAGCTGAAATACTTTGCATTTACATAGGTATAATTTCATAATTCAAATACCCATACCAGTAGTATGGCTATTTGAATTATGAAATTCAAATCAAACGGACTTGTTCTTTTTTTGAAGAATGTCAGTGGCTCTGTGGGGAATTGCGTCACACCACACCTTATATTTTGACAGTTTAACAACATAATATTAATTGTTGAGCAGACAAATTCTTCGAACATATTATGAAGCAATATCCTCAAAATGATTCAGATTGAGTTTGATAATGTGTTACGAAAATAGGGTGCTGGTTCTACCATCATCATTTGCAGGACTGTTGATGTGCAAGGCAAGTCAAGGTGACTGTTAATAGTTGCTCCGAACTTGGTAGAAAAAATCGCTTTACAATTGCTAATAAAAGTATATGGGAACCCCCAAAAGGTCTAACTTAAGTTCCACCTTTCTTTTGGTAATCTCGCAACGTTTGTCGATGGTACAGACGCCAGCACATCAAGCTACCCGAAACTGTCAAATTTTCCCAATCTTCTTTGAACCTTATGCTTTAGCGATAAAGTTGAAACTCTTTTAAAGAAATTTGACAGATTGTAGTAGCTTGATGTGCTGGCATCTTTACCTATAAACGTCAGTGGACTTGTGATTCGAGTGCCATTTGCGTTCCAAAGTCGACGAGTCGATTACAGTGTTACGGAATGATTGCTTGTAAACAATGAAGGTAGCCAGCAAAACAATCCGATGCTAATTACAATATCCGAATACGTGTGAGCAGATTGTAGATAGCTTCTTTATCCGGAATACCAGATCAATATAGTCTGAAGCGATGCAGTATAAAAAGAGAAAGTTTATTAGTTTGTTTGCTCGCCTCTCGGGCACCCATACGATAGTTTTAAATTGATTTCAAAGCTTATTACCCGAAGAGATCGCTTGGATAGCTTGGATGGCTTGCCGTAGCAGTAATATACTAGGGTTTCTATCTGTGACGTTTATTTACTGTCTTCTTTTAGTCGACTATTTTTTAAATGGACTAAATTTCTACGGTAATTTTCACTATCGGATGTCTTTATAATATAGCCCAACTTAATTATAAATAGTAGGTAGGTAAACGTATTGATTCCCCTAATGGCACTTCGGTGCGTTTCTATTAAAGTGCTGTTGATCTGACCCAATTTTTTAATGTTGTTTTTTATAGATACCAACAATTCTATCATTTGGTTCAAAGTGGGCTCACAGAATATAATTATTCTATACTACGGTTGACCAACCCGTACCTACTGGGCCCGCGTGGTGGATTATGGCCCACACTCTCTCACATAGAGGCCTGTGTCCCAGTAGTGGGAACATTACAGGCTGATTAGTTAATCTTCAAATAATTTTTCCATCATTTTTTGTCAGTCTTCTGCCATATCTATGCAAAATCATTCAAAAAATAGTTCCTGTAATATATTAATAATGTAGATTTTGATCTATAAAGTTATCATGAAAACGCAATCTTCTATGATGCAGGTCCAGAGTCCAGACGCTTGCCAAGTCAGAACTCGCAATAATTAGTTCAGGGATTTGAGTTAACTGTACTGAAACTAATATCTCTTGACATGCCCTGGATTACCGATAGTAAATTCTATACATTTTTAATCTATCTCCATATAAATTTTATAAATGTAGGTAAGTTTCTAGTTTTGGCTAACTTAGATTTGAATACTTGTAGGTGTTCAAATCTTAGTTTCGGTAATATTTATGAATTTTCTATACGAACTTAGGTATTACTTTCTGAATTTCCTGGTATTACTTTCGTTTTACATATACATACATAATCAGCCTATAATGTTCCCACTGCTGGGACTCAGGCCTATCGTCGGTAAGAGGGAGAGGGCCAAAATCCAACACGAGGGCCGAAGGTTGGTAGATGTCACATGTCTTCGAATTTTTGGTTCTAGGACATGCCGGTTTTCTCACGATGTTTTTCTTCACCGTTTTGAGAGCCATCCATAATCAGCCTATAATGTTCCCACTGCTGGGACACAGGCCTCCTCTCGGTGAGAGGGAGTGGGCCGTAATCCACCACGCGGGCCCAGTGCGGATTGGCAGATGTCACATGTCTTCGAATTTTTGGTTCTAGGACATAGGTTTTCTCACGATGTTTTTCTTCACCGTTTTGAGAGCAGTGGTGATGAAATAATTTACACAAAGTAAAGCGCCTGTCTGGGTTCGAAACTACGACCTACAATTATTGGTAAGTCAAGGCTGTTACAACTTGGCTACCACTGCTCTTTCGTTAGATGTCTCTAAAGGTAAAAATAACATTTATTTAAAAGCACAGAACGGGGAGCGGTAGTGTATCGTGATCCAAGTAATCGGTCAAACTGTTAACAATTTAAAAATATTACGTACCTACCTAGATTTTTTCTTTTAAATTTAACTAGGTAGCTTTTAGATTTACATAAAATTTCCTATGATGCGTGAAAAAGCGGAAATAATCACCACAAAAAGTTCAAATAAAAATAATACAAAATCATGGAGAAATCTGAATCTGTAATCGTAGGTATTTGAAATATATATTTTTTGTGGTTTTCCAATATTTCCAATGGTTTTACAGCGGCCAGTTTTTCTGTGTTAAATCATTACGATTGCCTCTTGTGGCAAGAGTGACTTGCTTTTGGATATTTTTAAATAATTTCACGTTTAGACTTTTTTCTTTAAAGGTTTTTGTACATCTATAGCATTTGGATAAGTTTAAAATAATGTGAAAACATGCGATTCTCTGTGGAAATAAAAACGTACCTATATACCTACATAGATTCTTCTAACTAAATAAAAATGGGTTTTCAGATCCAACCCTACATCCATTTTAATACTAATTAGGTACCTACTTATTATTCTAGATCGCCCCAACTGTGATGTGCGAAGGAAGGTTCCTAAGGAGAAAGAAAGAATAATAATTCATTTGGGATAAATACAGGAAATACAAAATAGTCAAAAAATTGCATTTACCTAAAATTAAAAAAGTTACATTAAAAAAAGCCCTGTGTAAGGCCAGAAAAGCTCAGCATAATGTCGTGAATTCGTGATATTTATAAAAAAACAGTGGCACTCCAGGAGTGCCGACATACCTAAATGAAAACTTGAAAAAGCATAGTAGATAATTTTATGAATATGTTTGAAGATCATTCTTCCCAAAGAAAATGTACCGCGCGTTGATGTCTTTATAATGGCCAAAACTTAAAACAGAGGTCGGTTACAGCAACAGTGTCGCGAGTTCACTGGTTTTTAGGGTTCCGTACCCAAAGGGTAAAAACGGAACCCTATTACTAAGACTTCGCTGTCTGTCCGTCCGTCCGTCCGTCCGTCCGTCCGTCTGTCTGTCTGTCACCAGGCTGTATCTCAAGAACCGCGGTAGCTAGACAGTTGAAATTTTCACAGATTATGTATTTCTGTTGCCGCTATAACAACAAAAACAAAATAAAATAAATATTTAAGGGGGGCTCCCATACACCAAACTTTTTTTTCGGTGTTTTTGCCTTGTGCTACGGAACCCTTCGTGTGCGAGTCCGACTCGCACTTGGCCAGTTTTTTTCCCATCTTATAATGCCCAACGCGCCTAAAGAAGTTTTCACTTAAAAAAATAAATACCGCAGCGCTGGTATTCTGATAGCATTTGTAGCTTTAATTCATAATCCATGATATTGATTAGTAAGTTTATTAAAACTTTGAGCGCAAGCTTATATCCATCCATTAGAACGCAACTTAGTACTTAAAACCATTAAAAAAACGATCAATCGGTTTATTTGACTATCAAAAAGCTTTTAAATACAAATTAATCATGGCAGCCAGTCGCAGAGATTTATAAGGCTATTAATATCATTAGCGGAGGAAAGGAAGATGGGCATTCTTCACACCTAAGTTTTACCGCTTCATTAGTAGGCGGATGAGAAATGATTAGTGATCATTATCAAGATAAATAAATAATAAGGTGAATCGCATTATTTTAAGTGGAAGTTTGAATAGAGATTTTTATCGAAGTTTTTTTAGGAAGAAGCGCGCTGGTTGTTTTATGCTTCAACTAGCAGCGCCCCGCGGTTTCACCCGCATAAGTGTAGATGCCCTGGGAATATCGGGATAAAAACTCTCCTATGTCCTTCCCCGGGATGCAATCTACATATCTCACTGCCAAATTTTATCGAAATCCGTTTAGTGATTTAGGCGTGAAAAGGTAACATACAGACAAACAGACGGAGTTATTTTCGAATTTATAATATTAGTATGGATTTTGAAATCCAAGTTTGTCTTCGGATACGTTCGTGTTTTGAAATCAATACCTACTCCTATTTTTTTTTCTTAAACTTTTTAATTCTTGTAGATTGAGATTTTTCTCCATTTAAATAATTCTGACTAGGTACTAAATCAAATGACTACTTAACTACTTATCTATACAAATAAATACAAAAACAAAGGGCACATATGCATCGAAGTACTTCGATCTTTGTCATCCGGAAACGTGCCCAGAAGACTGGCAGCATTTCCATTTTGAATGGCAATGCTAATTCTTTGGCCATTAAGTATACCCCCATTGGTTTAATTTCCTATCATTTATATAAATAAACCAGTAAGCTGGATTAAGTTCTAAATATACTAAAATGTTTGTCAACGAATATATTGATCATAGATCGATCATTACATGAGCGATTGATATTCGAATATCATACATAAGCCTTTTGTGTTTATTGAATGAAGCCCATGTAATATTTCAAAGTATAGACCGGTATAGGGTGCTTAGCATGATACTGGAGGACCGAAACATTTTTTTTGAGGGATGCCGGTGTCATTTGTTAGCAAACCCTTATTTATTCTTTCGTTTTAATATTAATTTAAAAAGTGAAATTTTTCTTTCCTCAACACAATTTTAAGACCCTGGAAGCACATAAGTCATTTTCTATAACCAACTGCGCGCAGATAACACCAAACGTTATTGCGTTATTTTACAACCATAAACAAAAAAAAGTTGCGACGACATTTCGGGTAATTAAAAAAATAAATATTATCCCAATTACTGTCAAATGGGGTGAATAGGGATGCAGGGGTGAATCGGGACGAAACTTTAAAAGCAATTTTAACATTGAAATAATATAGTTTGTTGCCAAAAAGGAGTCTAATGTGTTTATTGTATTATAATTAACGATTAAGTGTCTTTTTCGGAACAAACTGTATTATTTCAACGCTAAAATCCATTTTAAAGTTTTGTCCCAATCACTCTATGGTCCCAATTCACCCCTGCATCCCTATTCACCCCGTTTGGTGGTACTTGCCGTAACGTGGTGGTCCAGTTTCGAGAGGGAGATAAAAGTGCAGGACCTAACTCCTATGACAACCCAAGACCGATCGTCCTGGCGCCGCTGTACAAGAAGACCCGACCCCAGATAGAACTAGGATTATGAGATGGAAGAACAAGAAGAATTACCTACCGTGCCATCTATGACACTACCATTAAAATTAAGAAAATATTTGACGGTCCTTCTACCAAACACCCTATAAAGTCATTCATTATTCCCTATAACAAATGTTCTACTAAAATGAGTTAATATTCATAATGATTTATAATATTGCCAGAATTCTGTGCCCGTTGAAATGGATCCAAAAATTAAAGCTTCCGTTCCAATGGCACTAAACAATAAATGTCAAAAGCATATCGCATGATTACTGCAACGCGCTGTAATTATACATTGATGTATGGTAAACATAAATTATACATTTTGATTACTGAAAAAATAAGTTGCGATTACGAAAATGTTACTTGATTTTAATTAAGTATTTTGGATGTATTATTGTGTGTAATTATATCATTTTAATTAAAAATAAGTAGGTAGACAGCCCAGACGTTTGCAATTTTATCACACTAATATTATAAAGGCGAAAGTTTGTGAGTGTGTGTATGTGTGTGTGTTTATATGTTTGTTACTTCTTCACGTTCAAACGGCTGGACCAATTTTGATAAAATTTTGTACGGAGGTAGCTGACACCCTGGATTAACATATAGGCAACTTTTTATCCCGATATTCCCACGGGATCGACATTTACGCGGGTAAAACCGCGTGGCGCAGCTAGTATTTTAATTAAAATTAATTTTGTGAGACAGCCGAAAGAGGTTTCGATGGCAGTAATTGCATTTGCATGAGCAGGATTATCTCGGAAACATCTGAACCGTATTGAGTAAATGTTTTTGCGTAGAATCAGTGCGAGAACGGTTCTTAATTAATTCAAGTATCTTTTTTACTTTTGTTACAAAAACTGCGAATTATTATTACACATGTCTACAATTATACGATAATTCCATATTACGCAGTTGATCGATTGACTATGACGTCACGAGCAGAGCGGCAACTCAAATCTACTGCTTCGTCAATGTAGCGCAGGTAAATTAAGGCAATCACTGTCATTTGGCAGCCAGGCCTCGTGATACGTGACTCGGATTAATCCCCCGCCAGGTGGATTTGGCAGTCTGACGAGAAACGATATTGGTACCCAAAAACTGTCAAATTTTCCCAATCAACTTTGAACCTTATGATTTAGCGATAAAGTTGAAAATCTATTAAAGAAATTTGACAGATTGTAGTAGCTTGATGTGCTGGCGTCTGTACCTACGGTGGTAGTAATCACAGCCTTTTCGTATTGATGAGTTTTCTGAAATATGGTCATTTTGGTAATTGATTATCTTATCATGAATGGGTCAGTTTATCCATTAACCAGACAAAAAAAATACATCAATGAAACTATTGTGGGTTAGTGAATGGTGGTCAGTGACATCCAACAAGTACAGCCTGCAACAAAAGTAAGTGACCTTGATCACTAAATAATTTAAGGTTATTTTAAAATACACAAGAAAACCTACACTTTTTAGGGTTCCGTACCCAAAGGGTCAAAACGGGACCATATTACTAAGACTTCACTGTCCGTCTATCCGTCTGTCACCAGGCTTTATCTCATGAACCGTGATAGCTAGACAGTTGAAATTTTCACAGATGAGGTATTTCTGTTGCCGCTATAACAACAAATACTAAAAACATAATAAAATAAATATTTTTGGGGGGCTCCCATACAACAAACGTGTTTTTCGGCGTTTTTGCCTTGTGGTACGGAACCCTTCGTGTGCAAGTCCGACTTGCACTTGGCCAGTTTTAGAATTCCGTGTCCAACTAAGCCTTCGCTGTTCGTCCGTCCGTCTGTCTGTTAGTGGACTGCATCTCATGAGCCGTAATAGGTAAAGTTGTTTTCACAGAGTCCATAGGTATACCAATATAATACAAGTAAAATAAAGTTAAAAATTAAATGGTTTGTTAAATTAAAACACACGAAAGGTGTTCGGAACCCCCCAGTTTTTATAATCGTCGAAATTATGACAATTTTAAAACAATTACTTTCATATACCTAATTAATAATAAGGTACAGATAAAAAAATGGTTTTCATATATTTTATAACCTTGTTATTTGATAGTAACCTACTACATAAACAACTTCATAAAGTGACGATAAAATGTTCAATATCGAAGAGTGTGTTTTCTCTGTTTTGTATACTTGTTATTCTAGACTTAGTTAGCACAGGTGCACCTGTTGGTAGGTATAACAAATAAACACCTTTCTTATTAAAAAAACATTCATACACATAATTATCTAAATTCTATTCAAACTTGTTTCAAATTAATATTATTTCAAGTTAAACAAATATCAACCTTATTTTTATGAACAATTATGTTGATTTCAGAGTGACTAGCACTATTGAAAATGTTTAAAGTTGTAGCGTAAACTGAACTTTATTTTGTAGGCTTTAAAGTTATTTTTCCATGAACGCATATTTGCTTACATTTTTGGCAAATAAATCGCGAATGGAGTTTACATAAAGTCACGCCTTTTCCCCATGTGTGGTACTCATTTTGCTTCGTCATACACATACGCCCGCGCCGCCGGTACGGTACTGAGGTAGCGAGCTAAACTGCGATCACGAGTATTCACGAGGTATCGCAGTGAGGTATCTTCTGCATGTAAATACCCTAAGTACGCAACTGACGTTTCTGAAGAACATCATCAATAAGGTCACTTTATGGACTTGTGGCTAAGTAATGACAGCCGCACAGGTCGATCGATCAGGTTAAGGAACGCTTGCTGCAGTTGGTCCGTGGATGGGTGACCATCTTTACATATCAAGACCCTTCCGCGCCTCGGAAAGTACGATAAGCCGTTGGTCCCGGCTGTCATTCGTAGAACTTTGACAGCCGTTTTAAGTAGACAGAAGTCCGAAAGGCTGAGAACCAGTCTTACCAAGGGGTATCGTACTAGTGGGTGTTGAGGAGTGAAGTGATATTGTCTCAACTTCTTGTAGTTATTAATTTATATTGTATATTATAATGAGAAGTTGAGACAATATCATTTCACCCCTCAACACCCAGTAACTTGGTTATGGAGGTCAGATAGGCAGTCGCTTCATGTAAAATGCTGGTATTCAGCTGCATCCGGTGAGGCTGGAAGCTGACCCGAACTTAGTTGGGAAAAAGGCTAGGCAAAAATGAAAAATTAAATATGTCCTTCGAAGGCGTCCGGGGTGTCGGCGTTTCCATTAACATAAAAAAAAATAAAGCGTTTTTCTCTCAGGAGTAAAACAAAGCTTTTTAATAGCCCGTTCCTTCCTGAGAGGTTAAATTATAAATGTTCGCACTCGCAGCTATTCAAATCGATCCTGAACGTGATTGATGACGCCTGAAAAAAGGTGTGTAACTGTTTGCCGATCTTTGTCGAGTCCTTGACTCAGTTTTTTTACGTTTATCACTATAAAGGTTTGACCTTTTCGTGTTCTAATAGATTTCTCTATTTTATTTTGCGTTGCGGGTTAAAAATTAAAAATTAAATTAGCTAGCCAAACTCGACAGACGTGGTAGGTATCGATTTTACATTATAAAACAAAAAAATATTAATGGATAGGTTTTTTGTGGGGTCATTGACCGTAGTTAGTGAAGACATTTGATCCAGGGTGTCAGCTACCTCCATACAAAATGTTATCAAAATTGGTCCATCTGTTTGAGCATGAAGAAGTAGATAACAAACATATAAACACACCCTCACACACACCCCCACAAACTTTCGCCTATAAAATATTATTGTGATAAAACGGTACAATACCAATTACATTAATTAACGCAGAAACCATTATTACTTGACAATAATTATGGTGTATGAAGGTATACTATAATGTTTTTAACCTTTTTAGTAGTTTTTAAGTAAGTACTCATAAGCATGGACGTAATATATAGAAGTAACTCTATATATTACGTCCATGCTCATAAGTAATCGACGAAAGTTAAATGTCACTTTCACATCATTAAATGACAAGGTCTAAAGCGCTGTAAGGTTATTTTGGCGTGTGGACAAAATCGGAACTAACGTCGCCATCTTGCTTTTTTAATACATTTCAAGTGACATGACATCACAAAACAATTGCACAAATATTTATCATAACAGCTGCAGCACACCCCTGCACCCTGATTGCGTAACACACTATTATTACTCTGAATTTGAATAATTTTCAAGCATATTTCTAATCCATTGCTCCATATGTTCGAAAAATGTGTCTGCCTAACAACTCAAATAACGCAATTAATGTTGTCGAACTGTCAAAATGAAACCCATTGCTACTGATAGTGTGTTACGCAATTGCTGGTCAACGTAATTCGAGCGCCAACAGAAGCAGTGTATTTGTCTATGTGGCAGATAGTTTCAATCGTAGACATATTTTTAGCCCAAAGAATCAGCATTGCCATCCAACGTGGTAATGCTGCCAGCCTTTTGGACACTTACCTATCCCATTGACAGCGATGTGGACGAATTTTTTGGTGCCCAATGTGCTCCTCTCTTTTCCTTTTATTTTACAGAACATCTTTGTTCGTTATGTATATTATTTTAGTGTTAGCTTGTAAATAAGCGTAGCGGTACATTTATTTTGCTCAGAAAAATATTTGTTAATTTTTCCCAGCGAAACCATTGTTAGCAAAAGTTTACTTCGGCGCAGAATAACTAATTAAATAGTACTTAGTAACTTCGGTATATTTTGGGGGTGAACTGAAAGTGTTAACGCTAAGATTGTTAAAAGAATCTATGCAAAAAATCGATTAATTAATTAATTAATTCCCTTCGCGTAGGTATCGAAATATTCTGAGAAAAGGGGAAGCAAAATTATGACAGCCGTCAGTACAATCACCGTCAAAATTAAGTGAACTTTGAACAATTTCAAAAGTGTTTCAAGAATTTAAAACTTACTTTGAGTTTCCATTTTACACTTCCTATTTCTTTTAATAAAAAACTTGCCAAGTGCAAGTCGGACTCGCACACGAAGGGTTCCGTACCACAAGGCAAAACGCCGAAAAAAACACGTTTGTTGTTTGGGAGCCCCCCTTAAATATTTATTTTATTCTGTTTTTAGTATTTGTTGTTCTAGCGGCAACAGAAATACATCATCTGTGAAAATTTCAACTGTCTAGCTATCACGGTTCATGAGATACAGCCTGGTGACAGACGGACAGTGGAGTCTTAGTAATAGGGTCCCGTTTTTACTTCTTGGGTACGGAACCTTAAAAACTGCCCGTGTATTTTCTGTAGTAAAAACCATTTTTTTATCCCTAATAGAATCGAATCTCTTGGGGTAAGCACCATTAAGATATTTATATAATATGTCATTTTTCTGCCCCTTTTATCTTTCACAATAGATTAATTCCTGTTCATAATATTAATTATTCCATGCCAGTGAGAGTAAACATGAACATTATTTTTGTCTTAAAACACTGGGTTTTTGTCCTTGTTAATAAAATATGTATAAGGGGTGAGTGGGGTAGATGTGTCCAGAATCACCCCGTCATGTCACGAGCAAAAGTATGTATACACTTGGTTTTATTCAAAGACGATTTTCTCCTTTATTTTTGAATGAAATTTTATATTAGTAGGAAAATTGTATTTTTCGAACCCATAGGTATATGTAAAATGTCGTATTTCAACGTTGCATTCGTTATTTTGTGAAAAAATCGCAATTTAAAGTTACCAAGTGTTGACATATTGGTGCTCGTGACTGTACAAGATATAAATCACAAAATATTGTGGACCGGGACGAAGACTGGGCCACTGGGGTTTAACCTGGGGTATTGGATGATGAAGCTTTATATTTTGTTGTCATGTTTTTAGTTGAATTACAATGTTAAATAACATTTTAAACCGATCAAAAAAAAAAACACCATGACTGACGATGTTTTCAAAAAGTTTTTTATAAAGAATAATCTAATAGAGAACTCAGCGTACCTATTTTAAACGACACATTTCTATCCCATTTTTCTAGACTTTAATTTTTTTCTTAATTTCAAACATTTCTCATTTATCCATACAGTAAATCAATCCACTTTCAAAAGCATTGACTAAGCATATTATTAGTAGCCCGGGCACAAGGAGTCCCACGGTCACAATTAGCGCATTCCTTGCGCTGCGGTGCGCGCGCGCAACCAAATCGCGCCACAATGATATTTGTACTCCTTTGTTATTGATAACCCGATACTCATGTGATAATGACGTGCTACTGTTTTGTAATGTAAGCGGATTTGACTGACGCTGTAAAAAGTATGACTAAACAAAGCAATCCTTTGCTTCTGGCATTGAAGTCGGGTAAATACTGTATACTTTCTTAAGTTTTTTTGCAATAATTATGCAGGTCAGTGTCATGTTGAATGTTGATTAAAATAATTTAAACTTTTCGCACAAAAAGGTACAAAGGCGGACTTGCCTTAGGCATTCTCTACTAGTCAACCAAGTCTGGTGAAGAGATTGGATGGCAGGTGCTTTGGTTGAGAGGAACAACGATAAAAAAAAAACTAGGTACCTACACAAATACATAATTAGGTTATATTCACATACATATATAATATATACTTCTAATAAATATATACATACAAATTCAAGGGAGAGAGGTGTTGAGATGACTATACGGTATTTTTTTTGCGATTCATTGCGATTATTCGCGTGCGTAACAAATATGAATTTACAGAATTAATAACATTAAAATCATCAATATAACACCCTCTAAGTTTAGGTATAATATAATCCTATTGAATGAAATATCAATCAGTAGGATGATACGAATTTCGCGGGCTACCTAGCGCATTCCCATTTTACCTACCTACAAACCGTGCACTAGTTACAGCCAAATTAGACCGATTTTAAATTTTCCATAGAAACAGGGATTTCCAGTTATCTTTTTTTAAATAAGACATTTCGAAAATGTTCATAAGTAACATTTTAGACCTTTGTATCTTGCTTATGCGTATGAAATTTCATTAAAATCGGTTCATTCATATCGAAAAACAAGAGCTTCAATGTTTGTATGAAATGCCGTACGGCGTAAACGCTCTTGGTTAAGACCTCACCGTCCTGCCGGGTCAGCGGGATTGTCCGAAAGGGTTACCGCTGGCCCGGAACATAAAGGGCTAAGGAAGGAACACGGGTGGGTTTTAGTCAGTAAGAGTCTGACACTCCCTTCCGCTCCACCCAGAGCGGGAGGGGTCATTTAATGATTTCCCATCCGAAAAAAAAAGAAGACCTCACCGTAAAAACTTAGGTGACACTGGATATTGATAGCTCACTTTACCTAAATTTTCATGATGAGATTTTCACAGAATACCCTTCTCTAAAGTGGGCTAGTCCTTTCGGTAGAAGTACTACAAAATGCCGTCAAAAACTACATTATTATTTTGATGGTTCGTTTTCAGAATAATCATGTATCATGTTATTTACTAAACAGCGATTTTAAAGCTGGTTGGTAAAACTTGATTCATGGGATGACTACAGAAATCGATGGGCGTTCGTGTTCCCCTCCCATCTCCCTTCCCCTGACTCTCTTCAAAAATGCCAAGGAGATTATTATATTATGTAGGTACACAGCAGACAGGATTGAACAGCACCTTCACGGTGCTAATTAATTGGGTATTAATGTTATAAGACTACTAATCCGCTTGTAATGAATACACGGTTTAGTAGCTTAGCTTTAGATTTCGATTATAATTTCAATAACTAATTAATACTTTGGTCTGTATTTAGAAGTTGATTTTATGATATTCAGGAATCTTAATCTCAGGTTGGTTGCATAACATAAAGGGCCCGTAACATAAAGGGCTAAGGAAGGAACACTGGTTTTAGTCAGTTAGGCGATTGGCACACTGCACCGCATCACGCAGCGGGTCGCAGATAACGCACTCACGCGCGTGATTTTTTACATACAAATTCAATAAAAACGCACTCACGCGCGTGGAATTTGGCACCTTTTCCCGCACACCGCTGCGTGATGCGTGGCAGTGTGATAATCGCCTAAGAGTCTGACACTCCCTTCCGAAAAAAAAAAACGGTGGTTGCATTTTCAAATGGCCAAAAAAAAAACACTGCCAAAGATGTTGACACAAGTTAGTTTTTTTGGCCATTTGAAAATGCAACCAACCGGCACCCTAAATGCGTACCTAAATATCAACCGCAATCTGAATAATTTTGAAGGAAATTACAAATCCATCGCTTCATATGTTCGAAAAATTTGTCCGCTCAACAACGTAAATAACGCAATGAATGTTGTTGAACTGTCAAAGTGAAAGCCATTGCTACAGTTAGTGTGTTACGCAATTACCCCGGTGGCTATTAAACTCAGTATCGAGCAAACTTCTGGAGCCATGATGAGAACAGAGGAGACACTGACAGTGCGAAAAAACCGAAAAAAAATGCGAAAAAAATCGACCGATCGATCGATTGATCGGCTCATTCATTTCGAAAAACAAGGGCTTGAAAGTTTGTATAAAATGACGTACGTCGTAAGCCCTCTTAAACATAAATGTTCGAAATGTGGGTGTAGTAAAGTACACATCTGCCTAACCTTTCAGTAAATACAGGCGTGGTGTTATATTATGTAGCAGGCTCATTATTTGTTCAGGGTCTATAGCTGTTTGTGCATTGTGATTTGTAACAGTAACTAAAAAAGTGTGAAGCTGCAAGTGTGAACGGTTCATTTATTATTTACTTAACTACTTAAGTGCTGATGCTGACCGCTTTTAGTACTCAGTACCATTAGCCGGAGATACTGAACTTTTAACTCACCTTTAGGTATTATGATCGTAAATTGCCAAACTCATTGCGGTTTCAACTGAATATTAAGCGCGAAGAGTTTCTGTTATAGGTAAAGTTATGTAAACTAATGATTGTTCAGTAAAAGCTAATGCTCTTCTTCTTGATCAATCAGTGTTCTAAATTTGGCTCAAATTCATTAATGTCAGTGTCGATACGAGCTGTACCTGCCTATTTAGTGCTATTCGAACCTCATTAAAGTAATCAGGGGGCCTAAAAGGCTACTTTGGCAGAATCTTATAAGGATAACATTATGAACCATAATATGGCGAAGACAGTTCGTGTTTTTTAGGGTTCCGTACCCAAAGGGTAAAAACGGAACCCTATTACTAAGACTTCGCTGTCCGTCCGTCCGTCTGTCTGTCACCAGGCTGTATCTCAAGAACCGCGATAGCTAGACAGTTGAAATTTTCACAAATTATGTATTTCTGTTGCCGCTATAACAACAAATACTAAAAACAAAATAAAATAAATATTTAAGGGGGGCTCCCATACAACAAACGTGTTTTTTTCTGCGTTTTTGCCTTGTGGTACGGAACCCTTCGTGTGTTGTTGTTCACTTGGCCAGTTTTCTATTTTTCGCTGCACTACGTAGGTATAATCAAAGAAATTGGGATTCGATTGATTGGATTGGATTGATTGGTATTTTAGCACAGACAAAAAAATAACTGAAAAAACCTTTACAAATGGGATTTGATACTTACGATTAACTTAACAGTTAACTGTCCATTATGCTTTATATTGTTATCCCCTTTTATGATTCTGCCAAAGTGGCCTTTTTAGGCCCCCAGGATCACATATATTATGATTTGAAAGTGAAGTCACTTGAAGTATTCCAGCTAGGAAGTCGTGTTAAGAGAATAACAGTACCTACCTACTGATTGGTTTAATGAATGATATAGTTTACAATATATACGTACGTAATATCTGTATTCGCTACCGGACCCATTAAAAGAAATATTATAATTTAAAAAATTTAATGGTAAAATATAGATAATATAGCCTAATTGCGCAACACACTACCGATCTCAATCTTAATCATTTTGAAGGATATTCTGTCTAATCCATTTCTTCATTTCGCACCTCCTATAAAATGGGGTTACAACTCAAAAGTCATTTACAGGATGTTTCAGGTTGTTTTTCAGGAAAATTGAAAAGCAGCGTAAGCCATTAAAACATATTTTTTGTAAGCATCTATAATTTTGCATAATAAGAGTAGTGTAAGAATAAAGACTGATCAACAAATCCGTGAGGTAATTTTCGCTTTTCTAAAAATCCAGGTTTTTCGAGTTGTAGGTACTTGTAGGTAACCCAACCCTATTTTATCGGAGGTTGCTTATGTTCGGAAAATGTATAATTTGCTCATCAACGTAAATAACGCAATGAATGTTGATGAACTGTCAAAATGAAACCCATTGCTACTGATAGTGTGTTACGCAATTACCCCGCTGGCAGGTATAGGTTATTTTAGAAATAATATTTTATGTAGGGTAAGTCCAGGATAGGTGCCCCACTTTTTGATAGGGAGCCATAACTTATTAATTAAAAATCTATTGGCAATACGTCTTTTGCATATGGTAACTTTGATCTTTAATCTATGATGGTACCCCTTTAGTTTTTACATAAGTTTCATAGATTTTGAAGAAATTGTGTCTTTTTTACCCTCTCAAAAGTAGGATAGATGCCTAACGTGAGGGATAGAAGACTCGTAGTAAAAATGCTTCAAGGGATAGATGCCTAACGTAAAATTCACTGTATAAATGCTTCAATATTAGATCCTAATTTAAATAAAGCATACTAATTAGTTTCAATAATCAGTTTGTATTCAGCATTAAACATTAAGCGTATTTAACATTAATTTGTGACATCTTTTATAATTATATGTCTATCTAGACTTATGAACAAAATAAACATTTTTTTATTGGTGAAATAAAAATAATACAGCCTTTTCCAAGCTTTCTTCAGTCCAACTAATGTGACGGGGGACCAACCCCCGGTTTTCTTTTATTTCGAGGCATTTCTTCCACCTGCATTAAGAAAACATTTATAGAAATACTTAGGCATCTATCCCGAACAGCAAATGGGGCAACTATACTTTTAGCACAGGATAGATGCCTTTTTTAATTTAATTTTATTTTTTGGGGTGGTGTGGGATCTACCTCCTAGTGGTCCACCCCGGGCAACGGCACTACAGGCTTGCCTGTAGTACGGCTAAACGATCCTACAAAGCGGTGGTAGGCTCCGCTTGGAGCCGCCTGGCTCGCGACCACCATTCCACCGGAGTCCGGCGCCAAGCAGCTTGCTGTGTTCCGTCGGTGTGTGGGAGTGCCAGTGCCTTTGGGGGAGAAGGAGGTTGTCAGTTGCTCTGTTCAGAACCGGTCTTGGTCTCTGGGCACAACTTGCCGGGTAACTCATTCTGGAGGGTAGCGGGATCCGAAGCACGGTGCCAGCCGTTGGCCGACCGCAGTCAGTAGGGGGCCCAAGTAGCACGCCAGCCACGTGCCAAAGGCTGCCCCGCCAACTCGCGAAAAATCCCGGTATGCACCACCGTGCCAGCCGGCGACTGGATGGGAGGACCCGGTGGTCATATCCGGGGGGGTTCGGGCGTCCCCGCAGTCTCCAAATGAGTTCCCCATAGGTTAAGTTAGCTCTAGTGTCCCATTTGGTTCACTGAGCAGCGCCTCGACAAGTCGACTTTTTTCCCCAACAACTCTACTCAAAATGACCAAAGCAAAGAAGAATAAGGTTAAACAACGGCTGCACTTCCTCCCACTAAAAGTGCACCTCACTAATATCAGGGGGTTGCACTCCAATCTCGATCCGGTCCATCACCACCTTGAGACCGAGAAGCCGCACTTGTTTTTCCTGACGGAGACGAAAATAGCAACCCCGTCGGATGTGGCGTACCTCAACTACCCGGGTTACTCTCTTGAACACAAGTTCAAGAAGCAAGCTGGGGTCTGTGTGTACGTCCGCGATGACATTTGTTGTCGTCGTCTCCGTTGCTTTGAAAAATCGGTTTTTTCTGCCATATGGCTACTTGTGGACACAGGCATGGAGAAATTTCTCTACATCTGCGTCTACCGATCGCACAGCGGTGACCAGGAGACAACGGCGCTCTTTAATTGCCTCGTGGAGTCGACTGACGTAGCCCAGCAACGGTACCCAACAGCGAAGCTCATTTTTCTGGGGGACTTTAACGCCCATCATAAAGAGTGGTTGTTCCCGTTCCAGAAAACTGACCATGCTGGGTTAGAGGCGCGCAAGTTTGCTTTAACGCTAGATCTAACCCAGATGGTGAATGTGGCAACGCGGGTACCGGATGTCGACGGCCATACTCCCAATTGCTTGGACCTTCTGCTGGCAACTGATCCGGACAGTCATTCAGTATCGGTCTCAGCCCCGCTGGGAACGTCTGACCACTGCCTGGTGAAATCCATTTCGACCTGCTCTCCTCCAGATGAGAGTCCTAGAGGCACGAGGCGAGTATGGCGATATGAGTCAGCAGACTGGGATGAGATGCGGCACTTTTTTGCGTCTTATCCATGGCGGCAGGTGTGCTTCTCCTCGGGTGACCCCTCGTGCTGTGCTGACAAGGTTGCGGACGTGATTCAGCAGGGGATGGAGTATTTTATTCCATTCTCCGACATCCAGCTCGGTCACAAATCCCGGCCTTGGTATAATGCAGAATGCGCCCGCGCTGAGGCCCGTAAAGAGTCTGCGTACCAAGCCTGGGTCAAGGCCCGCGACCGCAAAGTTAGAGCGCGTAGGGTTCGCGCGAGGAAAAGAGCCTTTAATTCTGCCGCTAAGTTCTGCAAGCGGGTCTTACGTGGGGCACGTTTTGACCATGTCGGACGTATTGGGAACAAACTAGCATCACACCCTCCGGGTAGTAAACAGTTCTGGTCCCTGTCTAAAGCGGTTGAAACGAATTTCTGTCGTCCCACTTTACCTCCAATGATGAAACCAGATGGGTCGCTGGCTCACTCTGCAAGTGAGAAAGCAAATTTATTTGCATCTCTCTTTGCAAGCAATTCACGTCTGGACGCTGGCTCGAAGCAACCACCCACTGTACCTCATTGTGGCTCCTCGATGCCGGAGATCGCAATTCACATTAAAGAGGTCCGAAGAGTATTGTGCAGTCTGGACGTGAACAAGGCAAGCGGGCCTGATGGTATTCCAGCGAGAGTGTTGAGGCAGTGTGCGCCTGAACTGTCTCCTGTGTTGACACGCTTGTTCCGCCTCTCTCTTGAAAAAAGAACGGTGCCAAAATCCTGGAAGATTGCAAATGTACAACCAGTGCCCAAATAGGGCGACCGTGCAGACCCTGCCCATTACCGTCCAATCGCCATTACCTCCATTCTGTGCAAGGTTATGGAAAGGGTACTGAACAGTAAGCTGCTGACCTACCTTGAAGACAATGATCTCCTCAGTGACCGTCAATATGGCTTTCGCCGGGGACGGTCAACTGGCGATCTTCTTGTGTATGTCACGCACTGCTGGGGCGAAGCCATCGAGAAACACGGCGAAGCACTTGCTGTATCGCTTGATATCTCGAAGGCCTTTGACAGGGTCTGGCACGCCGGTCTACTCAGCAAGCTTCCTGCTTATGGCATCCCCGCTGATTTTTGTAGCTGGATATCAGACTTCCTGAGTGAGCGGGCGATCAGAGTAGTCGTTGACGGCTGCTCCTCTGACCTTATGGCTATTGATGCCGGAGTTCCTCAGGGGTCTGTTCTCTCTGCAACTCTTTTCCTGCTGCACATCAATGACCTACTTCGGCCTGGTATTGTTGGGTACGCAGATGACAGTACTGTTTCAGAGAGATACTTGTCCAGCGCAAAAGCCAGCGGGGCCGAAGTTCGTTTCTTGAGAGAGGCCATGGTAGAGCGGACAGATTTGACCTTAAGCCTTGTCTCCCAGTGGGGTGATGACAATTTGGTCTCTTTTAACGCCACCAAAACACAAGCGTGTCTTTTTACCGCCAAAAGGAGTCATTTTGACCAGACTCCTACTTTCCGGGGTACATCTGTTCCTGTAACGGATCGGCTCGAGCTCCTAGGCATGGAGTTGACGTCTAGTCTCAACTTCGGCGCTACCATCGAGTACAAAGCCCAAACTGCGGCCAAGAAGCTGGGCATCCTAAATAGGGTGAAGCGATACTTTACGCCTGGACAGCTTTTAACCCTCTACAAAGCGCAAGTCCGATCCTGCATGGAGTATTGCAGCCACCTTTGGGATGGCTCAGCGAAATATCAACTTGCCGCGCTTGACTCGGTGGAACGCAGAGCTAAGAGGCTTATTGGCGACGAAGAACTGGTGGATGCCAAGCTTCACAGCTTGGCTCATCGCCGCAAGGTTGCCTGCTTGTCTGTCTTCTACAGATTGTACTTCGGTGAGTGTGCCCAAGAACTCCACGACCTCATTCCACCGGCCCCCTTCTACCTTCGGACATCCAGACGCACTGCAAGTTACCATCCCTACCTAGTTGCTATTCCACCAATTCGCACTAAGCGTTTTCAAATGTCTTTTATAATGCGCACAGCAAAAGAGTGGAACTCTTTGCCTGCGTCTGTGTTTCCGAGCTCATACAACCCGAATCTCTTCAAAGTAAGAGTGAACCGGCTTCTTCTGGGTGAGCTCACTCCATCGTCGACTTTGTCTCTGTCAACTATGACCTAGACTAGAGTCAAGAGCAAACCCATTACAAATAAAAAAAAAAAAAAAAAAAAAGAGTTAAAAAGAAAACTATAATTTATAGCATTATTTCGTGTACTTTAAACTGTAAGACCTTGTGAAGGCCGCAGGAACCCGTTGGATGCGAGAAGCACAGAACCGGTCGAAGTGGAAGTGCTTGGGGGAGGCCTATGTCCAGCAGTGGACGTCTTTTGGCTGAAATGATGATGATGATGATGAAACTGTAATATCAGCAAATAAATAAAAAAAAAAATAGAATTTTTATCAGAGTGAAAAGATATTCGATAGTAAGTACTTACGATTATAATTTCAACGCTTGTAATGGTCTCGCCGCGGAAGATTTTTACACTCACAGGCAAAACGCATGCGCTTTCGCGTGCGATTGGCGTGGCACTGAGGTCTGTGGGGGGAGCGCTTCCTATTACTTAGTACAATTTTAGCCCACGGGATTTCTAATATACAGTATTCAAAGCCGCGGCACCTATCCCATTGGGGCACCTATCCTGGAATTACCCTATTACTAGATGCGCCCCGCGGTTTTACCCGCATAAGTTTCGATCCCGTGGGAATATTATCGGGATAAAAAGTAGCCTATATGTTAATCCAGGGTGTCAGCTACCTCCATACAAAATTTTATCAAAATTGGTCCAGCCGTTTAAGCGTGAAGAAGTAACAAACATATAAACACACACACAAACTTTCGCCTTTATAATAATAGTGTGACAAAGTATGATGCTTAAACTACGACAAAACTTTGTTTCGTAGAATTCCGTAAGTATTGGACCCTACAACGTTCTATCTGAAATTCTCAATTTTCTTTGTAAAGAGATTCTATATTTATGGTGTAATAGCGGACGATCGGTTTGCATCCGTGCGTAAAGATAGGCCGTAGGAACAGAGTATAAACTACTATTCGTGAATAACTTACCTAGATATAATATAGAGGGTAGAATTCGGAAAACAAGTTGGGTAAATATTTATGCCTAGCTTTGCCAGCGGCTACGTCGTCGGACCGGAAAGTTATAATTTTTCGGACGAAAAAGTTCTTAATGTACTTTTTAGGCACCAAGTTCTTTTCATGCTGAAAATCATCTAAATAACTTCGCAAATATACGGATAAAATAGTTATGGATCACCGTCGCAGTTATAATCTGGAACTACTCTGTGCTAAAACTATGAGAAATAGAGAAAAGTGTCTTTGATCCTGAAGCTTTGGTTTTCTAAGAAAGCGGCGAGTGTTTTTTAACACCTTAATGTCAAATACCTGTAACAACAGCCGCACGGGCCGATCGATCAGGTTACGCTACGCTTGCCGCGCTGGGTCCTTGGATGGGCTAACATCTGATGCTATGTTCACATGCACGCCGTGCAGCCCGGCGGGCTGCCTGGCGGGCTGCGCGGCATGCAGCCCGCCCCAGGTCGGCGAAAATTCAAGCTGTTCACACGCACGCCGTCGTGTCAGTCAGCACGCCCGGTTCGCGGCATTCACGTTCACAGGCGCGTTTACGGGCTCGGGCGTACCGTTTACACGCTCGTGAATGTGAATGTGCACGTTGAATGTCGAGTTGAACGCGCGCGTGTGAACATAGCATTACACAAGACCTTGTGCCCCGGAAAGCACGTAAAGCCGTTGGTTCCGTCTGTCATTTGTGGATCTTTGACAGTTGTTACGGGTCGTCAGAAGCCCGAAAGTCTGACAACCAGTCTTACCAAGGGGTATTGTATTATCCAGTAACTGGGTTGTGGTGGTCAGATAGGATGTCGCTCTATGTAAAATACTGCAGCCGGTTAGACTGGAAGCAGACCCCAACATAGTTGGGTAAAAGGCTAGGCAGATGATGATACATGTAAGTGGTATAGTATCTACATTATCTTTACATACCGACCCCTCCGTGCCTCGGAAAGCATCCCGTAGGTATATTTATGCTGCAGGTATATTGTCCCATGAAAAATATTTTATCAAAGCCGCTATTCCCTGCGTACCGCATACAAAACTGTTCCCGAAACTACATAAAGCTATTAGAATAGATATTTCACGTGGAATGGAACAGAGATCACTGAATATCATAAAACAAAGTTTCGGAACCCATCCATTTCTGATGTTCCGCCTAATCTCAAAACCCACCGGTCGGATTCACTACAGTTTTCAACTAGAGCGAAAAGCACTTTTGAAATTGTTTCGGTTGTAATTTGTTGCCGTATTTAGTAGCAAATGGTTTTATGCTTTATTTTATTGCTTTATTTAGGTATAATTCTTTTGACCTATAAATTGTGGTATAGTAATTTTATTCTAGATGCATCATATTCACTTAAAAATATAATATACGGTTTAAGACATTTATTTCTCAAAAAGAATACAGCTAAAGCTGGAAATGTATAGTATGACTAGCAGCCCGCGGTTTCACCCGCGCAAGTTTCGATCCCGTGAGAATATCGTAATAAAAACTATCCTATGTCCTTTCCCGGGACTCGAACTATCTCTATACCTAATTTCATCTAAATCGGTTCAGCGGTTTAAGCGTGAAGAGGTAACAAACAGACCGACAGACATACACACTTTCGCATTTATAATATTAAGTATGGATATGTGGTCGTGTGTACATACCAGTTTTAATTCTCAAGTGGCTTGAGAAAGTTACAGTAATATGTAGCATATTTCACTCACTTCTCTACGTTCCTCCCTAAGGAGGTGGCTTCAATACGAGCCCGTGGAGACTCAGGTAAGGTAACCCATATCAATAGTCGGTCAACATGCATATCTATCTAACAGTCAGGAAATGCATTATTAAAACCAAATATTGATATTTGTGTATGTTTATCTATTATTTGTTTAACAGCCGGTATTGACAGTTGATGAAATTGGTATTATTATACCTACTTGTTGAGTTATTTAATGTGTGTGCGAATGTTCTAAATAATTATTCATGTAGAATGTGGGAGTGTGGGGCAAATAAAATGCTTAGATAAACATTCTAAATGGTTTAATAAAACTTATTTCCTCTAACCGTGTGTCTCCCGTAACGTTCCCTTCCCAAACTGTCTTCCGCCATCGCTCTACTCTACTCCCTCTCACAGTCGTTCCTTCTCTCTCTCATGCGTTACGTTCCATTCCTCATAATAATACATTCACTCTTACATTAAAAACACTCATCCTACATTCGGCCATCCTGCTCCCATATCTGTCCCCAGATATGCTTACTCTTCAGACATGCCACTCTTACAAACCTCATTCACACACCAGCTATCCACCTTCACTGCACTGACATTATTTCACAAATTCACCATACCTTATCTTAAATAATCTAGCTACTAACAAAGTTTACACAGAATAACTAAATTATAACATTGTACCATACTATATGATAGAATCTAAATTCTAGTAAATCCACAAAATATGTACCCTTAAGAACTTAAAAAAAAAAACTTATTACATCTTAAGAGCTTAAGTGCTATTTACTTAACGAAACAATACTATTGTATCAACTTGCAAAAATCATAACAGAAAAAAAAAATATCAGTTGAGTTAGCACTAAAACTTATTATTTTAATTACAAAAATAACCTTGTACTATCCAAACTCAAAGTATCACATAGCAGTATATAACACATAACCTGGTATTCGTAAGGATACTGAGCAGTGCTATTTAGGTACAGCTAAATATACACACACACATGACTCCTTTAACAAAAGATAAATGAAAAGTTAAATAACAGACAAACACTATCATTCATTCATCCTTACCTGGCCATTTTTTCATGTTATCTGCTGAACTAGATGTTCTCTTTGGCCCTTCTGTGGTATCATACAATTTCTCAACTTCGTATCTGTCATTTCGTTTGACCTTAGTAATCCTATAAGGTCCAAGGAATTTAGGTTTCACTTTTAGACCTGGGCCGAACTGAGTCCTCTTGATTGCAACTAAATCATCCAGCTCATACGATGAACTAGACTTTCGCTTCTCATTATAAGTCTTCTTATTCTCATCTTGTACTTTTTGAATTTGTTGCTTGGCTTTCAGCCTCACATTCTCTCTATTTTCATCATAACTGTTGATAACTTCTTGCTGCAATAGGGTAACTATACCAATATCTTCTTTACACCTCATTTTTGTTCCAATCAGTAATTGGAATGGAGTGGTGTCTATAGATCTCTGGTAGGTACTGTTAATGGCTCTCTGGACACGACTCACATGCTTGTACCACAAAGACTTATCTTCTATACACAGTTTGGTCAGCATAGGTATTAATATACGATGAACTCTCTCTACCTGTCCATTTCCTCGAGGCACTCCAGTAGTAATCTTGATGTGCTGGATATCTTCTTCTTTACAATACTCTTCAAATTCCCCACTGGTGAAAGATGTGCCTCTGTCTGTTATGATCCTAGTAGGGTTACCAAAAACCTGCTGATGAAATCTTAATTTATTTAACGCTTCTGTGCTTGTTGTAGACTTGGTAGGAAAAAGCCATGTAAACTTCGTAAACGCATCAATCATGGTAAGTATATAGTTATATTGTTTTCTTGTTTCAGTAAATGGTCCTACATGATCTAAATGCAATGTATGCAGAGGTATTCCTTCTTTATCTATAGGGTTCAAAAAGCCCTCCTGTTTTCCTTCTTTTCTTGTTGCTAATAAACAAGGTATGCAACTTAAGACTACTTCCTCTATTCTTTTATCCATGTTTCTTATGTAGTAATCTTTTCCTATAGCTTCTTTCATCTTTCTTATTGAAAAGTGACCATTTAGGTGCACTCTCTTTATTATTTCTTTCTCCATAATCTTCGGAACTACTAATCGTTTCTCTTCACCTTTGTACAAAATACCATTATCAATCCAGAAGTCACGATACTGACCCTCTTTCAAAATCAGCTGTCTGATGGCATTGAGTTCTTCGTCTGTTTCCTGTCCTTGTCTTATCTCATCTTTAAGGCTCACCACCGCAACAAATGGGTTTCTGCTGAGAGCATCTACGTGTTGCATCCTACCGCCAACTCGGTGTTCGATCTCATAATCGTACTCACCTAGCATGAATGCCCATCTAGCCACTTTTGGTGTCAAATCCTTCTTCTTTAGCGTCTGTTCAAAAGCTTTACAATCTGTAACGATTTTAAAAGGGATTCCATATAAATAATGTCTGAACTTCTTGACAGCTTCCACAACAGCAAGCGCTTCCAGCTCGTAGCTCGAGTATTTACTTTCAGCATCGTTCGTCTTATGACTCATGTAATGCACAGGATGCAGCTCTCCATCTGGATGCAATTGCAGTAATATTGCAGCCAAAGCATGACTGGATGCATCGGTGTGTAACTCCGTTGGTAAGTTGGGGTTGTAGATTTTCAATACTGGATCACTGGTCAGCTTTTCCTTCAATGAATTGAACGCACATTGTTCTTCGTCTTTAAATTTAAATGCAACATCCTTTTTTAATAAATTTGTCAATGGTCTAGCAATCTTAGCATAATCTCTGATGTATTTTCTGAAATAGGATGTTAGGCCAATGAAACTCATAACTTGTTTAACATTTCTAGGTTCAGGGTACCTTGAGACAGCTTGCACTTTTTCTGGGCTTGGTCTAACTTCACCATTCTTGATCAAATGACCCAGATACTCAATCTCACGGCTAATCAATTTCACCTTTTTCCAGTTTATTTCAAGACCATGTTGTGACGCTACTTCTAACACCTGCGAAAGTCTCTCTAAAGCCTGAATTTCTGTTTCCGCTGGAATCACAATATCATCAATAAATATCGCCATAATTCTTTTTGCTATCAATTCTCTGAAAATAATGGAGACAAATCTCATAAAATATTTAGGCGATATGGACAGACCAAAAGGAGCACGCAGAAATTCGAACTGCCCATGATGTGTTATAAAAGAAGTATACTGCACTGACTCCTTGCTTACCCTAAGATGGAAAAATCCATTTTTAAGGTCCAACACGCTAAATATTTTTGCATCTCTTAAATTATCAATCAAGTCATCAATGATTGGCAACGGGAATTCATCTTTTAAAATCTTCTTATTTAATAAGCGATAATCCACACAAATTCGGGTAGACCCATCCTTCTTTTTCACAAGTACCAATGGACTGGAATACTCTGAAAAACTCACCTGTATTATTCCATTTTGCAACCATTCATCTATTTGTTGTTCTACTACCTTCTGCTCCATGTGTGATATCCTTCGTGGTCGCTGAGCTACTGGCACATCATCTTTCAGCACTATCTTCATCTCGATTGGGGCATCTCTCGTCTGAACAGGCTTGTAGCCATCCACCAGGCGCTCAACTTCCGTCTTTATGCTAGGATTGGAGATATGACCTGTAACATCCACATCTCTCACACAACAGTTCACCCTAGACAACCATTCGTCATCTTGTGACAACAATAACACTGCACCCTCACGAACTACCATCACAACATTTTGCAAAAATTCCTGCCCAATAATAAGTTTGTAGGGCATGGACCCTTTAGGTACAATATGAAATATGACATCTGAATAACTCTTGCGGTCTATTTGTATACATAACATAATCTTTCCGCTCGATCTTACTTTCGACAGTCCAAGTCCAGATAGCATCGTATTATCATTATTACACGGCACATTTAACTCGTTCCACAGGTCCTCACATATTAGATTTACATCACTGCCCGTATCTACCAACGCACTTATTACTTTACCACTTATTTCTACGAATTTCATCGCCCTATTATATTGGTCATTCGGTTTGTTTACAATCTGCATGACATCTACGTCAACGTCGTCAACCGTCATCTTATAACTCTCTTCATCATGGCCGTCCGATCCATCTTCGGGTGCCGTCGTAATCCCGAACATAGCCGAATGTTTCTTCGTACCGGCGGCGGCATCAGACTGCTTTACCGACGAGCGCACCTGCGGTGACTGTTGATTGGTCGATCCGGCCGGTCTTGGCTGTTTTACCGACGTTGCTGTCCCGACCGAATTTCCGCTGCTTCCTGCCGCTGCACTCGGACTTGTACATTTGGAACTAATATGGCCGAATTGGTTACATTTGAAACATTTTAACCCGTTTCGGCATACGCTTGCTTTATGATTTTTCTCCCCACAGTTGTAGCACGACTGGCCAGTACCTGACGCAGAAGCTAGTCTTACAGGTCGTTCGGCGTTCTGCCTAGCAGCTTTTTTCTTTATACTTTCATACAACAGTAACTTTTCTTTCAATGCCGGATACGTCGATGCGCCATAAAGTATAGCCTTATTAGTTTCCAGGTCTGAAATTCCGTCTATAATATATTGGATGGCGACGTAGTCGGGGAATTTAGCTCGCTTCCCCATTTCTTTCATTATTAGCATATATTGATAATAGGATTCGTCTTTGTGTTTCTTACGTGCCGCCATCATCTCGTGCATTTCTTTGGTGTTCGCAGCGTCCGGGAATTCCTTCAACACGGCTGCCTTTAGTTCTTCGTAAGTTTTGTGCACTTTTTCCGTCTTCAGCCACAGCCCTGCTGTTCCCGTCAATGACCTACGAGCAATGATAAGCCGTTGCTGCGCAGACCATCCAAATATCTCCGCGTTGTCATCGATATCTTGAGCCCATTTTGTGGATGCATAGGAATGGTCTTCACCACTGAACTGAGCCACTTCAAACATGTTGAAAAATGCGTCTTTGCTGTCCGCCATACCCATCGTCATTTGAGTATCGGGAATTTCTCTGGGAACGTTTTCCAATAGCGTCTTTCGTCTTCAACTAACGTCTTTCGTCTTCAACTAACGTCTTTCGTCTTCAACTAACGTCTTCCGTCCTTGTAATGCGTCTTCGTCGTAATTGTTCGTCGTTTTCCACTGGTTTTTCACCCTTTGATGCGATCGTCTTTTTTTTATTTCGTTTTTTCAAACCACATGCCCGCAATCCCGGACGAGCCCCCAAAATGTAGAATGTGGGAGTGTGGGGCAAATAAAATGCTTAGATAAACATTCTAAATGGTTTAATAAAACTTATTTCCTCTAACCGTGTGTCTCCCGTAACGTTCCCTTCCCAAACTGTCTTCCGCCATCGCTCTACTCTACTCCCTCTCACAGTCGTTCCTTCTCTCTCTCATGCGTTACGTTCCATTCCTCATAATAATACATTCACTCTTACATTAAAAACACTCATCCTACATTCATTAGGTATCATAGGTATCAGTGTTAATAAGCTAATTAAACGATGTTTTTGTTCATCACCATCATCAATTCAGCCGAAAGACGTCCACTCCTGGACATAATTATGCCTCTACCAAGTGCCCGCCACTTCGACCGGTTCTGTGCTTCCCGCGTATCATTTTTATTATAATTATCTACATTTTGTTATGACCATCAGGACCAGACGATCTGTTCTGCAAAATACTCACCGTGTAACCTTAGATCAAGTGAGCTTGAAGTGAGCTAGCTGTCAATTCCTCGCATCAGGTAGAATGAGAACTCTCTCCAAACTCACTTTACCTAAGTTTTCACGGTTATAGATAAGACTTATAGACTTTTTTTTAATTTTTTTTTATAAACCGTTGCCCCACACTAGGAATTTCTCCTGTATTGTGGGTGCGTTTACAAACATTGAAACTCACATACACAAACACCCAGACCCGGAACAACTACTTGTAGGTCATACAAATATTTGTTCCGTGCGGGAATCGAACCCGCGACACGCAGTGCAGCAGCCAATCGCTTAACCACTGCGCCAACCGTGCCGTCAAACTTTAATTAAAGACTGGAGCCAAACGATCAGCCAAAAGGTTACCATGCTCGATAAACATATGGGTGAAATCGTGAAGCCATCTTTATTAGGCTCCGGAATTAGACTTGCAAATTCTCTCAAGCAAACGATGAATAAAATTATCTAAGTACGATTATTGCATTAAGAAGTACTGTCTTTGACAATCAACAAATTACGTACAAGAAAACTGAATTAATAATTCAAAGCCAGAGTTTGGCTAACTTTGGTTGGAGAACTAAACGGAGGTTTAGCTATTTATGATAGTTTAGACGTCCCTTCATTGCTTTCCCGTTGTTAAACTGAGTTTAATACTAGTATTGTTTTCGAAGAAAGTGTAAAGGATTTCGATACAGTGTGTGCCTGAGAAAGGCACTGCCGAGGTGGACCGAGAGAGAACTGGCAAGACGATTGAATTTCCTGAGATTGTCCATGAAGGCAATGGCCAGATAAATATGGATGAGTATGAGGGGAACCTTTGCCCAGTTGTGAAACAGTATCGCAGAAAAAGAGCACGGGAACAAAGTTTACCCATTGCTACCCCATTCTGTACCTACGTCAAAGGCCCCAAAGCGAAAAAAATCTATTTTTTATCAATACGAGTTCATCTAGCTACCTTTGCCGGTCTATTTTATGCCGAGTTTTCGTACATTTTATGGGGGCTGCGACCGACAAAATTCTGAGCAGTACAGATAAGGCACCCTTTTCAGCTCTATTTCGAATTTTGATTATAAATTGACTTGTATTTTTGTTTGTGGGTTTTCAGCCGCTCTGGTGGGGTGAATCGCTTTCGTATAAGCCCCTTGAGGCATGACACGGGTGTATGCAAGTATCGATTAGCTTGTACCCCATGAAATTGGCTCAAGCAGCCACTTATGGAAAGAATTGATAGGTTTCTTTTTGTATGGTACTTTCGAAGTTGGCGCATTTTAATATTAGATAGTTGACTCTTTGTCTGGCTAAAAATACCTTTGCCGTTTCAATTTCCTTAAATAGGCAGCTACTATATTACACATATAAAATTCATAAGCGCGAAGTGAACTTACGACAACCAGACAAGAACACAAATTAAATATGTATTGTAGACATTTATAATCCTGCAAATGATTAGTTTGTGTAATATTTAACGAGATCTCAATGTTGGCCCGAATATTTTGACGAAGGCGTGATTCTACGTATTAAGTATAGGTAGTGTATCATCATCTGCCTAGCCTTTTCCCAACTATATTGGGGTCGGCTTCCAGTCTAAACGGTATTTTACATGGAGCGACTGCCTATCTGACCTCCACAACTCAGTTACTGGGTAATACGAAACCCCTTGGTAAGACTGGTTGTCAGACTTTCGGGCTACTGACGACCCGCAACGACTGTCAAAGGTCCACGAATGACAGCCGGGACCAACTGCTTAACGTGCTTTCCGAGGCACGGAGGGGTCTCGGTATGTAAAGATGGTCACCCATCCACGGACCAACCGCGGCAAGCGTAGCTTAACCTGATCGATCGACCCGTGCGGCTGTTATTACTTAGCCACAAGCCCCTCGTGTAAGTATAGTGTATGTTGATAATAATTACCAACTGTATTATTATGAGAGCTTTCTATCTTAGGAGTATTTCTATTCTATTCTATTCTTTAGCTCAACCCAGCAGGGTGTCTCTCTCACGAACTTACGACCTCTCGATTACCAGCGGTGGCTCAGTCACTAGGCTACTGTTTAGTCTAGAACCTCAAGACTTAGCGTGACCAATGCCTATACTATCCAAGACGGACTCTTTGAACTCTTTCAGTATATCCACTGTATTATATAACTTTATAGAAAGCCGCTGGGAATTTACGATTTCCTTTCATCGAGATTAGTCCAGTAAATTCTTTATTTTTTTTAGACTTTGATGACTTAATGAGTGCGGTGGCACGGTTTGGCCGTTTTAAGGGTTAATTTATGGGGAACCTGATTTGTTTGGCAGCTTATTTTGGATTCTTGGAAATGAATAACAAAGTAGGTTCTTGTTTTTTCTGTGCGAAAGGATTTTCAGAACCTTTAACGTTTTTCCCGACATCACACGAAGTATACCTACCCAGTATGCAACTACGCAATGCATGTCACATTCTAATTAACACGCCAAATTGAAACACAAATATAGTTTTAGCTCTGTGTCAGTTTGCTAAATGATGTGATTTATCGTTCAAAGTTGAACACTATCATTTATGAAGCGAATTTTCATGTCATTCACAATTTGGTGTTTGTCCCTAAACTATTCATGTTTGTGAGTTATCAAGGCGCCTGCTACCCTCACCCTATCATCGTGTGGAGGTTTAACAGGCTGGTACCAATCCGTACCGGTACCATTCCCTGATTTGTTTGTGTTTTCATTTTTCAATTTGCTAAACATGTCTGTGTCTTTATGTAGGTACCTACTCCAACGACAATCGTGATTCAAGATTATCAAGTGGTATTGATTATAATTAACACGGTTTTCAATTTGACCCAAAATAATTACTGTTTGTTTCCTGGTTTTGCTAATAAATAATGTCAGGCATAACGCTAGTGCTGTGGATATTCACAACAAAGTATATTCTTTACCTCAAAAAGAAAAGCAAATTCTACTCGTCGTTTGCCGGGTTATTATATAGAAAACACGTTATCTTAAAGCTTCGAAGAAAATTTTGATGTATCATGCGGAAACCCCAGGAGTAATACAACAAAATATAACTTAGGTGCTTATTTTTGTACGTGGGTAAGTCTGTTGTACGTTCGGTGTCGTATTCTGGCTTAAAGCCAAGTTGTAACGGTTGGTTTTAACCAAAAGCCGAAGCATTTAGCTAAAAACAATCTATTGTGAACACCTGTGACACGGGGCGAGAGTTGAGCTTAGTGGTGTTTGTGTGTGTGTGTGTGTGTGTGCGTTACCGATCTAATATTTCGGGAGTGAACCCATTCAATATATTGCTTGCATACTTGAGTATAAAATGTTTTGCGATATCAATTTCCTCCTGAAATACATTTCGAAAATATTTACGCAAGCAACGAGAATAGAAAATGAAGTGTTTTAGTTGCCGTCCTCACAAAGTTATAAGTGGCAACTTGGACATGGCTACTTAATGGCACTGGTTGGCAGCTGGCCAGCGATCTGTCATCATTTGGTGTTGATGGTTACAGTCATAACCTTACGTAATACGCTATAAATGCTGCCTCGATACGTCTTGTGAGGTGCTGAAAGGAATGCTTCGATCCTTTGCACGAAAGCTGATAACATAAGTTTCATTACGGATAGAATATAGGTACTGGCTGCGAATACGGATTTTTGATTTTACGGCTACAATGACAGACGTAGAACTCAATTTGAAGAAATGGCGGAATTAATTGACCGGTAAAGACCATACGAAGAAGAATTTTCTCTAGAAGAAAAAGATCTTTATTGTGTACTAGGTACGCCCCGCAGTTTCACCCGCAATCCCGTAAGAATATCGGGATAAAAAGTATTCCATGTCCTAATTCAGGTCATGGTCTACCCAAGTTCCAAATTTTATCCAAATCCGTTCTGCCCTTTTACCGTGAAAGCGTAACAAACAAACATACAAAAAATCTAATATTTTCTGTTTAAAATATTAGATTTGATTCCAAATAATCTTAGGTACAGTCAACAGCAAAAGTAGATGATCAAAATCAGCAATTCAATAGGAGTCAAAACTGATCACGAATATATGGCTGCTGTACTAGTAGTAAATATTTGGTATAATTTACAACCACATACGTTTGAATCACTTCGACGCCACACAGTTCTGACGCGAACTCCGTTCATTAGTATTGAATTTCTGATTTTGATAATTAACGGAGTTCGCGTCAGAACTGTGTGGCGTCGAAGTGATTCAAAAGTATGTGATTGTAAATTATACCAAACATTTACTACTAGTACAGCTGCCATATATTCGTGATCAGTTTTGACTCCTATTGAATTTCTGATTTTGATCATCTACTTTTGCTGTTGACTGAACCTCAGTACCTATGTACTTTATAAACGTCGTCGCAGCTGCTTATCGAATAAGAGGCAATAAAGAACTCGTACATAACTTTATTTACCAGAGATATTGGAAATATTTGAAGAAAAAATAATCGTCCCTTATTCCTCATATTTGGGGTAGTTGTATATTACATACGACCTTACATACCGTGTGAATAAACCTTAATCTTTGTTGGAACAAGTAATAGCATATCGATATTAAAAACTAATATTGACTGCGATATCAATAGGACCTTTCCCTTTTTCGTCCAATACACTATTTTAAATAGAAAATACGATAAAGACCTTTATCGTAAACTTTGATGGATTGGAAGGCAAATAGGTTTGCTGTTCATAGAACTTGAAAGCAGTTTTGATAAGGAGGGTGCTTCGCCCTCCCATTGAACCTTTGCGTCCGGTCGCTTGTCCGTCTCACGGCTTATGATTTCAATAGGGGTCTCACTCCGCTGGCTTTGAACAAACCCCAGATAAAGACAGAACGAATTAAATGTTTGAAACTCGGTGATTTTACTAGTTCCTACTGTTATTAATGTTTGTGTCCTTTGATCCATTGGCAGCGCATTTCGGACTTCGGAGATGAAATAGATTATATTATTCGTACAGGAAGGGTTTTACCCGGGATATTTAACAAAAAAAAGTCACTTAGCGCCTTCAATTTAGATCAAGACATTGATAATAATTTCTGTCTGAAATTCGGAATTTATCTCCAAATTGCAAATTTTATCTCCCAAAATCTTTGTAAAGAATTCAGTTGCTTTAAATTTACGACCGCTTTCTAGAGTCTATCTTCATTACCTCTTTGTTCCAGATCTCGAATGTTTAGTCGATTTGTATACACAGCGTTAATAGAATCTAAAAATCCATTGTCATTTTTTGTGAATTCTTCAACATCGACCTTAGGCTGACAAAAAATGAATGTACCAACTTTAAAGTCATTGCCATGAAAATAAATGTAAAACGAATTAAGATAGAAGTAAAAAGTGGTATCCCACAGGCGTCACGGGGTTATAAAGCAAATATTTGTTTACAACGAGATTGAGTGTACGTGGGGCTGTCACGCCTGGCTGCGCAAGAAAAGACGCGGGGAGCGCGCGCGCAGGATGCCGAGCCAATTTTATATCGACTTAGCGCTCATTTTTATTGCCGTGTTCCGGATTCATTTCCTTTGGAGACTTATCTATACCTACAAATAAATTTTATGTATCTGTTTGTAATGTCAAAATAGCAGCATTTTGCTAAATGCATAATTATGAAAGTATATAGGTACGGTACTTATAACAAAAAAAACTTTATTTTTGTCTGTCTGTCTGTTTGTTCTGGCTAATCTTCGAAACACCTGGACCGATTTTGACGGAACTTTCGACTGCCTGATGTTATAAGGAGTAACTTAGGATACTACTTTTACTTTAGAAAAATAATTACGGTTCTGCGCCAAAAAAATTACAATCCTAAACCACTGAACGGATTTCGATAAAAAATTGGCAAGGAGATAGTGAGATGTCATCCTGGGGAAGGACATCAGCTACTTTTTGTCCCGAAAACACGTTCCCGTGGGATAATTTCTGACTTCCACGCGGGCGAAGCCGCGGGCAGAAGCTAGTATTAAATAATGACGGGTGTTGTGTCTGCTGCTGCCCAACGATTGATGTCGGGACGTTGTATATATGCTAGTTGCGCGGTAAACTCTGCTTGCGCGATGCAGGATTTTGCGTGACGTCAGTATGACGATAGTTCGCATGTGGCGTTGTAGATACCGCTACAAGAACAATCCCGATTATATTGTGCTGATCCACTTGGCGTGAATACCAAAACGTAAATTTCCGCCCCCTTAAGTGCAAAATATCAGTTGCATATAAATATGACTGGAATTTGGCGAGCATCGGTTAATTCGATTGTTCTCCGCCAAATTGGAGTAGTGTACGAGTAGTGTGAGCTGACCTGAAAAACTGGGTTGTTTAGCACTTCTATGCTTTGCAATATAAATGAGAGTCAATTAGCACTTCGTTTTCTAATTCATTGATGAGATTCCTTCGTTTCTTCTTTATGATCATCATCATCTGCCTAGCCTTTTCCTAACTACATATGTGGGACATTAAGCGTATGTGCACACGAGGCAGAATCTCGGATCATGTACTCATGTGAGCGGCTAATCAGATCCAGCTGAATATCAGGGTTTTACATGGTGCGACTACCTATGTGACCTCCACAACCCAGTTACTGGGTAATACGATACCACTTGGTAAGAGGTTGTCAGACTTTCGGGCTTCAGACCACCCGTAATGACTGTCTGTCAAAGATTCACGAATGACAGCCGGGACCAACGGCTTAACGTGCTTTTCGAGGCACGGACGGGTCTTGGTATGTAAAGATGCCCTATCCACGGATCACCTATCCACGGACCAACCGCGGTAAGGGGAGCTTTACCTGATCGATCGAACCGTGCGGCTGTTATTACTTAGTCAAAAAATGTAATTAAGATGTTGATTTTTCACTTTAATATTCCTTTTATTATCTTTCATCTCAGGTTTGAAATGCTAATCACGGTCTGTAAAAAATCCTGGAATGAAAAACATCAAATGATTCAAAAACATTGCCAAAAACTTAGGTATTTAATGTTGAATCCAACAAAGTATTTATCAACGCTAAACATTCATAATTCATTTCGTCGCGCTAAACTGCCTTAACTTATAAATCATCATAAATTCCAATTTCCAAGTTTCGGAACCGAGAGATGTATCATTAAGTTGGTCCGACACAAATCCATTTCAATAATTCATATTATCAATCCCTATCATTCCGTCCCCCAAGCCCCATCCCTATACTTTCTCGTGGGTCCCTATAATTACCTGTTTATATTCGCTTTACTTGGTCCAGGGTTTGTTCATCGCTTTGGGCGAACTGAGCAATTATCACATTGCCGCCGGACCGTTCCCACGGGATGGTGAAATTTGTAACTCACATACAAACGTGTCGAACCTCGCGGCTCACGCTTTTTGTAACATTAGGCTCGCAGTAGGATATTGTACTGCGGTCACTCTTGTTACGAAGCCTTAGAACGCATCCTTGTCGGTCGTATCTCCGCTCTCCTTTTACATTGCTGCCTTCCTTCCACTTTAAGTAATGTTGTTCCTCGAGTGACGAGAGATGGGTTGAGTGCTCAAGAAAGTGGGCGTTTGGGTTTCGGGTTACAATGACGCAGTACTGGTTTTGTTTGCTCGAGACGCGCGCGATCGCGTGAGAACCTTGGGAACTGCATGGGCGTGACATCGGACTCTTTTTGTCGTACGTTTTTTTTCAACTTATTTCTTTTGTAAGGCTAATGCTGAGTTGTGAGTAGTGAGTATCGGTAATAGCTATACAGTCAACTTTCCGACGTGACTGTGACAATGCAGTTCGTAAGATTGTACAGATGATTTTTATATTCCAAGAGTTAGACTCAACGTCCGTCATACGCATTGTTTTCCATGAATCATTTTGTAGTATGAAATTTCTTTACAAGTGAATGGTTATGCACGCTTGTGTTTGTATTTCGTCACACGCTGATTTCGCGCCTATTAGTTGCCCTTTTTCAATTCTTTTTCTTGCCTGCCTATCGACATTTATACGAAAAAGTTGCCAAGTGGGCCTGCTCGGGGCAGGATTCTATAATTGATTGTCGGCGTGGCTATTAAAAAGACATTAGACGTGGCCGTCCTGTTTGCTTTGGTCGTGTATACTGCAACAATACAATGTGGATGGTCTGTTTTCAATTTCCGATGTTATCAGCCGTTATAGTTAGGTGGGCACTTTCCCCGCTGTTTGCGGCGAGCTACTGAATATGTATCGATTGTTTATTTGGAAATATGATCTGGCTGTATAAACTTTGAGGCACGATATATAGCATTAGTCAACAGCGCGGAGTTTGTTTGTAAACTAACGGATAATCTGCACAAGTTGGATAATTCAGTACATGCATGCATGCTTACGTCATTACATGTAAGAGTAGCTGAATGTTTTTGTGTGCCAGAATGTTGTTTTAATAAGGCTTTGAACGTGAAGGAGAAATGTAATAACGTTGAAGTTATTGTGCTAGCAGAAGGAACTTGCTTTATTGCAATGCTTTGGAGTATGTGAGCATTTGATCCAATTAAAACCATCTACATAGCTCAACTAGGTATGTGAAGTATTTTCGAACAAAACAATAGCTTTTTACAACTTTTTTCTCGTGATGAAGGTAACTCGTAGACCCGAGACAACAAGTTAAACCCTATGCGGATCGCTTTAGAAAGGAGATTGCCAAAAATCGTACCGGGCTGAACAAATAATTCTATCTACCTTTTTCTCCGTAATGAAATTTACATATTTCATTTTATATAACTATCCAATAAACTCTCCGGTCTGGTATATTGTTTCCGAGCGTGCTCTGTTGAATAAAACATAATATTTTTATTGCATGTTTGCGTCCAACGGTGCATATATTTTACATAGATCTCGATCTGGCACAGCCGAATTGGCTGCATCTACATTTTTATTACTTTTTTCTAAACGTTTTTTGTATAAAAACAAAAAAAAAGTACAATAATAAAACGATAAATATTGACGGCAATCGCATCACTGAAAGTTATTAGACATTGCGGTGTAGAGCTTTCGTTATTTGAACGGTTCCTCGTTTTTACGATAGTAGAGCTGCTACCTATACTATCTAGTATTATATTTTATGTTTCAGTAGGTAGGTAATTGAATTTAGTCACCGGCCTGTGATTAAACATAACTTACATATTCAAATACAAACTATAAATATTAATAACAGTTTTTACGCTTCATTATAACTTACGAACTAAAATAGTCCGACGGCGGCATTAAAGTAGGCTAATTAGCTTCTTTAAAGTTCGCACGAATGCAGTCGCGAACAGCATAGAATTAAAATAGACGGCAAAATATTCTCACTACAAAACGTAATTATGTAAGCAAAACCAACGAAAAACTATTAACGGTTCCAAAAAATAATCATTCAATACACTCGGTACACTTCCCACGGGGGCTATTATCAAGATACTCGATCACAAAGCTGGCTTTGCGTGCGTTAGAATGTGGAACTACGGTATTTCTTCGGAGAAACGGTCCATTGTGGGCCCACTAGCGCCACTAATGACCGCAGACTTAACTTTGTAAGTAGTATAAAGCGATATAATAGAATAAGCACTCAGCCTCTGGGCAGTTGTCTATGGTTCGCCTTTTGTTGAGACAGGTGATTGATGGACCCCTCATTGCCTATGTCGCGTTTAGTTTGAAAAATGGCAAGTGTTAGCGTATACTTATTTGATTTCTTGTTCGAATTTTGGTTGATTTTTTCCCGCGTTCTTATTGGACGGTTTTATGATATTGAATGGAATTTTGATGTTGATGTAATTAGTTCAATTTCGTTCAGAGCCTGAGTAAATAAATATGACAACAGATAAACCACCACCTTTGTACCTATTTTTCTGTTCTGTTTTTTTCTTGTCCGTTTATATATGTGTGTACATAAATGGTTAGATAAATAAATAAAAAAAAAATATGGTAGTGCCTGCTGATATTTCAATTAAGTAATTCAGATTTTTTCGTTTATAATAATAATAAACATTTATTTCAGACAATATCCATATTTTAACACACACATTTAATTTATGCTTTTATAACTAAGCTGTTTTTCGTAATAGGTGTGTTCCTAAGACCTAGGCAGAGTTATATCAGCCTGGCCTAAGATACCAAATCGAGGAAGAGAAAATATTCTGTCAACAAAAAACAAAACAGCCTATTGCCTTCAACATCACCGGGCAAAAAAAAACAAAATAAAATCACAAAGATGCTGGCACAAAATAAAATTAGATATACCTAAGTAAATATTAACATCATTAAACGTCCCTTTCCCCTCTCTAGCATCCCCTTGTCCCTGTTTACAATACGAGCGCAGCATTCGATTCAATAACAGTAAGTAACGAATCGAGTATATAAAAGCCCCGCACTATTTGTGAGTACGTAAACAGACGGACTGGGCCATTAAGTAATCGCTTTTCGCTCAATTGGCCGTAACTGGCGCAAAACGACACGCTCTCACTGTGTTTGCGTTTCATTTACGAATCAAACAGTAAATATGAGGTAATCTGTGGCATCAATTACCTAGGTAGTGAAAGATGGAAGGAACTACATGTACAGACATCAAGCTACTACAATCTGTCAAATTTCTTTAATAGATTTTCAACTTTATCGCTAAAGCATAAGGTTCAAAGTTTATTGGGAAAATTTGACAGTTTCGGGTAGCCTTGATGTGCTGGCGTCTGTACATATATAAACTCAAGCCTTCTTCCCATGGGGATAGGCAGAAACTACAGTACCGTACCTACAGTACTTTTGTGGGTAGAGCTTCTAAAATAAATCAATAAATATTTCAAGTTTTCAACATACAGGATACATCAGAAAAGTGTGGTCAAACGTATTCCTCGAAACGCACCAACTTTGTGAAAAACTTAATGAAACGTCTATCGATATCATTTATTACGAATCCTTCATGCTCAACTTTGTGAAAAACTTTTTCCTATCCTTATTATAATCCTTCATGCTCTTTTCTGTTTCATCGTTGATGCATTTCGAGGAATAAATTATATTGTTGACGTTCGAAAGTATCTTTTATGTGCCTATTTGAAATGAATGATTTGCACAACATTCAGTTTTCCTGAAATATCAATCGAATCAAAGTCATCCTTTGACTGACACAGCTCTGACGATGGCAGATGAAATATCCATTCAACAATTTACCCTCAATATCCCAGGCTGGTTAAACCAGCCACAATCCCTTGGTTTGTCAAAGGACCATTCTCTATGCGACGTTAGAGTGAAGTTGGCAAATGTTCAAACGTACGGCAGGAATATCCTGTAGTCCTGTAATCCTTCAGAAATGGACTGACTAACTGGTAATAGCGTAACACACTAATAGTAGGAATGGCTTTCATTATGACAGTCCAACAACATTCATTGCGTTAGTTACGTCGTTGAGCAGACTTTATCGAACATATTATGAAGCAATGGATTAGCAATATCTTTCAAAATTATTCAGGTTATGATTGACTAGCTGCGCCTCGCGGTTTCATCCGCATAAGGATATCGGGATAAAAAGTATCCTATGTGATAATCCTGGTTATAAACCATTTGTCCGCCAAATTTCAACGAAATTCGTTCTGTAGTTTTTGTGTGAAAGAGCAACAAACATCCATCCATCCATCCTCACAAACTTTCGCGTTTATAATATTAATAACTGGATTGTGGAGGTCAGATAGGCAGTCGCTTCTTGTAAAATACTGGTATTCAGCTGCATCCGGTTAGACTGGAAGCTGACCCCAACATAATTGGGAAAAGGCTAGGCAGATGATGATGAATAGCTACAAATCAAGGGTGATAATTGAATTGATGACGATGAAGATGGCTTCAGTTGCTAAAGCTCCTAAAACAGTGAAAAAAAAAAACTAACTGCGTCTTTCCGTCCTTCGGGGCTAATCTAGAAAATTACAGACTGGATTCTGGCACGGTTTCCGCCACTTAGACCGTTTTCCAGGGAAGGTTTTGTTAAATAAATTCATCGCTTGTAAGCCCCCTAAAGCTAGCTAAATGTAAAACTAAAGCTAACGACGTATCTGCGAAGTTTTATGTGCTTTTCGTTGTACCTACTAACGAGTGACGACTCTATTATTCTGTTCAAGGAATCTGTACCTATAGATAAAAGGATATATATCATACTAGCTTCCGCCCGCGGCTTCGCCCGTAAGGTATGTCGTTAAAAACTATCCTATGTCCTTCCCCGGGATGCAATCTATTTCTTTGCCAAATTTTATCGAAATCCGTTCAGTGGTTTAGGCGTGAAAAGGTAACATACAGACAGACAGACAGAGTTACTTTCGAATTTATAATAAGCAGGTATTAGTAAGTATGGATATATCAATAATTTAAAGCATATGAAATTGATTTATTAGTTTAAAGGCCTCAAATACATCAAAATGTATTTTTTATTATTTTATACATTTCGGTTCACAGCCTGAAAACACAAAAGAATACGCCGAACGTTAGAAAAGGTTTTTCACATTTTTCGAACAACCTTTTTTGTGGACCCTATGAACAAAATCACAATGTTTTCGTCCTTTTTACATTACCAGTGAAATTAAATGATGAGTTAGACGAGTATGAAAACATCGCTTGTTAGGGTTCCCTACCCAAAGGGTAAAAACGGGACCCTATTACTAAGACTTCGCTGTCTGTCCGTCCGTCTGTCTGTCACCAGGCTGTATCTCAAGAACCGCGATAGCTAGACAGTTGAAATTTTCAAAAATTATGTATTTCTATTGCCGCTATAACAAAAAAATACTAAAAACAAAATAAAATAAATATTTAAGGGGGGGGCTCCCATACAACAAACGTGTTTTTTTTTTTCGTGTTTTTGCCTGTACCGAACCCTTCGTGTGCGAGTCCGACTCGCTCTTGCCCGGTTTTTTTTCATCATAATACGTCGGTAATATCTTGAGTCTAAAAACTTTTTCCAAATATTCTCTAGCCTCCAAAGGAGCTGTTCATTTTCATCTCAATATTTTATAGTGTTCCCAAGATATCGGGAGAAGAAATAGTTGCCATATTTCTAGACGAAGCGGACGAACACAAGCCATGCTATGTTTAAAGTAAAGTGAGTGGAAAGAACACTTATCTTTTTACATGAATATTTGAATAGTTTATCAAAACAAGCTAGAGTAATATCCTTGTACCTGCTAATGTTAGCTTGGTTGCGTGCCAATCTATTGACGTAATTTCCAGGAACACGGGCCCTACAGGTTAGATAATCTATAAGATACGGCTTGTTGTACCAATAATCGAACGTCACTCATCATCTGCCTAGCCTTTACCCAACTATGTTGGGGTCGGCTTCCAGTCTAACCGGATTCAGCTAAATACCAGTATTTTACATGGAGCGACTGCCTATCTGACCTCCACAACCCAGTTACTGGGTAATACGATACCCCTTGGTAAGACTGGTTGTCAGACTTTCGGGCTTCTGACTACCCGTAACGACTGTCAAAGATACACGAATGACGGCCGGGACCAACGGCTTAACGTGCTTTCCGAGGCACGGAGGGGTCACGGTATGTAAAGATGGTCACCCAGCCACAGACCAACCGAGGCAAGCGTAGCTTAACCTGATCGATCGACCTGTGCGGCTGTTATTATTTAGTAATCGAACGTCACTATACAGGGTTATTGGTAAAACATTAACAACCTTTTAAGAGGGCATTGTACTCATCATTATGAAGAACTTTTACTATTGGAGCAAATCTGAAATTGCGAAAAAAAAATCAGCTGTTCCCTACATTTATGTTCGTATAACTCGTCAAAATGTAGGGAACAGCTGATTTTTTTTTGACGATTCCAGTTCCAGGTTTGGTCCCAAATTAAAAGTTGTTCATACTGTTGAGTACAATGACCTCTTACGAGGTTGTTAATGTTTAACCAATAACCCTGTGTACCTCCTTAGAAGACCTGTTTTTTTCAGCGCTGGTCATTGCGGAACGTAGACTGGCATAATCGTAATCTCTTAATCATCCTATAATGTTCCCACTGCTGGGACACAGACCTCCCCTCTTCGGGAGAGGCTGGGCTGTAATCTACCACACGGGCCCAGTACGGGTTGGTAGATATCACATGCCTTCGAAATTTTGTTTCTAGGCCATCATCGCGAAGTTTTCCTTCACGGTTTTGAGAGCAGTGGTGATGAAATTGTTTACACAAATATAGAGCCTGTTTGGGTTCGAACCCACGACCTACAACTGGTGAGTCGGGGCCGTTACCACTGGGCACCACTGCACTGCACTGCGTAGACTGGGCTTAGTTTAAAAAAATGGCAAAGTTTAAAAAAAAAAACAAAATTTTCATTGAAAATATGTCACAGAAATCGTTCCTAATTCTTACCAAATCAAATTTGATCCAAACTTTCTATACGAAAAGCTAGAGAGAGAGTCGAAACAAATTGTTTCAGAGCATCTTGTGTGATTTACGTTTTACTTACCAAACGTATGTAAATTTCCTTCGAACTCGCTCAGTAAGCAAGTAAGGCGCGTCAAACATGTAGGTTGAGATGTACTTAGTGGCTCCGTTAACCGAAGCAGAGTAAATATGCCTTTATTTTGTGACAGAAGACTCGTAGGTACGTTTGTTTTGGAGTTCATTATAACACTCACTTCAAGTGACATGCTGGGTGTTGAAGAAAAACAGAAACGATGTCATTCGGTATGGGAAACATGGGAGTGTGGGAATGTTCCAGAAGTAGCCTCCGGTTATTTTTTTTGTAGAATTTAGTAGCATGGATGGATTAGATATACTAAAGAACTAGCTTGTGCCTGCAACTTCTACAATAATTTTTCAGCGACTGACAGTTTCAGAGATTAGCGCGTTTACACAAACAAATAAACTCTTCTTTATTATTAGTATAGATAAATTGTAATATTTTTCGGAAATAATCGAAGAATTAAAATTATATAATATGTACTAGCTGCGGCCCGCGGTTTCACCCGTGGGAATATCGGGATAAAAAGTAGCCTATATGTTAATTCAGGGTGTCAGTTACCTCCATACAAAATTTCATCAAAATTGCTCCAGCCGTTTGAGCGTGAAGAAATAACAAACATATAAACACACACGCACACACCCCCTCACAAACTTCCGCCTTTATAATATTAGTGTGATATCGGTCAGAGTGAAACCAGTACTGACGGTATTGGTTTACAATTAGGATTGATTTATTTCACAAAAAGCAATTTGATAAAGGACACAACTATTTGTAGATAAAAACATAAAATCAGATCACAAATGTATTCGGAAGTTTTGTTATATCAAATTATTTTATGTAGACGGAAATAAGCGTACAATATGTAGAAGGCTGGAATTAGGTCATGATATTCTACAAATGGCTAGACCCAATATAACCATGTTATGAGTAGTGATATTGCCCACCCAAGGTCGTAAACTTAGCGGTCTATGAGAAAGCTCGCAGAGATAACAGCGATGGGCTATTAGCAACTAACTAACCGCATAAACGTACAGTAGCGAATTATCAAACTAACATAATTATAGGCATAATATGAAACATTATGCATGTGCTTTAGTCCTTTAAAGGCTCCTTCAAACAAGCGCGACACGACACGCGACACAAACCACCAGTCGCGCAACGAGAGCGGTGCCTTTGTGTCGCGCGCTATAATATCGCGTGTCGCGCCATACACACGACCGACACGCGTCGACGGCAGAGGCAACTGCAGCTGTCGACGAGTGTCGACGGCTGCCGTCGATAACATGCCGCCCGTGTATTTGAGCACCGTACTCAACTCAAATACACGAGCGGCACGTTAGGGACCACGGATTTATCTATTCCGTGTTGGGGATGGCTGGCAGTTGCCCCTAACATGGACGCGTGTCGCTCGTGTGTATGCACACTAAGATGTTCAATCTCTAGAAATCTTATTAAGGCGACTACATGACCTAAAGCGCGGTCTTTGTCGGACTGCATAGAAAAGAAAGAAAATCGCGATGACACAACGCTGGTAATTTATTGCAAAATATGAAGCAATTATCTATTTACAAAAAATCTATTGTTAGGACTAAAAAATTAAAACACAAGTATTTTAGTATGTTGTTTGTAGAATAATCTGACAAAAAATCGTAATGATTGTATGTATATTAGTATGGTTTTTATTGTAAATAGAAAGTTTTTTTTGAAAGCACAGAACCGGTCGAAGTGGAAGTGCTTGGGGGAGGCCTATGTCCAGCAGTGGACGTCTTTCGGCTAAAATGATGATGATGATGAGAAAGTTTTTAGAGGTATCTTCATGATTTTTTTCTATAGTATCAAATTAGTTGTATTATGTTTTCAACACACTATCTACCTAGCATATATCCTGAAGAATAGCATATATTTTTCTGATTTTGTTTACTGTAGTCAATCATATACTTTTATTGTTTCTAAAACTTGCGTTTTTTGCGTTTAGGTCCTGTTAGCCCCTATTCCTCGTCTTAGCATATTATCTAAGTATGTGAAGTCACTGAAGAACTTCTTAACATTCCACCTTCGGTAGGTATTTGATTGAAATCTGTTTTATCGCACACGAATCCATCTTATAAGCTCCAGGGATTCCAATTATCTAAATCTGATGTTATATAAGCACACGCGGTATTACTGATTCTAAATATTTCAGGCGTTATACATGTACAGATGCCAGGACATCAAGCTACCCGAAACTGTAAACCACTGTATCGGCCGAATGTTCGGTCATTTTCTGATTCGAATATTGTTGTCCTACTACGAATTAAAAAAAAAAAAGGTAAAAAAAGGGTTAATTAAGGGTTCCAAAAAGGTTCGGATTGGCACAGTTTGGTCGGGACCAATCGTCAATATAGGAAATTAATGGCAGTAGAAAATGACCGAACATTCGGCCGATACATTGGTTAACCGCTTCGGAGTAGACCCCCTGTACTGAACTTCGGTCGCGTATGTACCTTCGGCATAGTGTGTTTAGACACTAATAGAGAAGTATGGAAGAAAAAGTCATGTTGCGCCGAGCCCAAATAAATTGGGATAAGGAGAACTAATGAATGACAGCTCCCACAGAGAGTCACAGATTGTCACAGAAAAATGCACGTCACGTCACGTTATGCACGTTTCTGTGACAATCAAAAATATTTTTTCTTTCTCTTTTTATTGTAATTTATGAGTGTGAGAATGTTGGAGTTTTCATAATAATAGGTAGGTACTATAAATATGTAAATTATGTCACGAACAAAACATTGTGAATTATTGAGAGAATTAAGAAAAAAAAATGCCATTATTTATACTTATCCAACTTTTCCTGTTGAGTCCTCAAGTTCTTAGGTACCAAAATACACACTCGTAGTATTTTAACTTCCTATATGGATATCAGCTCGGTATCCTATCTAATCAGTCGAGACCCATCTGTGGACCTCCACATCCGCTGCGATACCAACATTCTAACTCCCGAAACATCGCCCGATAACGGTTTATTTGCAAAATTTTGGTATTATTCCTTATATATCAGGTCTATTTAGTTTCCTGTTCCCCAGTCAGAAAGGGATAACTGATAAGTTAACGCAATGGAAAGGTTAATGGAAAATGGAAATTATGTTCACGACTTTTCCATGAGTTACCTTTGTTATCAACAACAATAAAACAATTATACGTATTGATATGAATCACAAACGCGATGAATGAGGATTCGTAATGTTTTGGAGAACATTATTATTCATATAAAGTTTGACTTACGATTGGTATTGAAAATGACTGGGTCGAATTGATGAGTAACGAGCACTGTTTGTGATTCAATCTGGTTTTAAATACTTAATATTGACTGGAAAGCGGACTGCATTTTTGGGGAATGCCTTTTTTACGTTCGAAAAACGTTGATCAGCTTAATTTGAGTACCTATATTACTTTTTATTGATCGTGTTGGCACAGGGGACATTACACTATTGTTAGACGCTACTACCCGGCCCAGGAGCCCGGCGGACGCGGTCACTGAAAGGAGGCGGCAGGCCAGGCTCTCTGGTCTTTGTTTGGCGGTCTATGGTTTCTGACAGCGTTGCGTGCAGAAGCGCTATCCGTCATCCGTCAGCCGCTCGGCAATAATCTCTTGTTGATTTCTTTAACTTGATTTGTGATGATTTTGTTCCTCTGATTGTAATTTTGCTATGGTTGATAATTGTTTTTATAATTCATGTGATTAGCATAAAGGATATCAAATAATTCTTCTATTTAATTGTGATTTCACTTCTGTCCTAACACTGTCATAATTATATCTAGGATCATATGACAGGCTCTAATCTTTTATCATAAACAAACCGGTCAAGTGTGAGTCGGACTCGCGCACCGAAGGTTCCGTATAGGTATGTAACTGCAAACGGTTTTCGGATTTTTTCCATTATTTGTGCTATATGACATTGCTTCTTGCCAAATTTCATGATCCTAGATCAACGGGAAGTACCCTATAAATTTTGATTCCCTTGAGAGTGAGAATATACGTTTTTTGCGGCATAAACAGCCGTATCTTTTTATTACGTTAACTTAGAAGTTTGATTTTTTCACAGCTTCATGGGACTATAAACCTGAGTATATGGTTTTAATTTCAACTCGATACCTCCACGGGTTCTGTAGATAGAAAGGGTCTTGACAGACAGACAAACGGACAACAAAATGTTCCTTTGATGAAATATATACTTGCGTGTAGGTTATGCCCGCGGCTTCGCCCACGTGAATGTTGGAAAATACTACCGGGATTTAAAGTAGGTACCTACATGTATGTTTTACTCAGTAACTGAGTTGTGGAGGTCAGATAGGCAGGCGCTCCATATAAAATACTGGTACTCAGCTGCACCCGGTTAGACTGGAAGTCAACCACAACATAGTTGAAAAAAAGGCTAGGCGAATGATGATATATCTATGACTATGATCTTTGTTCAAAGCACTAGTTCCATCAGTCCTAAACTTATCACCAGTCATAGAAGACGATTAGCATTTCTTAACTATGACATCACCTAAAAAAAAGTGGCTATGCAATTAAGTTTGATTGTGATTATACCTACACGGCAACTAAGAATACTTAACAATTAAGATAATCCTGGCTTAGCGGTCACCAACCCCTGTCGCCCCCTCCCGCTTTCACCACGACTAATAGATATCGGTTTTTAGCATCGGTCAGCCTTCGTTCTGCAGTAGAGAATTGTAGGACCTAAAGTGGAGGCTATTTGTTATTGTTGGCCTGTAATTGACCCTTCAGGCCTCACAGGTCAGCTCTCTTTCAGAGAATGATAGCGATACTTGCTCACTCACTGTGGGGGGGGGGGGCACACACACAAAGGGGGGCCCGTGGCTAAATAATAACAACCACACAGGTCGATCGATCAGGTTAAGCTACGCTTGCTGGGGTTGGTCTGTGGATGGGTGACCATACTGACCATGTTTACATACAGTGACCCCTCCGTGACTCGGAAAGCACGTTAAGCCGTTGGTCCCGGCTGTCATCGTGGATAATTGACAGTCGTTACGGGTAGTCAGAAGCCCGAAAGTCTGACAACCAGTCTTACCAAGGGGTATCGTATTACCCACTAACTGGGTTGTGGAGGTCAGATAGGCAGTCGTTTCATGTAAAATACTGGTATTCAGCTGCATCCGGTTAGACTGGAGGCCGACCCCAACATAGTTGGGAAAGGGCAGGCAGATGATAACTTGCTCACTCACGGTATTTTCCAATAGGTACCGCCATTAGTGTCTATTCTATTATTTTCCAATAGGTACCGCCATTAGTGTCTATTCTATTATTATAAAGAGGTAACAGTTTCTATGTCCCCGGTAATCTTCGGAACTACTGATCCGATTCCGAAAACTCTTTCGTTATATGGGAAGCTACAGTATTGCGGAGTGGAATTGGATTTATTTCATGTTGTATCAAGAAATTCCAGGCGTAGGTACGAGTCTCGGGCAGAAGTTTGTCTATGATAAAAAATTGTCTCTGATTAACGGCGAATAACCACAGATCAATAAATCTGCCTAGCCTTTTGCCAACTATGTTGTGATCAGCTTACAGTCCAACTGAATGCAGCTGAATACCAGTATTTTACGTAGAACGACTGCCTGTCAGATCTCCACAACCCAGTTACTAACACGAAACCATCACAAATCAAAAGTCATTTATTCAAACTAGACTGAGAATCAGCACTTTTCGAACGTCAAAATTACAAAAGACAGTCTCCCAAAACGCCCGCCCTTCACCACTTCCTAGTGCTTTCGCTGGGGAGAAGAAGTGGCGCAACAAACCCCCCAGCAGCACAGCTGTCTGTTCAGTTAGCAAATACTTGATTACAATACTAGATATGCAAAGTAATTAACATTACAGGACACAGAACATTAAATTAAATTATTTGCCATATGTTAGCTAGCCACGCCACTATACCAACAAAATAAAATCTATAAGCTCTCAAACAAAAAAAAAACAAAATTAAAAAGTAAACAAAAAAACTTACTACCTAAATAAAAGCTTCCGGATGGTATAAAGGGCGTGACAGCTTACATATTTATGCAATGCTGGGTTCTGTTCACATAGCTGTCACTTGAAGTCACAAATATACATACCTTGGTAAGACTGGTTTAATAACCACAGACCAATGTGACTTTAAGCCATTCATCATGACTACTGCTTAGCTCCCCCACAACGATAGCAAGCGTGACGGTTATGTACAAATCTATTTATCATCAGTATCACGTTCAGCACAGCGTTTCGGTGAAACAATGGCGTAATTACCATACTTGGCAGCGGCACTACGCTAGCGGTATGATTCTGTTAGTAATGCAGGTGAAAGCTGACTATCCTTATGTTCCTTATGGTAGAAACTTGTTTTATAATTTCTAACGTGACGATAATTATTATCGTGGATGTCCACGTCAAGAAAGAAAAATGGTTTATTCTGCACAAACAAAAGGCACTTTACACAAACAAATTGACACACGATGACACGTCACGTGTGTCACCATACTAATATTATAAATGCGAAAGTGTGTCTGTCTGTTACCTCTTCACGCTTAAACCGCTGAACGGATTTGGATGAAATTTGGTATAGAATTAGTTTGAGTCCCAAGAAAGGACATAGGATACATTTTATTCCGATATATTCCCTCGGGATCGAAACTTATGCAGGTGAAACCGCGGGGCGCAGATTCAGAGTTCTTAATAAAAATAAAACAATGTTGTGCTAGCAAATGACATCCCCAATCCCTCAAAAATTGTGTCTGTCATTTTATCCTCTATTTCCACACATTTTACTTCCGTAACGTCCACGATAATAAATATCGTCAAGTTAGAAATTATGAAAGTGCACATTCTATCGCTTTTAATTTTTAATCATTTACTGAGGAGCTTACAAGTCTCCGTTATCGTAATTACCGCGTTGTAATACGCTGTTATAATCGATCGCCTTGCTTGCCTTCCCTTGGTCGGTTGCCTATTCAGTGAAGCCTATTTCTTTGAGAGAACTATTAATAGGTACGCTATTTTCAGAAGTTCTGAAGTTAATACCTAGTGGTAAAAAATCCTGAGATCAATAAGTATAGGGAATAACCCTTGTTCAAGAAAGAAAAAAAAAAGTTGAGTCCATACTAAATTACGGAGCAGATTGTCGAGTTCGTAGGTACTTAGGAAATGCAAAGTTTTTCTTATTGCTTGAAATTGGAAAACTTTTAACTTTTGTAGGTTACACGTTACCTGCGACTTTGAAAATTCTCCTAAGAATGCGACTTCTAGTAAAATAAATATCTTTTTTTCAACAAATTAGTGTGATTGTCTATTTATTTTTATTGATACGATTTGCCCAATGTTTGCAGACTAATACAACTTTTTGGGCGAATCATCGGCAAAGTTGAATTTGATTGGTTCCATTAAGGGTTCTTATTGCGAAAATTGCCTCTACGATGTGTGAAAAGCTTATGGGAAAAAAGTTTATTAGAAAAGGGACTTTTTTCACATTTTTTTGCTCTTTTTTTTGTTTTAGACTGCTTTGTCAATTCTAAAAATAGACTACAAAAAAGATTCAACAGTTTAACCAAATCATGTCGAGTCATCAAGTCGTTAATCAAAATCTATTTTAATTTTGTATCGTAATGCCTCTAACTACCATCTTAATTGGCAGCTTGATAGATGAGTAGAGGACTGGATCAATACATGGAAATATTCCGTCCACTTGATACCCGAAAACCCGTCAGATTTCGTACTTTTCCCGAAAAAAGCGCTTAATCCAGCCGCTGACACAGCTACACAATCAATGTGCGCAATCAATCCAGCTACCCTTTTCCCAACTACGTTTGATTCAGCCCCCATTCTATCTAGATACAGTTGAATATTAGTATTTTAGTAGCTACACAAACACTATCTCCACTAATATTTAATTCATTGCAGGTAGAACTGTGGAGATTCCGAACTCCAACAATCTACACAGCTTTGCTTTTGCAACTTTCATAGTTCTCTTTTCGAGAAATACTTTTTAAGACTTTTCAAGTTTAATGGCTTTGTAAGTAGGTGCGATAAGCGGAGTATTTACTTCGGTATGCAATTAAGGGGCTTTCTTGACCTAAAGCGCGGTCACCGTCGGACTGCATAGAAAAGAATGAGAAGCACGATGACACAACGCAACGCAATTGCAAAATATCAAAAATCTATTGTTTGGACTTTAAAATTAAAACACTAGTATTTTAGTATGTTGCTTGTAGAATAATCTGACAAAAAATCAGAATGATTATATGTATATTAGTATGGTTTTTATTGTATAAAGAAAGTTTTTAGAGGTATCTTCATGATTTTTTTCTATAGTATCAAATTTGTTGTATTATGTTTTCAACACACTATCTACCTAGCAAACATCCTGAAAAATATCATATATTTTTCAAATATCATATATTTTTCAGGATACATGATTTAACCGACCTCCAAAAAGGAGGAGGTTTATGTTCGACTTTATGTTTACTGTAGTCGATCATATACTTTTATTGTTTAGGTCCTGTAAGCCCCTTAACAGAAGCCTTTACCAAATATGTTGGGGTCGTTCTTCGGTTGAGCCACATGCGACTTAATATTAATAATTTACTGGATGTGATGACCATCTGACGTCCGAAAACATATTTGTGCGGCAATACCGATTTCCCATAGTTTTGTTATGAGTTGCGGGGTAGTTGGGTAACACACTAACAGTAGCAATGGCTTTCATTTTGACAGTTCAACAACATTCATTACGTTATTTACGTTGCTGAGCAGACAAATTTTTGAAACAAATGAAGCAATATCCTTGAAACAAAGAAAGAAAGACGGAAAATACGTTTATTTTTGCGGTAAACATGACGCAATAAAGAAAATAAAAAATAAGAAAGGGTTGGGGGAAACATGCGTCACATCCACGCAAAACGGCTATCGCTCAGCATTATGCTGCGACCCTATGCAAGACAGAGCCCCACCTCCACTCAGCCTCTACTTATTGATTGAATAAGTAAGTTACTGTAGATATACGTTATCCTTTGGGTTATCTCCCTCTTCAGGTCTGTCTTTACAGACAGGATATATCGAGACTAAATAACATCTACAAGAAATAGTTGAGTGCTTAAAATGCTCAGTACCTACTGCTCGAATCTGCTCTAGAGTCACGTGTGTGTGACTGCGCTCGTTATCAGGCCATCTTCACGCCTTTCGACTCACTCGTAATGAGCAACCGTTAAACTCGTGCAATACTCGATTCGAAAGGAAAATTTCTAGATTATTCTTATGGATTACGATATCGACGCTATGAATAAGAATGTAGCTATTCGGCTGGGGCATGGAATTCTTTATTTTTATTAAATAGGGGTCGAATGCTTTTGTAGTTTCATGTCAGGTGAAAGTTTCTTTGATATTCTTTTCGTGTTCATTTCTAAGACCCGTTTTATTAATACCACTCTCGTTTTAGAGCTCCTCGTCGTCTTTTTCCATTTGGTGTAGGTAGGTGCTTAAAGGTGCTGAACTGCTGACACTATTTTGTAAAGTGAAAAGTTAACAAGTTAGGTGACATTTTATGATAATGAGATTGGTTTATTTATTCATAATTTTGGACTTTTTAAAAGGTAAAAGGAAAATTAGTACATCTTAAATTCTTAGTCTTCTTCGTGTCGCTGGCATGGCTGTATTTTAGATCTTGTTGGCCCAAAACTTTGCCACTTCCACGGCGTTGTCGGTGGCAGCGCAGAGGTCACTTTGACTGCATATTTTGGGATACAGAGGGCAGGATAGGAGGTGGAGCATAGTTTGCGACATAGCTCCACAGTAGCCCCACTTTACCAGGTTGGATTTTCATCTTCCCAGAAGTTAAATTGAGATGAGGTAAATAGGCTTTAGAGGAAAGACAAAATGTTGAAAATTGCACCATAATCGTATAGCTACGGAAGACGCTTCCTCTTATCTTCCTGACGCCTCAAAACGGTTTAAACGACGTCTTTCTAAACCATTTCCAAACACGTAACAACTTCTATAATCCCACTACCTCTCTCAGAACTCCGCTAAACCTTTTACAACAAAATAACAGTTCTGTACTAAAAATGAACAATAAAAAGTACTTGGTGAACTCCATTCAAGACAGAATAATGTTTGATACGCCAGTCGCCGCGGTTGGCGCTTTGTGTGAAATATTTGTAATCTTCATAAACTGCTGTAATGGCGCCGTGGGGTCCTGACGATTCGGGCCTCCTTTTATGCGGCGAATAAGCTTTCAACTTACGATATGGAACGTTCATTAGCCACTTCGAAATTAAGGGCGGTTGAATTGAATTAGTAGGTGATTTGAAGGTTTTTTTTTTAATGTCTTTCATGTTAGTCAGAAGCCCGAAAGTCTGACAACCAGTCTTACCATGGGGTATACCCAGTGTATTACCCAGTAATTGGGTTGTGGAGGTCAGATAGGCAGTCGCTCCATGTAAAATACTGGTATTCAGCTGCATCCGGTTAGACTGGAAGCCGACCCCAACATAGTTGGGACAAGGCTAGGCAGATGGTAATGATGATGATGTGTTATTGTTCATGTTAGTTAGTTGTTAGTGTTTTGGCGCAGCCTGGGAGAGGTCTATGTCCAGCAGTGGACTGCGATAGGCTGAGTTGATTGATTTCATGTTAGTGGTCATGCACACGAGCGACACGCGTCAATGGCAAAGGCAGTTGACGCGCAGTGTATTTGAGCACCGTACTCAAATACACGTTCGGCATTTTGTCGATGCCAGCCGCTGATGGGTGACGACGGCGGCCGGCGACACTCGTCGACGGCTGCAGTTTTCTCTGCCATTTACGAGTGTAAGTTTGTAGCCAAAGGCAGACGACAGCAGCAGGCGATATGTCACCTCGACACTTCTGGTTTCTATGTTTCTTTTATTTCTATGAAATACGTGGCAGACGACGACGGTGTCGCTAGCTACGGAAGGTATTTCATAGAAATACATAGAAACCAAGAGTGTCGCCATGTCGATATGACATATCTTTTTTACCGCCGATTACAGCCAATTTTGATCGCAGATAACTAGTATTTCAGTTACGCTCTCCAAACTAAGCTAATTATGCTCGTGCCTGGATTGGATTCATGTCAATAGTGCAACGAGAGAGGCTCAAATGTTGCGTCTATGTCGCCAGTCCGGTGTTGCTTGTTTGCCCTTATTTCTTGCATATTTTTACTATGGAAGTGTTTGTCAAAGGACCGAGGAAAGTGGAAAGCAAAGAGTGGCGCGCACTGCACCTTTATTTATCATCAAATTTAGCCTTTGGATATCAGATAGTACCTACTATAATTATGACTAGCTTCTGCCCGTGGCTTCGCTCGTGAAGGGTTTTCATTTTTTTGCGCGGTACCTAATTATTTTGGTAAAATAAAATAGGTATCCTTAGTTACTCCTTATAAAATCAGCTATCTGCCAGTGTCGTCAAAATCGGTCCAGCCGTGTCGGAGATTACTCAAAACAAATAGACAACAGACAGACAAAAATTTAAAAAAAATGTTTTCTTAAATATTTATTATTTTCTTAAGCTTTTAGTAAGTTTTTTGATATTACAAACAGATACTTCCATTTTATTTATTTGTATCGATACCTATAGATACTGAGGGTTACCAAGAATAAGTCATAACCTGAGAATAAATTTTGAATTTATAAACGAAGTGTTCTTATAAACGGAACCTTTATAAGATCACTTCGTTGTCCATCTGTCTATCCGTCGGTGAAGACCCTTTTTCTCAGGAACGCGTGGAGTTATCAACTTGAAATTAATATCAAATACTTAAGGCTGCAATCCCTTGAAGCAGTGAAAAAATAAAACTTCTAAATCAACGCAATCAAAAGATACGGGTGTCTATGTTCCGTTTATGCCGCATATTTTGACACTCGCAAGGGAATCAAAACCTATAGGGTACGGCCCGTTGACCTAGAATAATTAAATTTGGCAAGAAGGAATGTCATGTAGCACAAAGGAAAAAATCTGAAAACCAGTTACATACTTACCTACAAATTTGTACGGAACCCTCGGTGTGCGAGTCCGACTCGCACTTGACTGGTTTTTTCATACAAAAACGTCAGACGTCAATTTTATTCTACGGATAAAGGAAATCTCACTTTGGTACAATCAGTCCTGTCATTAGGGCTGATTTTTCAATCGACAGATAATTTTTATCTGTCGATTGAAAAATCAGCCCTCCGTCTGACAGTTTTTGTATGGAAGAACTGTCAAAAATTCAAAATTATTCCTCCGGTAAAATTATTTGGCGTTATGTTGGCGTTGCAAAAATCATCCCCTAATCCTTTATTTTACATTAATGATCGTTTTAACATTTTTGTCTGGCCGTAGTGTTTCATTGTTAAACACCCGTTAATTTCACCGTCTTGCAGTTCCTAGAAAATCAAGTAAGTATTGCAAGTTCAGTGCAAATCAGTGGTATCGATTATGTGTTTGTGTGGCACCTACAGCTCCGCCCTACGCAGCAGAATCGTGTAGGCTTTAGATCACAATATGTGCATAATTAGTGACAGGTTGACATCATTAGTGCCTGGCTTATCTACGAGGACGTCGGGACACCGCAAATGCTGACTTACGAATGAGCACTTAGACGTTATTATCATGATTAGCTTTCCAAGTTCAAAAAACTACGCCTTAAATACGTTTGAATTTTAAATGTTAAAAAGGCTTAGTTAAAAAGCATGTTCTAAAATTCAAATTCAATATACGAAAAACCCAAAATGTACGATTTAAAATTGGAATTCAAAATGCGAAAACTAGTCCCAAACAATTCAAATGCAGGATTCGAAATTTAAAAAAAATGGGTCTCGAAGTTCGTTCCAAATCCAGTATTGGTCTCAAAAACATTCCATTTTATGTGTTTGGCTCGATGGCGGCCCGTTTCCTCCATTGACCTGTATGACTTCCGTGCATACAAACCCTTCCAATCATAAAGGAAGCTTCTTATTTTTCAATCTTGCTTACGTACCTATTGACGTTGGTGTAATAATCCGTATTGAAAGACCAATTTCAGGTCACTACGAGTCTTCCACAAACTTATAAAGTAAAAGCATATTGTCTATACCCAACTCCTGAAACATTCACGATTTAGGGCGAATTTAACCAAAGTTTTATACCTAGAATAAGTCTTATCCTAAGAATAAAGGGGATTGAAGATTTTTATATGGAGCCTGGCAGACCTACCTGTCTACCATTTTTTTTTTAATAATCATAGTCAATATTTGACCGTTTTACCCGTTTTACCATACAAAAACTGTCAGCCGTCAATTTTATTCTACGAATCAAAGATATCTAATGTTGGTAAAATCAGCAATTATAATAGTAATTCAAGATGGAGGTAGGTTCTTAAGTAATCTAAACCCATGTTGAATACTTTAACATATTTAATTCTGCCTCTTAAATCCAACTTAGGCACTTTCATTTTACGTTCAATCCTCAATCCTGCTCTTTAACTTATTTTCAAAGCAAAAAACGATGGCGCATTTAATTCATTAGGTACTTCACTTACGCGAGTACCTTTTGTAGCATTCAATACAATACTTGAATAACTTTTGCAACCGAAAAAATATTAAGGAACCTAATTAATTAGAGAAATGACACGAACATTGAACAAGCTTTCCGTCAAAACATTTCTTTTGTACAGATCTTTTTTTTTAAATTTATATTAATTAAAATTTCTAAGGAAAACATGGAGAGGAAAACCATAAATTTTTAATAATATCTTTTAATGCCGAGAGAGGAATTGCGGCTTTTAAGGATATGTGTACGATCGCCTTAAGAAAACGTTGGTCACTTTGGACGTTCATACATTAAACCCGTAATGCCGCCCTATGCTGGGTGCAGATTGGTGAAATGTAACATTAATTCATGTAACACACGTTGAAACACATCCGCGGGAGAACCAAGGTAACCGACATAGCTCAAAGAATTGCCTAACTTAAGTGGGCAGGGCACATTGCTCGCAGAACAGATGGCCGATGGGGCCAAAAGCTTAGCTTCTGGAGTGGCGACCGCGTACCGGAAGGCGTAGCGTTGGAAGGCCTCCCATAAGGTGGACTGATGACCTTGTGAAGGCTGCAGAAATCAGCTGAATGCGCGAAGCACAGAACCGGTCGAAGTGAGGTGCTTGGGGGAGGCCGATGTCCAACTCAGTGGATGTCTTTCGGCTGAAATCATGAATGGCATAATAATATAATGATGATGACGTTGAAATAGATTGGCCTAGTTTTGGTGTTACATGTCATGGTACATTGCATTAATTCGGACGGCTCATTTGTGTTTTTTCATGTTACGTTTCACCAATATGTACACAGCATAAAGGTAGATCACACACTACAGAGCGCCACGCGCACGTATAACGGGCCCCCGTGCGTGATTTTTTTTCATACAAATCCAAAAAAGACGCGTTTTACGCGCGGTGAATTTGGCTCCGTTTCCCGCGCCCCGTCGCGTGGGGCATTGTAATGTGTGGTCTGCCTAACTTTCCATTTGATGTCATACGTCACATTTTTGACGTCGCCATTTGCATCGTATAATAATTACCTATGACAACAGACCGTACCCATGGCAGTACTCGTGATGTAAACGTATAGATTCGAACGATTTTTGAATCGCAAATAGACGCAACTATCCTGTAACATTGATTTTTTTTATGCGACAAGTTCCTACAATAATGATATAACCCACAGATAAACTCATGTGAGAAACAAGTATTTTGGAAATAAATTCCTTATCGAACTTGGCTAAGTGCTAGAGAAAGAGTAAAACATCCATCAATCCATCCTCACTTTCGCGTTTATAATACTAGCGCCGCCCCGCGGTTTCACCCGCATAAGTGTCGATCCCGTAGAAATATCGGGATAGAGACTATTCTATGTCTTTCCCCGGAATGCAATCTATCTCTCTGCCAAATATTATCGAAATCCCTTCAGTGGTTTAGGCATGAAAAGGTAACTAGACAGACAGACAGAGTTTATTAGTAGGAAGTAGGATTTTGAAATCGTTCGAATTTATAATTATTTATGTCCGTGTTAGGCACAAAGGTTCTGATACAGGTCCTGTATTTTAGAGGTAAATATTTCGCAAAATCGACCGTACTGGACGTAACACTACCTTTAGTGTTTACGGTGTATGTTGTCTTCTGTCATCCGCTCAGTGAGTTGGCTGACGCTTGATTGAGTATCCCACCGCATCGTTACACTGGCTGTTGCTCGAAAATGCCGAATATAGGCTACTACAAACTGCTACTATGAAACCTCCTGTGGGATTTCGTTGTTGCTTTATCTTGCAATTTTGATCGATTATGATATTTACTTGAATTCGGTTTTAGAACTGGCTGATTTATTTTGTTCTCGTTAGACTTTAGAACGTGGACGTGAACGTGGTCGCTCACAATGGGCCTTATAAGAAGGCTAAAAGTCGTCACCTAAAGGGCAATGGAGAGGGATATGCTTGGAGTTTCCCTGCGTGATCGAATCAGGAATGAGGAGATCCGCAGAACCAAGGTAACCGACATAGCCCGAAGATTTGCCAAACTGAAGTGGCAGTGGGCAGGGAAAATTGCTCGCAGAACAAAAGGTTCTGGAGTGGCGACCGCGTACCGGAAGACGTAGCGTTGAAAGGCCTCCCACAAGGTGGACCGACGACCTTTTGAAGGCCGCAGGAACCCGTTGGATGCGAGAAGCACAGAACCGGTCGAAGTGGAGGTGCTTGGGGGAGGCCTATGTCCAGCAGTGGACGTCTTTCGGCTGAAATGATGATGATGAGATTTTAGAACTGGCTGATATATTTTTTTCTCGTTAAATTTTGAGGTTATCTACCAATCATGTGTGTAGAAGAGCAGTGGTGGCCTAGTGGCCGCGACTTGTAGGTCATGGTTCGAACGCAGATAGGCGCTTTACTTTGTGTAAATTATTTCATCACCACTGCTCTCAAAACAGTGAAGGAAAACATCGTGAGGAAATCGACATGTCCTAGAACCAAAAATTCGAAGACATGTGACATCTACCAACCCGCACTAGGCCCGCGTGGTGGATTAAGGCCCACTCCCTATCACAGAGAGGAGGCCTGTGTCCTAGCATTGGAAACATTTTAGGCTGATTATGCTACCAATCATGAAATATTGATGTTGAAGAAAATAACCTCCACGAAATCCAAATAAATTTAGGGACCCGCAGTTCTTGGAAGCCTAGTAAACTTTCTGATCAGTAACTTCGCTTTCAAATCCCACGTTAGCTTGATCAAATTACCAATACCCAATAATCAGTTAACTTAAGTTTTGGCATGTCCCCAAAATAGTACCCCGCCCCTCACCCCCGCTGACACATGAATTTGTTACTGCGCAGCGTCTCGTCTCATGTTCTGAGTCACCATAAAGATTAAATTAGGCTGTACCCATCCGCACATGTAGATACTGGCCTTCTTCCTATAATCACCTGACTCCATTTTCTGAAATCCATGAAAAGGTAATTTATCGCTTTTTTTTTAGCTGCGCCCCGCGGTTTCACCCGCTTAAGTGTCGATCCCGTGGGAATATCGGGATAAAAAGTAACCTATATGTTAATCCAGGGTGTCAGCTACCTCCATACAAAATTGTATCAAAATTTGTCCAACCGTTTGAGCGTGAAGAAGTAACAAACATATAAACACACACACACACACTCTCAAACTTTCGCCTTTATACTCGTAATATTAGTGTGATTAAAACCCCGGATTATTTTTTTGTGATGGAATATGATCGCGAAATACGCACTTCAAGCTCACCCAAACGGATGACGTAGCCTAGAGAGCCTGCAATGCGAATACGAACCAACAAAAAAAAAAAAGGGCTAAAAAAAAGTTTGCATACTGTCGTACGTACCTACAGTTTGGAGTTGAGCCGTTTGTGCGCAACACAGAGCCTTCTGTCAATCAATCAATCAATCAACCTCAGCGGTTCTCTGCACAACTACCTTTCATAAAGGCCAATATATTCATAACATCACGCCTGTATTTCCTGAGGGGATAGGTAGAGGTGTAAAGAACGCAGACCTACAGCACCAGTTACTTGTAATGTTTGAGTCCGATGTACGAGCCTTATGCCTGCCAGCGTCGCGGGTTGTTCGAAAGAGATACCGCGGCCCCTGGCACAGGCAACTGAAAGAACACGGGTGGGTTTTAGTCAGTAAAAGTCTGACACCCCTCTGCTCCGCTTAGAGCGGGAGAAGTTATTTGATAATTTCCCACCCAAAAAAAAAGCATTGCCTTATGTTGTTATCTGAAACTAAGCAGAGGCACTTTTGGCATTAATATAAGCATTGTTTACAGTTTATGGTTTTTTAGGGTTCGTTCCCTAAGGATAAAAACGGGACCCTATTACTAAGACTCCAATGTCCGTCTGTCTGTCTTTCTGTCATCAGGCTGTATCTCATGAACCGTGATAGCTAGACAGTTGAAATTTTCACAGATGATGTACTTATTTCTGTTGCCGCTTTAACAGCAAATAATACAAATAAAATAACGTTAAAATTTAAAGGGGTATAAAAGAATCGTTTTTTTCGGCGTCTTATGCCTTGTGGTACGGAACCTTTCGTGTGCGAGTCCGACTCGCAATTGGCCGGTTTTTTTACTGTAATGCCAAAACAAACAAAATTGTCTTTCCTTTTTCTTTCTATAGGTACCCAGGCTCGAATCTAGACACCGAATTTATAATGGAAAAACCCTAATATCCCTTTGTCTGATCTGGGAATTGAACCCAGGACTCCATGTATAACAGTTTTTACCCTTGCGACCATAAGTTCAACGAGGCCGAAAGACCAATAATATTGACCAAATTGTTCTATTCCAGATGCTGTGCAGAGGTTTATAGAGATGCCAACGTATACTGAAGTGAATCCTGGTGAAGATGCTCTGCTCAAGTGTAGGATATCCGACAAGAAAGGCGTTTGCTCGTGGCAGAAAGATAACAAGGTAAGTGCTGGTAGAAATTTATAAGCGTTAGATATAACTAACAATGCGACATATTTGTCAAAAAAGGACAAAATAGACACAATTTTCACGACAGGTGCTCTTTAATACAGCTGAAAATGGCCCAGTTGTAACGGTCGTGACTTACGTAGTAGTCGCAGGTTCAAACCCAGGCAGGCGCTTTCCTTCTTGTAAATAATTTCATCACCACTGCTCTCAAAACGGCGAAGGAAACATGGTGAGGAAATCGGCATGTCCTAGAACCTAAAATTCGAAGACACCCGCACTGGGACTACGTGGTGATTTACGGCCCATTCCTTCTCTAGGAGAGGAGGCCTGTGTCCCAGTAGTCGGAACATTATAGGCTGATTAAACTACCTGTCGCCTATCGGTTTTATTAAATAGGCCCCAATTTAAAGCTGGAGTCAGACCATGAGTGAGGGGGGCCCGTGGCTAAATAATAACAGCCGCACAGGTCGATCGATCAGGTTAAGCTACGCTTGCCGCGGTTGGTCTGTGGATGGGTGACCATCTTTACATAATAATATCTTGACCCCTCCGTGCCTCGGAAAGCACGTTAAGCCGTTGGTCCCGGCTGTCATTCGTGGATCTTAAACAGTCGTTACGGGTAGTCAGAAGTCCGAAAGTCTGACAACCAGTCTTACCAAGGGTTATTATGCGTATTACCCAGTAACTGGGTTGTGGAGGTCAGATAGGCAGTCGCTCCATGTAAAATACTGGTATTCAGCTGCATCCGGTTAGACAGGAAGCCGACCCCAACATAATTGGGAAAAGACTAGGCAAATGATGAGTCAGACCATGAGTAAAAGAATCCTTTTCTTGGCCAATTGCAGTGAAAAGATATGAAATAAAAGAACTACGAATTGAAACTTGTGCATTTTATCATGCAGACTCGTTTATATGACGCCTAGTGGTACTCGTATTCGTATTGGCAAGTGTCCATGAAAACACATACGGTACTACCTACTGTATTTAAATAATGACATTGGCACACATTGCCGATCAAGTTCATACATAATCAGCTAATAATGTTCTCACTGCTGGAACACAGGCGTCCTCTCAGTGAGAGGGAGTGGGCCGTAATCCACCACGCGGACCCAGTGCGGGTTGGTAGATGTCACATGTCTTCAAAAGTTTGGTCACGATGTTTTCCTTCACCGTTTTTGAGAGCAGTGGTGATGAAATAATTTGTACAAAGTAAAGCGCTGTCTGGGTTCTAACCTACGACCTACGGCTCGTAAGTCGCGGCCGTTACCGCTGGGCCACCACTGCCCTGCGATCAAGTTCATACCATTACAAAATTGACATTAAGCTGTCTCTTCTTGATAGATGGCAGCTTCAGTATTTTCACAGGTATTTCACCTCTGATTTTACATAATTGTTTAAATAACAGTGATCTTTATTGTTTGGGTGTGAATAAGTAATAAAAGAATTGTAAAATCTTCAAAACTAAGTCCGTACCGACCGACAAAGCTCAGTTATCGAAGAGTTTAATAAACTTTATTTGTAATTGATTTATACAGTGGATTTTTCATAAAACCCGATTTTCCGAAGCACTTTTCGAATTTTTTTACGCGCCTATCAGTTCGGAACGGTGTTTCTGTGCGTGAGAACTAGAAGTTGTTCGTGTAGACTAGCTTCTAACTGCTGGACACGAAGCCAGGTGAGACAGGATGCTTTTTGACCATGACCACTAGTGAGTTCGATCTCGCGACTAGTTTACTCTTAAGGCTTCGTCTTTGCTTATAAACTTCGTTTAGTTATGTCGTAAATTGGGTTAATCCACAAATCCCCATTGAGTATCACCATCAATGGGTGTCTATCATTTTGATGAAAGACAATCCTTACATCAGTAGGTACTTTGATCTTTTATGTCCTTGTTACACAGCTTCTGATTTCCTATACTTACTTGTAGTACATCTACAAGTATATAACGACAAGTGAGCTCCTCACAGTATAAAATGCCACAGGCCACAACATTCACCCGGCAATGCTCTCAATAACTATTTCTCGAGTCTTTCATAAAACCTCTTCACTTGTTAAAATATGTTGCCATGTAAATTAAAATTATTTGAGAATTTAAAATGGCGTAAACTAGTGCAGGTTGGTTTGCAACGTCAATGTACGAATAATTACCGCTTACTCTAACAAAAAATACACTTGAATAAATTACGCACAAACTAGTGTTTTAAGAGTTAATTAAAATTCACTAAACATTATTTTGTAAGGCTCAATGTAATATTTGACATAAAAGAGAGTGTAGCGAAAATATTTTAGCATCTACTTTCCTTAATAATAAACAAAACATTTTCCTTAATGTTTGCAACACCTGCTAAACTAGGGAATATTGAAATGGATGGATCCCTGTTGGATACAACCACAGATTATACAACTACAGACTTCATGAATGCTTTATACCTTCACTTCGCTTGAAATATTACGTATCTACATGAAATCCATCAAGTAATCCTTCATCAAATACTGGCCTGAAAGGTTTACCCAAAATAAATCTGTTTGAAGTCTACACCGACCTCTATCATACAAGGTACAGTACAGGTCAGTGAGTCGTAACAATTTTAGCTACAAACTATGGAATTAGTATGTACTATAGAGGGTCATATTAAATTAGCTAACGAAACTCCGTAGACGTAATGGGTATCAAAATCGAATCATTGAAAAAAAACAGTGGCATTCTGGGTGTGCCGACAGAAGTGAAAACAAAACACAAACAGAATACTTTGCCATCACTCACTGACATATCGGATATACATTAAAACCGAGTACATCCCGAGGACAGTCGACAGTCGAACACATCCGAAGCGGTTATTTTTTTAATCGTGTTATAAACAAAACACGCGCGGTGTCGCTTACGGTAACAGTGGCGCAAGTTCAATGGTTTTTTCCCATTTCAAAAAATGCCCAACGCGCTTAAAGAAGTTTTCACTTCAAAAATAGTGGGACCGCAGTCATTGTGGTTACTTGAAATATCTGTTTAAAATCTGTGTCAGACGTGATGAGTATTGATATCTTAACACGATAAAACATAAGAAAACAGTTTTCTCAACTCATACTTCGAGTAAAAATAATAAAAGCAGTCGTTGACCTCCCAAAAAATCAATAAAGGCTCCTACAAACAGGCGCGACACGCGATAAAATCGCGCGCGACACAAAGGCATCGCAAGTCGCGCAACGACAACGACCGGTTCCTTTGTGTCGCGCGCGATTATATCGCGTGTCGCGCCTGTTTGTAGGAGCCTTATATCATTTTATTTTATCGTGTTTAGACATCGATACGGTACCCATCGCGTCTACGGAGTTTAGCTAGCCAATTTAAAATAACCCTGTATGTACCTACATGGAATCCATCTTTGGTAATCCCTCACCAAATACTTGTCTGAAAGCGTAGCCTGAAAGATTGTACCAAGATAAATCAGTATGCAGTAGTAACAATTTTAGTAACACTCATTTCCATACCATAAGCATCTAAAGAAAACTGGCCAAGTGCGAGTCGGACTCGCACACAAAGGGTCCCGTACCACAAGGCAAAAACGTCGAAAAAAACACGTTTGTTGTATGGGAGCCCGCCCCCCTTAAATATTTATTTTATTCTGTTTTTAGTAGTTGTTGTTATAGCGGCAACAGAAATACATCACCAGGACAAATGTTTGTGTGATGAGCATGATCATTTGTTCTGTGTCTGGGTGTAATTTATCTATATATGTATGTATTTAGAAATATATAAGTATGTTTATCAGTTGTCTAGTACTCATAACACAAGCTCTGCTTAGCTTGAGACTAGACGGCGTTGTGTGATAGTTGTGGAATATTATTATTATTATTATTATTATTATCATCTGTGAAAATTTCAACTGTATAGCTATCACGGTTTATGAGATACAGCCTGGTGACAGACAGACAGACGGACAGTGGAGTCTTAGTAATAGGGTCCCCTTTTTACCCTTTGGGTGCGGAACCCTAAAAAAAGAAACAGCGCGTATATCGGCTCTTTGTCAATTTGTAACTCCAAGAAAGTTGTAAAGAGTCAACCATGATAGATGTGTCATGGAGTTCGTAAGCAAGTGTTCGTAAACTGCCATTATTTATGTACCATCATGTTTTTAGGCTGGTGGCACGCCTGGCCATTTTGGTTGCGGTTAGGTATGTTCAAAAGTAACTTTACTAAAGGCACGAGTGTCTAGACAAAAAATATTGTAAATGTGCCTGGGTTAATTTATAACCAGTCCCAATTTTTTTGAAGCCTGAACAAACTTCTGAATTAGAAATATAGCCATAGATAGTAGACGAAAGCAATCACTTTTTCTTTTTTTTTGTGGATGGGAAATCATCAAATGACCCCTCCCGCTTTGGGCGGAGCGGAAGGTAGTGTCAGACTCTCACTGACTAAAACCCACCTGTGTTCCTTCCTTTTAGCCCTTTATGTTTCGGGCCAGCGGTAATCCTTTCGGACAATCCCGCTGACCGAATGCAATCACTTGATTTGAGATTTGAAAACAGATTAAATAAATTGGCTTTCAGAAACCGGAGATAGTTAATCTTAAGACGACCCGCCGTCCATTGTCATGGGATCCTAAATGTTGGTCAGCAATGGTCTCCACCGTAACCAGTGACACCGACCTTGCAGGGTAGTTACTACGTAACATACTAACAGTAGCAATGGCATTAATTTTGACAGTTCAACAACATTCATTGCGTTATTTACGTTGTTGAGCAGACAATTTTTTCAAACATATGACGCAATGGATTAGCAATATCTTCAAAATGAATCATTTTGAAGATATTGCTAATCCATTGATTGTGTTTGTGTGTTATGCAATTAGGGTGTACAGTCAACAGAAGAGATAGGTATGCAGGATCGTCGGATATAGTTGAAGTTTAGTAAGAAACCGATGGATGTTCTCGAATAAAATTTTATTTTATTAATAGAAAACAAACAGCTGATTTATCAAATTAAATTCCAGTCGACAAAATCCATTGGTTTCTTACTAAACTTCAACTATAGGCGACGATCCTGCATACCTATCTCTTTTGTTGACTTTACATTAATTTTCTTTTCTTTCGTGAGTTCTCTGTTGAATAGCAAAGACTTGAAAACCCAAGACAAGACAAGAAAAGTGTCGAATTGCAGCATTCTCACATTCTCACCTCATTCAACAGACGAACGAATGATCTCTCAGTAGGTATTTCAGTATGAACTAGTTTACAAGCCATCTATCACATACCTTATCACTAGTTCAAGTTTTACTTCTCTTAATCTAAACTTACGTCTATATATCGAACCAGGTCAGTAGCTGCGACTCAAATTGCCAAGTTTGCCACTTGCCTAAGCTTGGCACGTTGCGCCCCGAATCTACAGCGTTCAAGTGTGATACATCTCGAATAAAATCTGGTTAGAGCTGCTCTACTATCCGCCAGGAATATAATGAATTTCTTATGCTATTACGAACGGGTTGCCTTGGTTAGGTTTCGGGATACCTCCTTCCCTACATTCATGTACAGTCAACAAAAGAGTTAGGTATGCAGGATCGTCGGATATAGTTGAAGTTTAGTAAGAAACCGATGGATGTTTTCGAATAAAATTTAATTTTAATAATAGAAAACAAACAGCAGATTTATCAAATTAAATTTCAGTCGACAACATCCATCGGTTTCTTACTAAATTTCAACTATATCCGACGATCCTGCATACCTAACTCTTTTGTTGAGTGTACATACAAGACATGTTTACGGTTGTACATTGTATTAGGGAAGCTCATTTTTATTCGGTAGGTTGTGAGTGTAACAGCCCTGATGAAATGTTGTTACTTCTGCCTATGGACGTCCACAACAAGGGTTTTATTACGTTGTTTTTGGTACATTTTTTTAAAACATAATGTCTCTCTTGGGATGTCATGGGCCCTTAAAGCCGGAACATGGCAGCTCCGGTGAAAAAAGGGCGTTTTTTGGCTAAAATGATGATTCTGGTTAAATTGGACTGGTATTATACGGCGAATAATTTCTTTAACTCTTTTCACATCCTAGTATGTCAAACAACTGAGTTCTCAATACGGACATAGATAGCAAATCGTTTTGTTAATGACTTTGTCACTTTTTTCCGAGAACTCTTTTTAAAATTTTAAGCCATGCAGTGACCTCATGAGTGTTGAGCTATGACAAGGCCTTTATTCGTCGCCATTGCGGTTTATTCCGTATTACCTTGGTATTACCTGATTGACTCATCAGTAGATGTTTATGTATGCCCTTCGACACTGGAATGTCTGGTACGTGCAGGCAAGTACAGTGCGCTTAGTGTTGTTGGACTGTCGACGAAAGGAAGGTAAGGAAGTCGATTTATTATAGACGAGTCGTAGGAATGTTAGGGTAAAAGATAGAGGATAATTAACCTATAGAGACAGATGAGCTGGAAGATGTTACTGATATGATTTTAAGTAGACTAAGACAGGATTTTTGGAAATTGTGTCCATGAGTGGGTTCAACAGGCGTTGTATACAAACAAAGTCGCGAAAAACTTCTAGTACTTATATTCAATGTTGTTGATATTTGCCTCTACAAGCAGCGTGCCTATAAACTGACGAATATAAGCACTACTACAGAAACGCCTCAGCTAAAAGCGTCGAGAGTTGTAAAAACTACACGTGAAAACGCAATTTTATTCCCTAGATTTTATACGTTTTTTACGGTATATATATACAGACTTCGCCTTAAACGGAAGCCGGCTTATTCCCACTTGCACGTAAACAAAAGTCGTTTACCAACCTGTACTGCTTGTACTTGTTGTACTTGTTCCTTAATTTGTTTGCCTAACAATAGGAGTAAGTTACTTGATATTGTAGAGGTACTTTCGAGGTACTTAAGGTATCTCTGTCGTTCATAATTGCTGATATGTGAATCAGGGCGGATCGGGTACCATTTTTACTGTGTAATGTGTGTGTGCGCATGTGTCTACAGGCTATTCTTACTTACATTAAGCGTGTCTATTTGATGGCTGTTTTAAGTGTTTATTATTTGATCGTTTTGGTGCTGATAGCCGAAATACAGGCTATTACCTAGTACGGCTATCTGTAGCCGAACTAGGTGAAAGCCTGTCTAATTCATTTTTAACAACAAATTATAGCATAGTGATCCATACAAACCTGACAACCGTGCCTACACATGGCATAAAAATCGTAGTTTTTCACGGTAAGAAAAACGTTTGTATTTGAAGGGTTCGGTCAAGAAATCAGTTGGTTGACGGCTCTATCTTCACAGGTAGACACGTTCTTTTTGACGGCGCGGTTTGTACGCCTTGTGTAGATACGGTTGTCAGTGTTGTATGGATCACTATGGAAGCCTTTTAACAGACACGTTTTTTCTACGGAGCGGTTTATACGCCGTGTGTAGGCACGATTATCAGTTTTGTATGGATCACTATGGAAGCTTTTGACAGACACATTTTTTTTTGACGGCGCGGTTTTTACGCCGTGTGTAGGTACGGTTGTCAGTGTTGTATGAATCACTATGGAAACTTTTGACAGACACGTTTTTTTTGACGGCGCGGTTTGTACGCCGTGTGTAGCCACGATTGTCAGTGTTGTATGGATCACTATAGAAGCTTTTGACAGACACGTTTTTTTTGACGGCGCGGTTTGTACGCCGTGTGTAGATACGGTTGTCAGTATTGTATGGATCACATTTGACGAAACACGTTTTTTGTTATGGCGCGGTATAAACCACATGAGTAGACAAATTGTCTACTCATGTGGTATAAACGCCGTGTGTAGATACGTTTGTCAGTGTTGTATGGATCACTATGAAAGCTTTTTGACAGACGTTTTTTTGACGGCGCGGCATATACGCCGTGTGTAGGTACGGTTGTCAGTGTTGTACGGATCACTATGGAAGCTTTTTGAGAGACACGTTTTTTTTTTTGTAAAAAAATTGTGCCGTGTACAAAGGGCCGGAGTCTTCATTCTCAAAATAACGCATAAATAAAGGTGTGACACACTGAGCAGTTATTTACCCGTCCCTGACAAGCACTCGTCGTTTCAACATACGACTACTAAAAGCCCCACAATAAACCACTGCACCAAATGAAGTTCTAGAAATCGCAACTTTCCTTAAAATGCCTTAATGCGGCGAGCAATCCTTGCACAGCGATAAACAAAACTCGCCAGGAATACAGATAAAACTAAACGTTAACATTAACCAGTGTTTATCAGACGGGTTAACGTAAACCGCGCTGTTTGGTATGAGCAATCGTTGCCGCGCGAGATCAGAATCTTAACGAACCCTAGTCACGATTGTTTTTAAAGTTTAAGTTTAGTTTAGTTAAACGGATTATGAGGCCGCATCCTGCCTGCTTGCTTGCTCGCTTGCTCGTATGTTTTAGGGCTAATTTATTTATGGACTATTATTCATGATGTGCGATAATTATGTAAATATTGGGCGGCAGTCATGCGTGTCACATCGGGCGGCCATGTTTAGAGTTTGCGTTTTGTATTGTGTGCTGTTGTGGAACTAAATTGTATTTAATTAATGTTTATAAAAATAATGGTTTACGCTGATGTTCTACAGTTCATTATGGCCATAATAATCATCACGTTAGATATATAAAATGCTGTTACGATATAACAATCGTACAAAACAGAGCTCAAAAAATTTTTTTTCGTCGCATAATTCTCAAAATTTTGAGCGTTAACTATCATATTATAAGTAATTTAATCAACTAAAGAAATACCTAGAAATGGTACCACTGAGCCGTGCATGTGTGTTTTCTAACAGCAAAATTACTTTTATTCCAGTGATCATTCGATTCAACTAACATCAAAAGCTATTGTCTATTACCTAAAAAAATGCATCTTACCGCTTCTTATAACTACAGTCCACTCAGCATTATTCTCATTTACATTTTTAACCTATTCTAATCACACCGCTTTAACCATAAACAAGAAACAAAATCTCTTGGGCATTGTGTCCCAAACTTTTCTAAGCAATGATCGTTGCATCAGTAATTATGGTAACGATCTCCTTGTTTGGTACTCGTTTGTTAAACCTCTTGTCTATGTTCAGGTTTTTTAAAAGCGGCCGTTCCATGAATATCATTACCATTTAGATTTAAAATGGAGTTTATCTTAATTATTTGATGTTTATCCTGTAGGCACTATTAGTATTAAGATTTTATGAATACCTTTTGTATGAAATATAATTTCGAATTTGTAGTTGATTGGAAAAATATTCATGATATTTTTAATGGGCACTTGGAAAGTGGGCAATAATTACGAGCATTAGAATTAGTCTTATACAAATTAGTTTTAAGTAAGTAATGGCTATAAAAGAAAACGATACGATAGAAGAGCAGTGGTGGTTTAGTAAGCACCGACTTACGAGTTGTAGGTCGTAAGTTCGAACCCAGGCAGGCACTTTACTTTCGTATATTTAATTTCATCACGACTGCTCTCAAAATTGTCAAGGAATACATTGTGAGGAAACCGGAATGTCCTAGAACCAAACATTCGTTGATATGTGACATCTACCAACCCGAACTGGGCCCGCGTTGTGGATTATGGCTCACCCCCTCTCACAGAGAGGAGGCCTGTGTCCCAGCAGTGGGAACAATATAGGATGATTACGATTATGCAATGGCTTTAAGAGGAAACGAGAAAAGCTTAGGTAGTAAGTATCCTATAATTATTATAATTCGAAAGTATCTGTCTGTATGTTAACTTTTCACGCCTAAATCACTAAACGGATTTCGATAAAATTTGACAGAGAGATAGATTGCATCCCGGGGAAGGACATAGGATAGTTTTTATCCCGATATTCCCAAGGGATCGACATTTATTCGGGTGAATCCGCGAGGCGCTGCTAGTATATTAATATGAGTCTTCTTCATTCACTGTATATACAACTTGCTCAGGCTGTTTTAGCTACACAAACATTAGCTCCCTACGAGTATAATATCATTTCTGACCACTAAAATAACATTTCTATATTCTATATCAAAGAGCTAAAACCGCGTTTGTCCGTCTATCCGTGCATATTTCCCGCTAATCTCAGAACCACGGCACTTCGCTACTTAACAACTGTTCGGGACTTGCTCGCACTCTTGATTCCATACTTATTAATAAAATACCACCTTAATAGTAAAATTTAAAAACACTGCGCGGGTTTGACCGATTTGAACTTCTTGACTGACACTGACAGCTAAATTTTCGATACCATAACCAATTATTTTTGTTTTTAGCGAACAAACAATTCGACACAACGATCGCGACCATAGTGTTACATTGGCTAAGAAATGTTTGTCGTTATCTCAGAGACGATGACGAATTTAGATATCGTTTCGCTACGAAGCGATGTTACTTTGTCTAAGCATCTAGTTTTCATCTCTGTGCACCGGTTTCGAGAAAATGTTTTGCCATAATTATTAATTCGACGCGTGCCGATTTAACAGCAGACCACGCTTCAGTATTTTTATATCGGAATTCTGGAATCCGGATCAATATTGAAAAAAAAATATTGCGTTCTATTAAAACTATGACAAACAGTGTTTGGCCGAAATTGCGAAGTTCGGTTTCGTGTTCCACATATTTGTTCGAGTATGGCTTTTGTGCAGTACAATGGGAGTTGAGTGTGGGAGGTATGTACAAACGTGTATCGTACAAACTGGGCGATTTTCTTTGAGGTTTGCTTGCACTGCAGCACCTGCTTTCTAACAAAATTTTGTCTTTATTTCCCGACAATACAGCGGATTTGGAAAATCATATCTATCGCTACTGTATTTTACCCGTTTTCATGACACTATAGACTGGATTATGTTTTTCATGCGTACCTCTCTAAGTAGGTATCTTCGTTTGCGGGATCTTTATTTAGCAGTTAGATGTAGTTGGTGGCATCAAATCTGAGGGCAATTCTCGTAATTTTAAGAACTTTAAGAGTGAGTTGCATCAGCTAACTATAACCATAACCAATCTCATGACAGCCGTCAAATCTCCGGTTAAGCAAAATTCGGGTTGCATCGGTTTGAGAATTGTTAAAATGACGTCATAAATAACTATAACAAGCCATTTTTAACTATAATCAAAGCTTTGACAGACGTCAAATCTCCGGTTAAGCGAAATTCGGGTTGCATCGATTTAAGTTTTGTCATAATTGTTAAAATGACGTCACACATAACTATAACATTAATCGACCAAATTCGGCCGGTTAAGGGCTATAGTTACGGTTAGTGTCATTGTAATGTCATCTGCTTTGCAGTTGTAACCTATAAAAATATTGTGTTGTTGAATAAAGTACCTATTAAAACAAATTAGGTATGTCTTTACTCCGCGAAATATTGTGGGAATAAAGCTCTTCTAGCGATGATAGTGACAGTGAATCCGATTTGCCAGTTAGGAAGAGAAAAAAAATCACCATCGCATTGATCGATTTCATAAGTGTGATGAGAATAAATTTTTGGACAGATTCCGGGTTTTTAGTTCCCAAGGGTTCTTGTTTTCAGCAAGGGTCCTCCCTTGCTGAAAACAAGAAACCCCTGAGAATATTTTACTTAAGAATATCGATTTCTAATTTCAGTTTTTTTATTTTTAGTTCTAGCTTCACTGTTGCTCTTCAGTGTGTTGCTTTAATTGCCAAAGAAACTTAAGCTCTAGCGTATGCTTCTGCGTATTCTTCTGAATTTTTGGTTCTAGGACATGACGGTTTCCTCACGATGTTTTCCTTCACCGTTTTGAGAGCAGTGGTGATGAAATAATTTACACAAAGTAAAGTGCCTGTCTGGGTTCAAACCTACGACCTACAAGCTGTAAGTCGCATCTGTTACGACGGACACACCACTGCTCAGCGAGTAGGGGTGTTTTCAAACGTTAAAAAAAAAACACATAAATTGTACATAACAAAGCATTTTTATTTCTGCAAGTAGGTACCTACTTATATTAATTTCAACGTCACACGACTTAGAAGTAGGTAATATTTCATCTAAAAAATATGCAGGTCGCTCCACCGATGAAAATACATAAATACCGCATGCTCAACATTACATGTGCACAACAGCCAACTATACCAACGTCTGCCCACCAAACAGTTGCAACCTTGCAATAGCATCCAGCAAGAGCAGCTCGGTGTTATAAGCGTATTCTAACTAATATTATTATTGTTCTTTTTGGTGTGCTGGAATCCACTGCAAAATAATGTTCTTTCCCGCATTCATCAGGCACAGTATGCGTTTGCTGTGAAAATCGCCATATGATGTAAATATTCCTGTATCCAAATCTCCATAATGTATAACAGTTTCAATACTTTCTTGCATTGTCTATACGCACTTTCGTTAAACTGCACAGATGATTTGATTTGCGTTCGTGAATCCATGCGTTCTCAAGTTACCGCACATCTGCAGCAGTCTCGGGCAATGTTTTCGCACATTGCGTTGCAATCTTACTGAACAATTAACTCAACATCCTTCTGGAGTAAATGCTGTAATGCATCTTCCAATAATACAATCCTTCAATTACATACAGGAAAACAGAAATATCAATTTCATGCAATTCGAAAGAAACGGAAAAATAAAATGAATGTTATTATCACTTACGTCTTGTCTTTCTGACAGTGTCAGATAGTGATGCGGCTCGATTTTATTTAACTCGTTACTCAAATAAAAAAAAATAAAGAATCGAGTCCATTTTCTCTCGATGTGCCACTCGGTTTAGTTGCGATTAGAAATATCATCAACACTGCCACACTAGTTAACTATCATTCTTGGATAATAAACCAGGTAATAAATATATTTCGTGTAATAAGCCGTCATAATACTGTAATGTACAGAGTCACAGAGTTTTAATAAGAGAAAATACATGTTCTGTGGGTTAGTGCTGTCAGATAATAAAGTGTAATTTTTCATTAAATCTTCACTGATTTTATCAGATCAATCTGATAATCAGTGGAATGTAAGACAAAAAGCTCTTTACAAAGTCGAACAAAGCCAATCTTAGCCGAATTATTATTATTATCAGCCATTTCTGTCCCACTGCAGGGCAAAGGCCTCCCTTCCTTCAGTCACTGACTTAAACACCTTGGTACATTACCAATATAGAACGGTTACTGTATTTTTGATCTTGCTATGATTCTGTTCTTGAGTTTTTAATTTACATAATCGAGTCAATCGAGTGCCTGACCGTTAATGACTGAGTAACATCACTAGTGTCAAACAAAGAAAGCGTGATGACAACAAGCTTGAAGTGTTGCCCTTGTCAAAAAATTACCCACGTACATTTTGGGGAAATATGACGTCTTATCACTTGTCACCCTTTTAACTTTAACTGTAAAACATGTAAAATATATGACGGTGCAACAGCGGATAGTAGATTCTATGGTTATGGTTATGGTTACGATTAAATTTAACTTTGACGCAAACTATAACGGAGCTTTTGATACAACCCACCCTTACAGTCTGATCTCAGTCTCAATCTGTCAAAACCTAATTTCCGTACATTTTGACAAGTTTTTGACATTTAGTTGTCGACGAGATGAGACTGCGACTAGATTTTGAACGTTTTAAATTACGAGTTATTAGCCTACAGATATTGAACTAAAATAACTGCCACCAACAAAGTCAAAGTCAAATCGTTTAGGTACATATTTCAAATAGGCACTTATAAGGCAGTATTGAACGTCAAAATTTACAAGAAAATAGAATTGATTCTTGTCGCCCATTCCAAAAGGTAGTAACTGCGTGTGGCTGCTTGAAAAGTGAGCTTGTTTTACTTGCAGTTGGGTTTTTCGATTTTTTAATTTTCTTTTCACATAGTTTCCTACACGACACAGTGTTCTCATCTCTATACCGCTGACATTTGACACGTATTCTCAGTCATAGACTGGTTATTTCTATCAGTACAGTACGGAGGAGACAAAGGCTCGATGTATAGTCATTAGCAGGCCCCTCACGAGTCGGCACTCGTGATTCATGCTCCCTGGGAACGTTGGCAGAGCGCCTGCTGGCCCCCGGGCAACGCAACCTCACTGGAGTATGAAGGAAAATAGAGCGCTGTGGGAGTTGTTGGTGGTTTTAGAAAACTACGCACTCATACGAACGCAATACGAGATAAATTCGCAGTTCCTAACACAAAAATTCTCGATGCGACAAAATTAAACGCAAGTCATGCGGTTGGCTGTTGGTAACTCCTAAGACAAATCACAGCAGTTTACGCGAGCTTGATAATTTGTCAGTGAAATTTTGTGTTGATTTTCGTCTGAGAAACCAGACGTTAATTATCGTAAAAGTAACAATTAAGAGAACGAAGATGTCTCTTTCATAATTACCATTGATATTATCAGCATCATGCTTGTGTTAATATTACGTAGGAATACAAACAAACATAATTTTACCGAAGCTAATGTAAAAAGCTTAATACGAAAGTCAGAATTTTAATAACATCCCCGCAAGTTCTTGCCGTAACTTCTCACGAAAAATAAAACCTCGGAAAATGCTTTGAAAAATCTAGGGTTGATTGTATTATTTACAAAAAAAAAAGAGGATTTATGGTATTTACCGTACCTACGTTTACTTCTATACCTTGTCATATTAATACCCCCTAGCAAAATCTAATATTGTGAAAATTATAGATACATATCGCACTGTAATACCGATTGAATAGTAAATTACAAAGATAAACGGCCTTCGGACGTATCAATCGAGTTTTCAAAGAAATCGTTTGATGGATTTTTAATCAGGTTCCATTTGAGGGGCCAGTTGAACCATTTTGCTTTAAATGAAAGGGTACTTGAAGGGGTTTAATTCTGTTTGTCGAGGAATACTCAGGATTACTAGGTATATAATTTATTATGAGTTGAATGAACTTTAGAATAGGGATATTTTTATTGAATGCAAGTGATGTGTGTTGTTTTAACTGATATGCAATTATGGTTTTTAAGGCGTTAGGTAGCCCGCGAAATTTAAAACTTACGTCCTTTGCAATTTGCAGGTCAGTGTCAGGTTGTATTTTAATTAAAATATGATTCGCGACCGCAAGAAGTATGGCTTTACAGAATTAGGACCAGCAATTTAACTCCTTAAGTTAGCATTGGCCCCAAATGTCATGATTTCATGAAATTGTCATTTAATAGGGTAACATGAACTTAGAGAGTTGTGTTGATGATTTGTATTATTATAATTCTATAAATAAATATTTGCTAGGGCCACGAATCATATTTAGATCAACGTACAACCTGATACTGACTTGCAAATTGCAAAAATCGTATGAAAATTTGGAATTTCGTGGGATACCCTGACGTATATCAATTTTATAGCGAACTAGCTGCGCCCCGCGGTTTCACCCGCATAAGTTTCGATCCCGTGGGAATATTGGGATAAAAACTATCCTATGTCCTTCCCCGGGATGCAATCTATTTCTCTGCAAAATTTTATCGAAATCCATTCAGCGGTTTAGGCGTGAAAAGGTAAAATACAGACAGACAGAGTTACTTTCGAATTTATAATATTAGTATGGATAGTGAGTGAGTATTTCCGAGGTAAGAAATATAGGATATTATTGCCAAAATACATAGCAATTACAGTCCCGGGAAGGAATCGTGTTTAACATTAATAGATCACGCACTTTTTCCTACATTAGCGACCCGCCCGCCGCCACAAATTTGCTCATATTATGTATTATGCGAAACTTATAAAATTATAGGTCCTGCGAGCCTATTTAATACTTTGCCTTAATGTAGCAACCATGTCGTGACTTTCTTTTGTCATAAACTCCACGACTTTATACAAATTATAGCAGATTATAGCTTTCGCTTGTAACTTTATAACCCTAAAATGCAGCATAATCAGCCTATAACGTTCCCACTGCTGGGACACAGGCCTCCTCACTGTGAGAGGCAGTGGGCCAATTGCACCATGCGGGCCCGGTGCGGGTTGGCGGATGACACATGTCTTCGAATTCTAGGACATGCCAGTTTCCTTACGATGTTTTAACTTCACCGTTTTGAGAGCAGTGGTGATGAAATTAAATACACAAAGTAAAGCCTGGGTTCGAACTCACGAATTAAAACTCGAAAGTCGGCTCCGATACCACTGCTCTCCCAAACTGCAGCTTTAAGGTTAATTTTACATTTACTCGAGATTTCGCACCTGCATACGGGTTATTGGCTTGGCGGAATGTTTGTCGCCGGTTCAAAAATAGCGGGATTGGTTATGTGACGTCATCGCATATAGCACGGCAAACACGGCGTGAGTGTAGGTACGTGTACGTAGAGTCACGCCTCGCGGTCACGCCGCGCAGAGCATTGTTCCGAGCCTATGTGGGCTGGTGCAAGTGGGAGAAGACAGCGGTTTTAAACGTTATTAAAATAACTACATTTATAAATGTTCAGTGACCGACCTATCAAGAAGTACTCTGTGAGACTGACTGACAGACGACGCATAGCCTGAACCAACTACGATAGACTGTGTGCGCAATTTTGTTTCCAAAAGTGTAACCAAATATGTGTTTACGCACCTTGAGCAATAAATTTAGTTAGTGACAAAATATTAGTATGTAATAATTAAGCTTTTCATATTTCTCAACATTTCTGGTGCTCTCAGTTACTACGAAGAAAACGGAATACAATTTTAATTACCTATGTGCTTCGGTAGATTTCGTCTGAATTTGATCTAAGGAATCATTATTATTATTTTTATAAACAAAAAAAAAAATATAATAGGTACCACTCGCATCTTTTTCTTTTTTGTTTGTTTACTTTTTTATGATATCAAGCCCCAGTCCTTTGAATAGTAAATAGTCCGTAATGCTCTGTAAATAAAAACTTTTTTGCCTTCAATAGCACCAGTAGCGTTTAAAAACTTTTTTAGGATGCCATTAAATCAAAAATGAAAATAGCGTGACGGTCAGTTCATGTTTTGGGGGAAAAATTTAAAGTAATAATAATTACCTATTCGAATCTTTTTCAAACGAATGATTCTAATGATTTTCAAATGAAGAAGCAAAAATGAAATTATAGTTCGACATGAAAAAGTGTGAAGTTTGTAGGTATTTGAGTGGTGGTTATGCCGCATTTACACATTCGTGCAAATCGCGAGGCGAATGGCGAGGCGAATAACGAACACGCATATGTAAACAGTGCGCTCACTATTCGCCTCGCGTCTCGCCTCGCGATTCAAGCGCTCTCGTTGTCAAAATAATTCACCCCGCGAATGTGTTCGCGACGGCCCTCGCCCTCGTATACGAATGTTTCGTCGAATCGTTCGTCGAGCGACGAGGCGAATGGCGAACACGATTGTGTAAATGCGGTATTACAAATATCAATGAAGAATCAGACGAGTAAGTTTATAACCTTAATTTTCAATTAATTTTATAAGTAGGTACCTAGTTGTAAAACTGCCTGAAGCCTGGATTTGTTCTAGGCTGATGGTAATAGGTTCGCCCCCTGTTACATGGGACTTCAACATAACTGGCGAAATGTGGGTGAACTATAGGTACTTACACCTGTTTAAACCTTCGGGTTATACGTTAGGCGTGATGTTACTTTATAAATGTAACGTAAGTAGTACCTAAGTTAGTAATAACTTAAACTAAACTTAAATAACTTATCTCATGGTTGTAATACCATGAGATCGTTCTCCTATCAGATTTTCTCTATAGGGTTTTCCAGAAAAATATGGCCTGTCCCTCGTTTCACTTTGACGAAACCGCTTAAACTTTAGCCATAACACGTAGGTACTGAGGGACTACACCATGACCTGGATAAGGACATAGGATACTTTTTATCCCGATATTTCTACGAGGTACTAATGCGGATGTATCCGCGGGGAGCATTTATTCTTCGTTTGGCCCACTGAATTTTGGCAGCCAAAATCTTCCAGCCGGATATATAATGAAATACTCCCGAGTGTTCATAAATGCAATGTTAAAATCCACGATTAGACTAGTGATGATTATAGCCGTTATAACAACTTACTCAAAAGTACTTATCTACCTACCATGCTAATCCATACTAATATCATAAATACGATAGTAACTCTGTCTGTCTACCTGTCTGTATGTTACCTTTTCACGCCTAAACCACTGAACGGATTTCGCTAAAATTTGCCAGAGAGATAGATTGCATCCCGGGGAAAGACATAAGATAGTTTTTATCGACATACCTCGCGGGTGAAGCCGCGGGCGGAAGCTAGTAATAAATAATTTATTGACGATTTTACCGCATAGCCATGAAATGTTTTGTCGATAGTTTTTATGATCTTCACGAGCAAACATTGACCTCGGGTTATTACTGCTGTTGAGGTTTATGCAATAAGTTATAACATTTATTTTGTTTTACTTTTTGCTTTTCCTAAGTACAGAATCACGAGTAGAATACGACTTAAGCTACTTTACTAAATTAGGTAGACGAGCATTAATTTTGTGTACGCTTTTGTAGCCCCGAAATCGCGAAGAAAAATCAGCTGTTCCCCACATTTATGTTCGTATAACTCGTCAAAATGTAGGGAAAGGCTGATTTATTTTCGCGATTTCAGGTTTGGTCCAATAGTAAAAGATGTTCATAATGATGAGTACAATGACCTCTTAAGAGGTTGTTAATGTTTTACCAATAACCCTGTATATGAAGAATCGAAGACAGATCTATGCTCTAATGACACTAGGTAGCATATATCTGCATGCTTTAAGGATATCAGGCATATCATATGCTTGTTTACAATCCTCTCTACACACATCCCCACCCCGTCGCACCGCATCCCTCCTGCCTGCGCTATTACTTCGTTTTATATTTTTCCTATATTATTATGTCCGCAACCGTTTATGTCTCACGTCATACCAGAAAGTGTTTTCACCAGCATGCGGCTGACTTTTCGGGCCCCACACGTCCGCATCCGCCACTGACGCTGCTAAAAACACCACTTTTTAGTTTTTACCACTTTTTACCTTTTGACACGGTTCGCGTTTTTATAGTGATTACATTTTTGTTTGACACTCTATTTTTGTTACTTTAGGTGTCATTTTGTTACGCAACATAAATATCAGGTATGGTTAAAACACAAGTTTTGTATTTTGTTTGTTCTGTTTAACTTTTGTTTTCAAACGTATTAGGCCGTATTTCGGATGTAGTTATGACTTTATTAGTTTTTCGGGGAAAGGGATGCTGGTAGCGGATTATGGAAGCCGTTATGAGTTTTGGGCTCTTTAATTATAAATTGGTTCGGGATTTCGGGAAAGAGTTAATAAATGTAAATCTGATGCTTTTAGGTAAGATATTTTTTATCCTAAGAAGGGATTAAAACTACGATACTATGTGGCTGGTAGCAGCTGGATGAAAGCTGCCGAAAATCGAGTTCAATGGCTTGCTATTAGGAGAGGCCTATGTCCAGCAGTGGACTACTATTGTAGGCTGATGATGATGATGATGTCGACAATAATTACGACACTGTTTGATAAGATTAGTATTCTTTACAACATAGGTTGGATAAGAATTTTAGAATCACTTAGTCGTGTAACTGTATTCTTATGGCAACAAGTTATACCCACAAATATGCAGCTGAAAAAATTTAGCAAATTTCATGTTGCACTGGTAAAAAATAATTCATTATGACCGCTCACAAAATACCAGAGCCAATATCACAGCTTTACAAAGAATTTGTATTGTCCAAAACTCAACAAAAGACTCCGGTAATATGCATAAAAGACTTTTATATACAAACACATGGCGAACAGGCCAGACATATTTTGTCATGTCAATAGTTTTGCCAGTAAGCTGTGACAAAGCCCTTTCGTTTATCTTAATCTTTTAGGGACGGCATCCGTCACGCCAATTAGTGGGACAATAGCCCATTATTGCGCAGTCACCACACTCCCATATATTGCAGGGCCATTAGTCATCTTTATCTGATAAGAAGTATAAGAACTCATCCATTGGTGAGCTGACTCATCCTTATTTTTGCGTACTCCTGAGAAAGAGGCAGTGTATTCACAAGATCAAATTAAATTAGCTAGCCAAACTTTGCAGACGTGATGGGTATCGATATTTAATTATGTACAACTAGCTGCGCCCTACGGTTTTACCCGCGTAAATGTTGATCCCGTAGGAATATCGGAATAAACAGTAGCCTATATGTTAATCCAGGGTGTCACCTACCTCCATACAAAATTTAATCAAAATTGGTCCTGCCATTTGAGCGTGAAGGAGTAACAAACAGATAAACACACACACACAAACTCGCAAACTTTTGCCTTTATAATATTAGTGTGATAAAATAAAAATATTTCATGTTTTTTTTTGGGGTCAACGACCGCTGCGAGAGTTGTCACTTGAAGTATGAGTTGAGAAAATATATTTTCTTGTTTTGAAAAAACATTATATTATTTTGTTTTATCATCATGATCATGATACCCTCGTCTCGTCTGCAGAGATATCTAGCTAATTTAATTTAACCCTGTAAAGGTACAAAGAAATATCGATAGTAGAGATGGATATAGATAAGGGAACGCAAGTCACAGATATAGATCGGTTTGCTTGATTGGAGTTGAGATGGGTCTGCGTTTGTCAATGCTAATTTGGAAAAAAAGTCTGAATGTGACGCGGGGTCTCCTTGGTAGGGGTTTTTAAGCATGACTTTCAAATTCTATGTAAGGTTCCTAAAGCCAAACTGGTTGACTAATGGTGGCCCTGGAATTTACTGGGAATTAATTATATTATTGGTGGATATTAGGAGCAGTGTTTTTTTTTTAACAATAGGTATAGCAAATGGGTCATATTCAAAATAATTGTAAGTTACGGATAGGAAACAGATATGAATATTATTTGATTGTAACAGAAAAATAACAGAAAGGAATTATTAGGGCAAGTTTAAATAGCACACGTTTATAACAGGCTACGAGTGCGAAGTCGGTGTGGGTCGCTAGGTGGGTACATAATGAAATAACATTTTGGTGATCGTATTTTAGTTGGTATAATTGCCATAAATTCATCATCATCATTGCCATAATGCCTTATCTCCGAAACTACCGAGCCTAAAATTTTGATATTAATATTAAGGCAAAAGGATTCTAATGATTAGAATTATGTATAGCCATATTTGTTACGGTCGTGAATCATATTTTAATCAACATACAACTTTACACTGACCTGTAAATTGCAAAAAACCTGAGTCAATTTGAATTTCGCGGGCTACCTTGGCGCATCCCCCTTAACTGATACTGAGACGGCCGACGAGAGGCTGGGTACGCCTCGGCGAGGCTGCGCGGTTAGTATAAAAGGCTCAAGCAGTGAGGACCGAGGATACGCAGTAAAACATGCACACACAGACAATACATGGCACAGCAATGCAATACATGGCACAATATACGCAAACTTTACATACTTCAAATAAATTTAAGTAAGTAAAAAAAAATGTTTTGGCTAACCTGCGGTGCACTAAGTACCTATTAATATTTTATTTTCATTAATTCATACATGAGACAATGTGAATAACGCCTAATCATTCATATCTGTTACGTAACGGAAAAAAGTGACAGATAAAATAACGTATATGAATTAATTGCACGTGTCTATCCTACAAATCTATTTATTTCCACACCAATTCACATGATTATACGAATATTTTATAGTTATAACAAATATCACAATACAGCCCTTTCCTAGTATGAGTAATAAAACAGTAAGTACTTACCGCTACTGTAAACGACTCACATTGAATATTTACTTTTAAAAGTCTAATTTTCTTCGACCACGAAACGAGCTGAAAAACTATATTGAACAAAATGGCAAAGCGTTTATTCTTACGCGTCGTGTAGTAACAGCTAGTGAACTAATTTTGCCAGTATTTCAAATTTCTTTATTGCCATGGAAATAATGTTAAAATAGCATAACAGAGAAGAATAACAGATATGTGCAAAATCAGGACACTCATTAATAAATTAAATTTGGAGTACACTAAATAGTATTTTATATTTTGTTTAGTAAAGTGTTGAAAGTTTAAACAATATTCTCTGAATATATTTTTTTTTTTAACTTTTGTTGAATGGTTAATAATTAAATTATTTTTTTTAGTTTACCGCTATAGACGTGGACATAGAATACTTGTATGAAACGGATCCTACGCAATGTCTGGTTTAATTTTTTTAAATGAATTGTTTAGGTTTACCAAATGTTTCGTTGTTTTTTATTAAGCTCAAATAAATATTTTATCTGTTTGTTTATGAAATTCTAGTCAGTTGCATCTCGTTATGAAAATAATTGGGTTGGACATTAAGACAGTAGTAAATATACAATTATTTTGAATATGACCCAAATGCAATTTAGAATGGTGGTGGCCCTGTGGTAATGACCCCGACTTAAGAGTCGTGGGTTCGAACCCAGCCAGGCGCTTTGTAAAAATAATTTCATCGCCACTGCTCTCAAAACGGTGAAGAAAAATATCGTGAGGAAGCCGGCATGTCCTAGAACCAAAACTTCGAGGACATGACATGAGACGTCTACCAACTCGCAATGGGCCGGTGTGGTAAATTACAGCCCACTTCCTCTCGATGAGAGGAGGCCTGAGTCCCAGCAGTGGGAACATTACAGGTTGATTATTCTAGCAAAGGTCATATATTTTTGCACAGTAGAGCCACCCTCAAATACATGTATTAGGTAACTGCAGCAAAATTTAAATACCAGCACTGCAGCCAGTGCACATTGGCAATAAATCCTGATTCATTTCGGACATAGAAACGCGGATTATTTTGTTCTGACGTCATTTGTGGACCAAATAACAATTCGTTAAATCCAATATGTACGTTTTTTACGCACACGCTGTGCAGATTCAGGCGTTTGTGATGTATGTAACGGACTTTTTTCCGAAAATTTGGCCACATTTTACGGGAATCGGTTCAAATATTTAACCATTACGCAGACTCAGGTGTGTGAGATATATCCACATCATTACTTGAACGCGCACGAAGGGAATATCCTGTATTTATCCGGGGCATATCTTGTAGGTTTATCGCTTATATTCCGCACTTTATGCTATTATACTTCATACTTATTTTGTGGAACTCCTTCGCCCAAGAAAGAACACACAGACTTTAAAATCTGTCTACCGCCGGGATGTATGTGAGAGACAGCAAAAGGAACTGGGTCACTGTACAATGTTCACACAGCTACCTCCATACATTATATCATGTGTTTACACTTTAAAATTAAAACTTGATATTGCAAGTCGTTATTTCAGGCGACATTACAAAGCCCGCGGCGGGGTAGGTACTCGGTTATTCGCTTAAGTGCAACGCGCTGAAATACAGGACATGCCATGTATAGCTTTTCCCACGGGCACGCGGGCGAAAATATGTTTTACAATAAACATAATAATCTTGATTAAAAAGCCGTTGTTATAAATAACATTCGCGTGTAGGTATGTGGAGACGTAAATTATTATCCGTTGACTTAAAGTTAAATTAAAACTTGAAAAGATTAATAGAAATACAGAACTGCATCAAAAGCAGCTTAAGCATTGCAGTGGAAATATTATAGGGGGATATTTCAATATAAAACTCAAAGAGAAAACCTCTATTGTGTTTACGGATGGAAAAGATTAAAGAAGACTGTTCAATGTCTACTAATACCCATGATATTATCATGCAGCGATCAAATCAATGGTAACGGAGGGTCAGAAAGTCCTGCCTCTTCAAGTACAAAACTTCTTGCGTATGAATGAAAACTCTTCATATCATGAGGGCTATAAATACCTTTCACACAAAGAACACCCTTGTCATACAAAAAGGTATGCCGACGCACTCATTTGTTTAAACTCATGAACCCCTTATCTTTTGTATTCACAACGTGATCCATAAATTCATTAGCTGTATCAAAGGGAGCAACTGATTTCATATATTTACTTTCATAGTTCCACTTGTCACGTACTGCTAACGGCGGGGCGGTTAGTTCCCAAGTTTTCCCATTTAACTTGTTGTCGCAACTTATTGATATATTTACCAAGTTTTGAATTAGTTTAGCACTTTTAACACTGCGCCCGAATACGCCTAAGCGTTGAGCTTCTCAGGATTATAGCGGAAACATTTTATTTGATTTGCAGACGATAGGATACATCGCTATAGATTCTTCTCTTTTTTCTGGGAATACAGCTGTTTGTCATTCCGGAAAGTTGTAAACGTCAAATGCAAAAGGAACACTATGACCAAGATGTCAGGACTTTAAAAGAGACTGTGACCTCTGAGTTTGTTTTCATCTTTCTTCTCGGAGTGGTCACCAAACTCTAGTTTAGACGTGTAAAAGTGTTTGTATAAACCTACTTACAGAAATAAAACCTCATACTATTTTCCTAGTGTTTAATGCTGGATAGATTGGAATCCCTGCCCTGTAATTATATAAATTTTAAACTCACTTTTATTTCAAGCGAGTTCTCAACATTTGAGGTGCTTTTGGTATGAAAACTTTAGCTAGGTTAGGTGCAGAACTGCAGATTATCAGCATATTTTATGGTACCTAAGTGAGAAGAGATTGCAACAGTTTAGGTTTATGTAGGTACATAAATGTAACGTAGGCTCGCCCCCTATTACATGGGACTTAAACACAACTGGCGAAATGTGGGTGAACTATAAGTACACCTCTGCTTATACCTTCGGGATATACAGGCGTGATGATAGGATGTAAATGTAACGTAAGTAGTACTTACCTAAGTTATTACAACCAGGAGATCGTTTCTCCTGTCAGATTTTCTCTGTAAGATTTTCCCGAAAAATGTGGTCTGTCCCTCGTTTCACTTTAGCGAAACCGCTTAAACCTCTGTCCACACCACGTACTGACGGACTAGCGCAAAGATAAACAGAGTTCTATACGTTCCCGGGGAGTTTTAACTCCAAACGGTATTAAACTAGTCGACTGTAGAACAGGAAAAGCTTCTGGATCGATTGCATAGCTGGAGTCCGGAATTTGGCTAGAGTAATGTTTTTGAAATAAAGTTTTATTTAGAACTAGCTACGCCCCGCGGTTTTATCCGCATAAGCCTCGAACTCTCGATCCCGTGGAAATATCGGGATAAAAACCTGTGTTAAGTATCCTATGTCTATCCATGTGCCAAACATCCAAATCCGCTCAGGCTCCTACAAATAGGCGCGACACGCGATATAATCGCGCGCGACTTGCGGTGCCTTTGTATCGCGCGCGATTTTATCGCGTGTCGTGCCTGTTTGTAAGAGCCTTTAGCGTGAGAGCGTAACCAACAAACATATAATTATATTTTTTTTATAATATTATTTTAGACAAAGCGCTTTATCTGCTTTATAACTAGTAGCACATAACATGTACAGGGGCTATATTAAATTAATTAACGAAACTCAGTTCCCTTGTCACAGAGAGAAAGCCTGTGTCCCAGCACTGGGAACATTATAGGCTGATCATGCTAGGTAATCATGTGGAAAGTGCAAAAGTATCCCACAGTTTCAGAAAGGTAGGTACTGCGGTGCTATTTTGTAAAAATCTCACCGTGAAAACTTAGGTGAAGTGAGCGTGGAGTGAGCTGTCAATAGTGTCAATTCCTAGCAAGAACAAACTCACTTCACCTAAGTTTTCACGGTGAGATTTTTACAGAATCGACCGGAGTACCTACAATTACTGTGACGTAGTATGTCAACTGAAGTGACAGGTAGGTATTACGTTCAGTCTGTTTCTTTTTTTTTACTATAAATTCACTCAAAACATAGCCGGTTATCATGAAACTTTTGACGTTTTCATTTAAAATGCTTAATTATATTATAAAATAACTTCGTCAAAAGTGCGTGTGAATAAGCTTTGGTAAAATTTCGGTATTTTAGCTTGTAGCCCTGTTTAATAAATAAAATGATTTTAAAATGTGTAATAAAAGGTTTAGCACCCATGAATCACGTGTTTTTTTTTTGTTTACCTTTAGTTAACTACCGACGGAGTATAGATGTCACTATTATGTCTTTTAAGTAGGTAGGTCACATTCCTATAATCCGAAGCAGTTACTTCACACCACCAATTTCACCTTCAGGGATCACCTGCGGCACACATTTTTTATTTATCACTCCATTTCAAACGTGGTAAGCCGAATTCCCATCGGCACCATATACTTATTTGGTTCACGGCGCTGGTATTTTGGAAATGACAACAAAATTAACCTTTCCGCGTTATTAGATGCATGCAACAGCCTGCCCCCAGTTAAAATAGCGTGACGTGTGCGCACGTAACAAACGAAGTGTGATAATAAAATGTTAATAGAGTTTCTTAGAAAATGGGCATTACTTTATACCAAGAACCGCGCTGCGAACGTTAGCAATTCATAATTACATACATAGTGGTATTACCTTCAAAATTCGTTTCGGCTTCGCGACATATTTTTATGAAACGTAAAATATTCCAAGTTAGTGCTACCGACAAATTACAAAGTTGCTGTATTTTAAAACTTCCTGTATTTTAAAGGGGTCGGTCGCATTGAAATTGAATTCTAGCGAAACTTTAATTAGCTCCTAGTTTTTGATGGCGTTCTGAGGGTTAAAATCTAAAGTCGGTACTGCTCTCGTAGGTTAAAATCTAAAGTCGGTAGTCTCTAGAACTTGCACATACACGGAGCAAATTAGAAGTGCGAAATAGACTCGAGTGTTCATTATAGTATGAATAAAATTGAGAAAACTTTTTTTGCAATACCGCTCACTTTTATACGTATTGCAGGCACGTTTTCAGTACCGCAATCAGAGCCAAATAACTTATTAGGAATATCGTAGATGCGATTACATTTATCGAATAACTTAACTTCATACAAAATAACTCTGAGTATAATTAATTTAAGTATCATATCTGTACACCACACTGTTGTATAAGAAATTAATTATTATACAGAGTCAAATTAAATTAGCTAGAGAAACTACCAGCTAAAACAAAAAAAAAACAGGGCAAGAGCTTAAATTGTCGGACGCGCGCACCGAGGTTTCCGCACCATCATTTATTATGTTTTTAAATTTTCATCGGCGAGGCCTATATTCGTCAGAGAATTTTAACACTGTGCACTGCGGTGTAGAATATTGCAGTTTTATGTCAGCGCCATCTCTTGACCGATAGTGGAACGAATGTAACTTTTGTTGATGATTTCTGAAAAAATGTGCTATTTAGAGACTTCGTTTTATTTTTTCTGTAATCTTTACATAAACTTAGATTTTTCTCTTTTGCAAACTTCAGAGATAAACGGTATTTTTTTTACATTTTTCTCAAAAGTCGAAAACTATGCGGCCTGAAAAAAAAAAGAGAGAAAGGGTTTGAGAATGTGCAAACTGCGCTTTTTCATATGATACCCCACATGCCCTAGTAGCCCCACTTCGAATTTTTCAGACCTTTCCGTTTCAGTCCATGTAGCAAAAAAAAAGTATTTATTATTATTTCTTTCTTATTTGCAAAATAGTTGAAAAAACCTCATCTAAAACTATTCCAAATTTCAAGTTGACAGCATTAGCAGTTCTTGAGATATCCAGCTGTGACAGACAGGCAGACAGACAGACTGAGTCTTACCATAAGGGTTCCGTTTTACCACTTTGGTACGGAACCCTAAAAAACAAAAAAAAAAATATGTTTTATTATATCGAGTTTAGATATCAATACCCATTACCATTGCAGTTTCGCTAGCTAATTTAGTCGGAGCGAACAACGAAAGCATTCTCGATCAACACAAAGGCATAGAAATTGAAACCAACCAATCCTTCGTAGATATAGCTATCTATGCAGAAGAGGTGTAAGCTCACTGATTACCTTTCTGCCCTGGATTGCTCGATGCAGTCACCTGGCCGAAACAGACAAACAACATAATTCATATCGGCCATTCGTAGTGCATCCAGCTTTGCGCGCTCCTATGCGGTGTACTACCGCATTGCCGCCGGGAATTGATACCTCTCTCTATAAGCAACTGCTTATTTCACACGTCGTACCTACATTGAATATCTGTGTACGAGTATACATGTATCAAAGGTACAGAGATCAGCGGGGCAATTCTCGTAATTTTAGAACGTTCACCGTCTGATCTTAGACTCAATCAGTCAAAAATACCTAATATTATTATTTCCCTACATTTTTGACAAGTTTTTGACATTAATTGTCGCCGAGCTGAGATTGCGACTAGATTTTGAACGTTTTTAATTACGGAACAATCCCTTCAGTTGAAGATATCGTAGTTCAAAGACCAGTTTGACAGACAGATTGTTCATTCCTCTGAGTTTGTATCGGTATTTTTTCTCAGAATTGTCAGGAAACACCGAACTTATCTAGTTTTAATTATGTTTTTTAATATTAACATATTTTTTTTTAAACTAATTTGCAGAAATAAATATCATTTATCATAATCGGAGATGGGCGTTTATTCATATTCTATACGAAATGCGAGAACAAAATCGCAAATGAAAGCGTAGAACAGAGTAAAGGACTAAGTACACGTAAGAAATGAAATAAAATTGTTTGTAAATAGGATAGCGGAATCACTTTTACCTACACGTCACACGTCACGTAAGGTGGTCTGTTTGTCTTTTTGCTACATTTTCGGACCCAACTACTGAGCCGAGCTGATTTTAAGGGGCTTACATGACCTTAAGCGTGGTCGCTGTCGGATTGCATAGAAAATAATTAGAAGCGCGATGACACAACGCTGGTAATTTATTGCAAAATATCAAGCAATTATTTAATTACAAAAAATCTATTGTTTGGACTAAAAAATTAAAACACTAGTGTTGTAGTATGTTGCTTGTAGAGTAATCTGACAAAAAATCAGAATGATTATTTATGTATATTAGTATGGTTTGTATTGTAAAAAGAATTTTTTTAGAGGTATCTTCATGATATTTTCCTATCGTATCAAATTAGTTGTATTATGTTTTCAACACAGTATTTATAACTAGCATATATCCTGAAGAATATCATATATTTTTCTGATTTTGTTTACCTACTGTAGTCGATCTACTTTTATTGTTTCTAAAACGCGTTTTTTGCGTTTAGGTCCTGTAAGCCCCTTAATAGACTAAGATAGCTACAGCTTAGCGTACGTAGCGTAGCGTACATATTTTCCTGTTTTCTTAAAGCCCTTAAGAGAAGTAAATCCCACCTCTTTGTATATGTTAATTCTAAATCCCTCTGTAGACATTTCATCGAGTATACACGGTGTTCAACAAGGGTATCCTTGATACGGGTACCGTTAATAAATCAAATATACTCGTACAGATTAACTGAATTAAGCTGGCCAGAAGTTGATCCATGATTCAGCCTTAGTGCTATATTTAATTAGAAAGTTATTTCGTTCCTCGGGGATTCCTTTCTTCAGTTACTGAAACTTGAACATGGTACCTACTTTGGTGACTTTTTGTGTAGTGGATGTAAGTACTTTAGTGGACATAGATTAGTTCTGTTAGTTGTTTCTGGTAAGGTGGATAATCATATCTCGGTCCACCAACTGTCTCCGTTCAAAATCTTCAATGAATCACACTAATATTATAAAGGCGAAAGTTTGTGAGTGTGTGTGTTTATATGTTTGTTACTTCTTCACGTTCAAACGGCTGGACCAATTTTGATAAAATTTTGTATGGAGGTAGCTGACACCCTGGATTAACATATAGGCTACTTTTTATCACGATATTCCCACGGGATCGACACTTATGCGGGTAAAACCGCGCGGCACAGCTAGTCTAAAATAATCTAATCTAAAATACTCATCATGCCCCTTAATGTCGCAAGGTCCTCATTTGGCAAACCGTAAAATTGTAAAATGAATTGATAAATTGAGTACAAAGTCGATCCACCCTCAAACCCCAGTCATTTGAGCATTTCGTCGTCATTACCCGCACTTAAAGTTAAAAGCTCCACGATTTTGATAAGGCACTTGTGAGCCTTTTCACTAAGGTAGCTTTTATTGTGATTTTCTTTGGATTTCAACATTTTTGTGTCGTACAAAGGAATTTAGGAACGCTGAGAATGCTTTACGAATTTTCACCGAACACTTATTAGGTTCCTTAGTGCATTGTAATCTTATTCGTTGGTCGTGTCCTATTTTGCGACGCATGTAATTTTTTCTAGAAAATTTGTAAACATACCTCCATACATACTTACATAAAACCACGCCTGCTTGCCATGGCAGTAGACAGACACTACAGAACGCAACCTGCTTTGATCCTTACATAGGTAATCCTTTTGCCTCGTTTACGTTCATACATCCTGGTCAGACACGCACGCCGGTTGCGAGTAGGTACTAGGTATCCGACTTTTCTGAAGAGCATCACCGATCATTTAAATGTCCCTGGGGCATCCCCTCGTGGTCTACTACATCTACCTTGTAAATACCTTCTTTAAGTCACCTTTCAGTCTCTCAATATGACCAAACCATCTGAGCATACTCTTTCCACTTTTTGTCACTACGCATCTTCTTTTAAACCGGAACGCTGCCTTATCAAATCATTCATCACACAGTCACAGCACACATGCTTCGCAAGGAACGCATTTCCACAGAATGTATTCTACTTTCTCCATAATTTGGATATTAGCGTCTAACAAGATATTCGCAATCAACACGACAAGAGAGTTGATCATGACCCTCTCAATCAGAATCCTTTAACTTCTTTTCAAATATAGCCGTTATAATTCAAAATGAAGACCTATAAACAAGTTGATTCATCAACCGTCAAACCGAGTTGTATCAAGGATTGCTACTCGACACAAAAGTGTCGGGTTGCAAATAGGTAAGTAGTAGGATATAAAGCTATGGTGTCACGATTGTGACCCGATTCCCTGAACCGAGTCACACACCGTGCCGCGAATGATAAGTAGCCGCCACTGGTTTCTTTCATAGCCGTTCGACAGCCATAAAATATTACTGTTTTGTCACGATCTCTATGTCTTTGGAGGCGTAGGTAGAAAGGTGATGTTTAACGTTAAAGTATCTTTTGCAATATTATATGTTTTGACGACTTTTTTGCGCGGGTTTCGTTTTCCGCACGGAGTGTTATTGGGAATATTTTCCCAGGAGAGATATTTTACCTTACGGTAATGGATAAACACATGATGTAAACAGGAGAAATCACAGGGGAGTAAAGCTTTTTGGGAATAAATAAAAAATGGTTATCATTTTTTGGTTTTGCATTTTTTATTTAATCAACACAACACACATAATAGACGTACCTACCTACCACAGACATTACCTCAACCAATAATCCGGTATCAATCAAATTAATACGAATGAACTAGGCCAAATCGTCCGCAAAAAAACGAATAAAGTTTCGAACACTATGAAATAATTTTTTATTTAAATTCATTAAATCCATTACGTTGCGAAAAGCGCGTTATTTCTCAGCGAACGAAATCTCTTCGGATCCACAAATTATAGGGCAGACCACACATGTTTCTACTTAATTGTAGAGGCAATGTCTCACACGCGGCGTCACGATAATTCGGTGTTCGTGACTGTACATTTTAATATCCTCGTCTGAGACGCGTTGCTATGCCTTGATACATCGATACTTATGAAAGAGGTGTAAAGGTCTTTCATATGCTTGAAATGTCGCTGCGATATCGCAGGTAGAGATTTTTTTAAGGTATGTGTAGATTTTTTTATTGATGGGCGCGGAAATTCGGTTATAAAGTGCAATTTTATTGAATAGGAGACGGCCTCATTGTACTCACGTAGATCAGATAGCTTTTTTTTACAAAGCTGATGCCAGTTTTTGTCGAAGATCTTCTTTCATTTCTATTGGTACCTATCATGAATAGCACTTCAAATTTTTTCTCAATATAACCGTTTTTTGAGCGCATCACTTCCGCACAACTAGCTTATTGTCAAACACTCCAAACATAATGATTACGCAAGTAAGATATATCGCACAACAAAAGGCAACTCCCTTTGGGTTAATCCTTTAATTGTGCGAACACAATAAATCCTTAAACTCACCCGAACGGGTCGCAAAAAATTTACGTTGACAGTTGTATTATTCATAGCGAATCTTTAGACGCACACACGCGCAAGTATTGTGTGATCGACCTTTATTTCAAGCTCTTGTTTTCATTTCGCCCCCAACTGCTTATGAATAAAAGCTTTCTGTTCGTCGGTTCTCGAGTACATTACCGATGTTAATATGCGATAATCGTGTTCATAATTGATGCTTTAGTATTGAATGTCTCGCTGTATGTGAGGGACCACTCCAAAGCTCGATGAATCCAGCAGGACGATTATATAGGTTTGAACGTATCAAAGGATCCAGTGTAAGCCACGTGAAATAATCTCTTATGCGGGCGGTTTGCAAATTCAACCCCTATTTAACTCGCAGTCGTTTTTGTGTCTAGAGTTGTATTTGAATTTGAATTTAAATATGTCATCACTTGTTTTTAAACTTTGTGTGAGCAATTTAGTATAAAGAGGTTTTTAACGAGAAGGTTGACCATAAAATAAAGAAAAGTTATTTGTAAATTACATGAACGAGTGGCTTGTTTTATAAAAGAAGTAGAGCGAAAATATTTTTACTTGTAGAAAGCCCGTTAAGAATTATAGTCAATAAGTTATTTTAATACCTGTATTACCTGCCTTTAGGTTTTAAAATAGTAGCAGTTTTTAAGTAAAACATAGCATGGATATCGTGACGTAACGTAGCGAGCCAGTAAGTGCCTTTACTAAAGGAAATCGCTGAACAAGTACCAATGTACTACTTAATAATATAAATATAGTGAAAATTATATATAGTCTGGCTGTCTGTCTGTATGTTACCTTTTCATGCCTAAACCACTGAACGGATTTCTATAAAATTTGCCAGAGAGATAGATTGCATCCCGGGGAAGGACATAGGATAGTTTTTATCGACATACCTCGCGGGCGAAGCCGCGGGCGGAAGCTAGTATAGTATACATATTACACTAAAGAAAACTCAAAAATAACGATACTGTTAAAAATTAAGTAACGCAAATGAGGACATAACAGTCAGGAACTATAAACTAGGCGTGCAAATCGTAACGGTTTCTGGTTAACAAACTACCCATATTAAACCAATAACACAACATAACATCTTTAATAAATAGCCAATACATTCTACATCCTCAACCAACAAACTAACACACCTAAAACTTTGAATTATGACAAACAAATCGACCAAACCTATGACCCAAATCTGGCAATAATTCAACACAACACATCTTCAAGGTAGATAAAGGCCGTCCTTGGTTGTACTGTCTGCGGTTCAATGGGCCTTATGGTGATTTCATGGCGTATTGGCAGGATGAGGCCGATCCCATCATTGTTTGTGAGTACATACGTAGGCGAAGGTACGCCATATTGAGTGCTTCGGAATGTCCGCGTTGAAAAATGAAGGTGAAACACGATAGCAAGATTGATTGTGGTGATACCAAATTGGTGCCTTTTAATCATTTTCTTTTTTATGAAAATGTGGCTTGATTTTTTGTGGAGTTAATGTGTCGATGGGTATCGGGCGTAGAATCTATTCTTAACTAGCTTGGTAAAGAATTTTCTTGGAAAAGAAACGAAATAGAAAATTATAAAATTAATTTTGGTTAGACGAGGTAGTATAAAAGAAAAGTTTCAAAGCGTATTGATACATATGAAATGGAAGTACGAATATGAGTGCCTGAATTAATGATCTCACACATTTAATTAATGTTCGTATGGCAATGAGTAATTAGCTGCCACATGCTACATTTTATATCCGACAAATGTTCCACAATTTTTTGTGAAATATTTATTTATTATGTCACATATTATTAATTCAAACACATACACACACGCATACTTCACAAAGCAGTGGTGACCCAGTGGTAACGGCCCCTATTTACAACTTGTAGACAGACAGGCGCTTTACTTTGTGTAAATTATTTCATCACCACTGCTCTCAAAACGGTGAAGGAAAACTTCGTGAGTAAACCGACATGTCCTAGAACCAAACATTGGAAGACATGTGACATCTACCAACCCGCATTGGGCCCGCGTGCATACAGCCCTCTCCCTCTTGAAGAGAGGAGGCCTGAGTCCCAGCAATGGGAACATTATAGGCTGATTGAGCATGCATATTTCAAAAATTATTACAGTCATCTCAGTTACAGCCGGCCGATTCTGTTAAAATCTCACCGTGAAAACTTAGGTGAAGTGAGTTTGTTTTTGCTAGGAATTGACACTATTGACAGCTCACTCCACGCTCACTTCACCTAAGTTTTCACGGTGAGATTTTTACAGAATAGCACCGCTGAACGGTATCTCGTTTCGAGTCGACTGATGTTCAAAGCACACGAAGCCTTAATGCCTATAATTAGTTCCCAAATGTTTATCAAACTCCTGTAAGCCGATTTTGAGTGCATCGCTACTGAATGCCACTCGACCCTCCCTCCACTACATGAAACTCAGAGCTAACGTTACCTCCACCACATATATAGGTAGACAGCGCCATCTATATGAAACTCGAAACGATTGTTTAATTGCACTTCACCCCAGGGATCCATTCCACTGATCGGGGTAAAAAATAACGGCTATCCACACGATGGCATTGGTAATTTGTTGAGGGTGGAAATTGAGATAACATATAATAAAATAAAAAAAAATATTTGTCATTTGGATAAATACATAAAGAAAATGGTCAAGTGCGAGTCGGACTAGCACACGAAGGGTTCCGTACCACAAGGCAAAACGCCGAAAAAAAACACGTTTGTTGTATGGGAGCCCCCCTTAAATATTTTTTTTTTAATTCTGTTTTTAGTATTTGTTGTTATGCTATATAACAGAAATACATCATCTGTGAAAATTTCAAATGGCTAGCTATCACGGTTCATGAGATACAGCCTGGTGACAGACAGACGGACAGTGGAGTCTTAGTAATAGGGTCCCGTTTTTACCCTTTGGGTACGGAACCCTTTAAAAAATATGACAGACAATCAAATTCACAATCTTACAATTTGAATGTATTACAAAAAATTGGTCCTAATTCCCAGACTAGGATTAGGGGTCATGGGATCTGTTAAGACTAAACAGCATTTTTATAGAGTGTCGCCACCATAGATATCCGTGGTCGCCACATTATTGACACGCTATTTATAAAGGCATGACGGACGGTAGGTGATATGTTCTTAAACATGCAATAACTAACATTTGTTTAAAAGAGAATGAAAAAGGTATAAAGAATTTAATAAAAATCTAATAGATTGCTTCAGCGTATGTTGTGGTGGTATGACTGGAGGATGTGTGAGTGTGTGCGTTTGCACTTATGGGGGGGGGTGTGTGTGTGTGATTAGGAATTGGAGAAAAGTATGTGTTTGTGGAAGTGGTTAGGTGCGCACCTTTTGTTTTGTATGTAGGACGGGGAAGGATTGTAATTAAACCCTACGTGATGAACTTGAGTAAATCCTCTGTCTCCTGGTAATCCAGGCTTTGAAACCACTCCGTAACTTTGTTTTTTTATTTCGTGTCGTGTCGATTTAGCAATGTTTAACTTTTTATTTATGGTGTTATACAGCTTGCTGCTCAACCTGCACCCTTCTTCCGTTACAAACTATCAATCAAAATCTGAATCATATTGAAGGATATTGCTAATCCATTGCTTCTTATGTTCGAAAAATTGTCTGCTCAACAACGTAAATAACGCAATGAATGTTGTTGAACTGTTAAAATGAAAGAGCCATTGCTACTGTTAGTGTGTTACGCAATTATCCCAAGAGTGAGCAGACAACTTTTGGGATATGCTCGTTCCACCGTAGACTTCATCCATCGCTTTCCACCACACGAGATCGAGAACTGGTCCATTTGGTAGTAAAAAAAAAAATGGTTGCCTGTAAAGTCGGTTTTACGGGCGAAGATTTTACGTGACAACGTCTTTTTCTCGGTAGAATATTAATTGATATGAATATAATTAAATTGCACAATAGGAACAAGGAATTAAATGAAAATAAGAACGTAACGTTACCGAGCGTTACACTTTTTCATAAGTGACTCCCAGCCGCAACCTAATTTAAGACGTTGTCACGTCAAAATGGTTGCCTGTAAAGTCGGTTTTACGGGCGAAGATTTTACGTGACAACGTCTTTTTCTCGGTAGACTATTTATTGATATGAATATAATTAAATTGCACAATAGGAACAAGGAATTAAATGAAAATAAGAACGTAACGTTACCGAGCGTTACACTTTTTCATAAGTGACTCCCAGCCGCAACCTAATTTAAGACGTTGTCACGTCAAAAACAAAATTTACAGGCGGGCACACTTTTTTGTATGAAACTGCGTTTTGCTGCGGTCCGTTGCGGGTGGCTGTAATGTGCGCTTACTGACCGCCTGTTCACCGTTATCAAGTGATGAATAAAGGGTGTATTGTATAGATACCTTACACTTTATAACGGTTCGAGTGTCAGATTTCAGCTCATTATGAGCGTTCGTTCATAACAGATGCGTAATGTGTTAGGGAATATTCTAATGGTGATTATTATTTTAATTAGAGTGCTAAATGAGTTTGTGTTATTCGGGTTACTGAAAGTAATTAAATAATTAAAACTGTGGTGAAATCAAACTAGAGAATAAATTACATTAAAATGCCATGTAGTTTCATTAGATTAGGCTAAGGGTGAATTTCATATTTTCACCGATAAAACTGAACGCGATTAGCACATTTAAACTGCGTTCAAGAGCTGTGTCATCATTGTCGATGAATTAGATAGTTTGTAGTAGAGAAAAGTTAGTAAATAACATTTTCAAAATGTCTTATTTAGAAAAAGATAACTGGTAATCTCTGTTTCTATGGAAAATTTAAAATTGGTCTATTTTGGCTGTAACACTATTTTTCTAAAATGTTCATAAGTAACTTTTTAGACCTTTGTATCCTGCTTAAGCGTATGAAGTTTCATTAAAATCGGTTCATTCATTTCGAAAAACATGGGCTTGAAAGATTGTATGACATGCCGTACGTCGTAAACGCTCTTAAACCAGATAAAAAGTACCTACTTACCTAAAAGTTGCAAGTACCGCGTTATACGTAATACCTCGTATTTGATTTCAGTTGTTTTTGTTCATATTTACCGGTACTTGTGTTTCGTCTCTGAGGATTTTAATTGTTCATAGGATGCTATGCCTGTCAGCGCAAATTACAAGCGTAATATGAATATGAACATCAAAGTAGGTAAGGTTAGATGCCTCTACCTAATATATTAAATAATAGAAGATTAAATCTCTATTGTAATTCATATTATTCTCCGAGAAAAGACGCCTGAGTGTTTATAAAATAACTTCGACCTTAATAACACATTGTAATTCCGCCCACGCATCGCTATTTACAATTAGTCATCGCGAGCGAACACATCGAGATTCAGGGTCAAATTAAATTAGCTAGCGAAACTGCAGACGTGATATAGGACGTGATCTATATCAAAACATAATAAAAAAAAATAGGTCAACGACTGCTGGTATTATATTTCGTTGCAGCATGAGTTGAGAAAATATGTTTTTCTTTTGTTTTATCGTGTTTAGATATCGCAATCTCGGCTGTGAGGCTTACACAAAAATCACACTAATATTATAAAGGCGAAAGTTTGTGTGTGTGTGTTTATATGTTTGTGACGTCTTCACGCTCAAACGGCTGGACCAATTTTGATAAAATTTTGTAGGGAGGTAGCTGACATCCTGGATACTACATAGGCTACTTTTTATCCCGATATTCCCACGGGATCGACATTTACGCGGGAGAAACCGCGAAGCGCAGCTAGTAATCTATAAAAACTAACTCAAGTGAGTTTCTACACTAACTGCGGTCGATGACCCTAGAAAAAACCATCCAATTATTTTTTTATTTTATTTTATCATACCTACTTGGATATCGATAGCGATACCCATCACGACTGCGGAGTTTCGCTAGTTAATATTATTTAACCCTGTATTGTTGTAGATTTTACCGAATTATGTTACGTAGTACAATCACCGGACGATTAGATGATTTAAACACACAGCTATTGGAGGGGCTCGTGGCTACACATGCCGCGGTCGGTTCGCGGATGGCTGACCATCCATCACATATCGAAACGTTCCTACCTCGGAAAGCACGTTAAGCCGTTGGTCCCAGCGGTCATTCGTAGATCTTTGACAACGAGTAGTCAGAAACCCAAAAATCTGACAACAGTCTTACCTTACTAAGGGGTATCGTATTACCCAGTAAATGGGTTGCGGAGGTCAGATAAGCAGTCGCTCCATGTAATAAACTGTTATTCAGCTAATTTCGATTTGACTGGAAGCCGACCCCAACAAGAACCCGCTCGAAGAGAGGAGGCCTGAATCCCAGAAGTGGGAACATTATAGACTGATTATGCTTATGCGATCCCAACATCATTATCTGCCTAGCCTTTTCCCAACTACATCTTAGGGGGAACCGACCTAACCACTAATAAGTAACATAATTAGGAAAAACGAAAATTTTATCAGCCTAGGGTATGTATGTTGGAGTCGGCTTCCAGTCTAACCGGATGCAGCGGAATACCAGTATTTTACATGAAGCGACTGCCTATCTGACCTCCACAGCCTAATTACTAAGTAGGTAATACGATATACCCATGGTGAGACTGGTTGTCAGACTTTCGGGCTTCTGACAACCGCTAACAACTGTTAAAGATTCACGAATGACAGCCGGGATCAACGGCGCTTTCCGAGGCACGGAGAGGTCTTGATATGTAAAGATGGTCACCCATCCACGGACCAACCGCGGCAAGCGTAGTTTAACCTGATCAATCGACCCGTGTGCGGCTGTTATTACTTAGGCACAAGCCTCTCATGCGACCCCAACATACATAGTTGGGAAAAGGCTAGGTAGATTAAATAAATCGAGAATGGATTATAGCAATACCGATTATATCGGTAAAACGGTATATTGTTAGTCGGTTGTGCCGAATTATGTTTCGTAGTACAAACGCCAGCACATCAAGCTACCCGAATCTGTCAAATTTTCCCAATCGACTTTCAACCTTATGCTTTAGCGATAAAGTTGAAAATCTATTAAAGAAATTTGACAGTTTGTATAAGCTTGATGTGCTGGCGTCTGTACAATCACTGGACGATTAGTTATATAATTTAAACGCACAGCTATTATATTCTCGTGTGTTTATTAATGACATGATGAAAACAGTAATTTGAGCTTCGTTTTAGGGGCCCGTTCTAAAAAAATAAGTTTAAAATATACGGTCTAACTAGCAGCGTCCCACGGTATTACCCACATAAGTTTCGATCCCGTGATCTGGATATCGGGACAAAAAGTATCCTATGTGTTAATCCAGGAAATTATCTATCTATGTGCCAATTTTCATCCAAATCTGTTCAACTTATATCCGTAGATGATACGAAGTAGAAACCATCTATAATTTCGGCCAAAACCACGGACATCGTACTTACGGAGTAGACCCCATAATTTCGCTAAAAAAGAATCGGTTGCCCCAGAAAAATGCAGGGAACAGCTAATAATGAGTACCTACAATGACTCTACCCCCTTAAACTCCTTTCAGGTTTCCAGTTATTTCAATTACACCTTTTAACACTTTGCCCCCAGAAGTGGGCAGGGTACATTCGTCGAACAGAGGGGCAATTCTCGTAATTTTAAGAACGTACACAGTCTGACTTCATTCTCAATCTGTCTAAAATACCTCTAAAATCCCTACATTTTTGACATGTTTTTGACACTTATTGTCGCCAAGGTGAGATTGAGACTAGATTTTTTTAAATTACGGGAATTGGCCTTTCGATGGTCGATGGGGCCGAAAGGTTCTGGAGTGGCGACCGCGTAACGGAAGACGTAGCGTTGGAAGGGCTCCCACACAAGGTGGACCGATGAACTTTTTAAGGCCGCAGGAATCCGCTGGATTCGGGAAGCACAGAACCGGTCGAAGTGGGGCTGCTTGGGGAGGCCTATGTCCAGCAGCTGACGTCTTTCGGTTTAACAATAAAACTTCTATTGTGTCTCTCTAGTGTTCTTTAACTGATTAAATAAGAGTTTCTGCCCTGTAATAGCTACATACTTAGTATGTACAGACGCCAGCACATCAAGCTACTACAATCTGTCAAATTTCTTTAATAGATTTTCAACTTTATCGCTAAAACATAAGCTTCAAAGTTGATTGGGAAAATTTGACAGTTTCGGGTAGTTAAATGTGCTGCGTCTGTACCTATAACTTCATTATCACCATCATAATTTCAGCCTAGAATCACGCACTGTTAGGTATATAGGTACTTAGTTTAAAAAAAAAAAACGATATCCAAACAAAACACCGTAATTCAAAGCTATGGAACCATCTCTTTAAAAATCGATTCCCTTAACCTTAACCTTTCACATTGTATAATAACACAACAGCAAGTGCAAAAGAACGTACATAAATATTGTGCAATGCGTGATGAAGCTGTGCGCCGTGGTAAATGTCTTGGCCATCCGTCTCTCATCCGATAATTATCTGTGGATGTTGTAACCGAAGTAACTAGGGTTCCGTGGCTAAATAATAACAGCCGCATAGGTCGATCGATCAGATTAAGCTACGGTTGCCGCGGTTGGTCTGTGGAAGGGTGACCATATTTACGTCCGTGTCTCGGAAAGCACGTATAATTTTGAATTTGAAATTTGAAATTTTTGGGATGCATGAAAAAGGCCTCCTCGTGTAGCGCAGTTTGTTCCGTCAGTTACTCAACTGAACCGAGCGCTCGGTGCATCCTGGACAGTCACACCCAACACATTATTTGACTGGCCAATTCTTCCCTTGCGGTGGTACGGCTAACGCCCGCCTGGTTTGCGACCACTCTCCCACCGGAGTCCGGCGTCAAGCAGCCTGCTGTGTTTCGTCGATGCGTAGGAGTTCCAGTGCCTTAGGCATATTCTGGGCACGCTCGTTCCATCATATACCTCATCCATCGCTTTCCATCAGGCGTGATTGAGGTCAAGAGCGGAACAAATAAGCAATAAAAAAAAAAAATCTTTGAGAATTTTTTTTTTCTAGAGACTCCAAATTTTATACCTATCATCAGTGGCGAATCTGAAATAGCTATTATAAGTAACTAGCTTCTGCCCGCGACTTCGTCCGCGTGAAATTTCACCCTCTTAGGGGTGGAATTTCGAAAAACCCTTTCTTAGTGGATACCTACTCTTCACAAAGAACACACCCTCCAAATTTCATGTCTCTAGGAGTAGCGGTTTAGACTGTGCGTTGATATATCAACAATCAGTCAGTTTATCATTTTATATATATAGATTATTTTCACGTGTAATAGTACTTATACAGTCGTAAGATGGGATATATTATTTTCTCTAGGTCTTCTACTGCCCCCCTGAAAGTATGGTCTACCGTGACCTTACACACTAATAAAATGTGATACATTTCTTTTTGACAAGCGTAAGCATTGTGATCCGTTGTAACTAATTGTAACGTTGTTGCATGAAGATTGTTGTAGATAAAAAATAAGTAAGTAGGCTCACTTACACGTTCTTCGAGTTAAAAATAATGTTTTGTTAATTAATGAATTATTTGAAATATTCACACAACCTTGTGTGTCTTTGTGGCAGTAATTATAAACAATAAATATTTTGTTCAAATTACGTTCTCTTACTATCTACATGTATTTCCCACGATAATAATGAAGGTAGTTATAATATGTTGTAATAGCATTGATTACCTTATCTTTACGAATACAGGGTGACCCATTTAGTTTAGTAATCCCATGGATTCACGTGAACGTAACACAAGTTTCGCGTAATTCAGTAGGTATGTACTTTAGAAGTTTGGTAAATTTGGGAATAACCTCAAAAATGCCTCATTAGTTGGAAGCTACGTGTCTGTAGTACCTACTTACTCACCAAATTTGATTTGATTTAGTGCAATTACTTTCAATCTAAAGAGGTTTACGTAATTAAATAAAGTAGAGACTTGAAGAAACTAATTTTAAAAATCACCACTTCTAAATCACCACTTCTAAATTACTGATTTTCGTGAAACATAATTACAACTGTGGATAAGGCCGCGGATTTTGCCACTTTGTAACGTAGAAGCAACGCGAAAGTAACTCATAATATTTGTAGTGCTAATTGCTTAATGTGGTATTTTTAACCGACTTCAAATAAAAGAAGTATGTTCTAGGATGTGCTAGGACTAAAAAAGCTTCAGTCCGAAATTCTTAGAGTTCCGTACCCAAAGCAAAGGGTAAAAAAACGGGACCCTATTACTAAGACTTCGCTGTCTGTCCGTCCGTCTGTCTGTCACCAGGCTGTATCTCATGAACCGTGATAGCTAGACTGTTGAAATTTTCACAGATGATGTATTTCTGTTGCCGCTATAACAACAAATACTAAAAACAGAATAAAATAACTATTTTAAGGGGGCTCCCATACAAAAAACGTGTTTTTTCGGCGTTTTTGCCTTGTGGGACGGAACCCTTCGTGTGCGAGTCCGACTCGCACTTGGCCAGTTTTTACTTATTACGTTTCGATTACTGTGAAAGGTTCCGTTTAGATGAATCATTAAGATGTCCTAGACCCCTAAAAATATTCTTGGATAACTATAAATGGGCCGCTCTGTATAATAAAGCTGAAGAGTTTGTTTGTTTTTTTGTTTAAACGCGCTACTTAATCTGTGGAACTAACTGTCAGATTTGAAAACACTTTTAGCATTTGATAGCCCAATCCTTAAGGAAGGCTATAGGCTATTTAACATCAGGCTGGGATCCTTACGAACCAAGCAAAAAGAAAAAAAATTACAAAGAACTAAGCGAAAACGAAGTAAGTACTTAATAGCGCGGTCGGGCGATGCGATGCGACGCGGTGGGACGCGTCGGGGTCAGCTGCTTTAGTTCTTTAGGATACAGAATAATTACGCCATACATATTTACTTTATTCAGTTCATTGACCTCGGGTGTATTTGGTTGAGGCTGGCTTCGATCAATAATAGTACTAGATGAATGATTAGGAACAAAAATAAGTCGCTAAAGTGGCCACGTTTGCACACAGATAAACATTTATACTTCTTACTACGAACTATAGAAAAAAGTTTAATAATATTAACAACTTCAGACTATTATAAACCTTAACACTCTAACATAAAGTTTAATTACGATTGCAAATGATTCATATTTAAGTCCTTCTGTCATCGAAGCAATAAATTTAAAATGTCACTTGAAAATAAAAAGTCATTTTTATAATAAGTACAAAAATATTTATTCTAAAATGAAACTTAACGTCTAAGCCATACGGTTAAAAACATTTTGTTGACAATTTCGTACTTACTCGAATTTGGAATTAGACGTAGTTCTTGGAATCACATTTCAATGCTTCAATGTTTGTTAGAATAGTTGGCGCGTTGTCGCAAACATTGGCCAACAATCATAATATTTGCTAATTGATTTATATTTACTATTTAACTGTGTTACTATTTTATGAAAAACATTTAATGATAAAGACTTACCGAAAAAAGATATTCCTTCCAAAATCTTGGTGTTACGGTGGTTATTTACACAACTTTTGAACGCGCACTGAGCCATTTTGACGTTTTAACATTGGCTATGATTGGACCATACTAATTTGAAATAATAGCACAAAAGTATTCGTGCTCGTATTTTTCGGGCCGTTTTTGAAGCGCTTATCGGGCATCTAGTACTATTATTGATCGAAGGAGGCTGGTGAAATTCCGTAACACACTCTTGATTGAACTATTTCTCCATAACCTGCTTTACGTAAAGTTAGTTGCCTAAAACTTGATAAGCTCTTTTCCAATAACAAAATGGTGGTTCTTCATTCCAATTACTTAACCCTCTCATGCATGCAATAAGTTTGTAAATAAACTCCAACACCATACTAATATTATAAATTCGAAAGAATCTCGGTCTGTCTGTCTGTATGTTACCTTTTCACGCCTAAACCACTCAACGGATTTCGATGAAATTTGTCAAAGAGATACTCGTAGATTGCATCCCGGGGAAGGATATAGGATAGTTTTTATTGACATAGGGGGAAGTGGGGCAGATTCATACACGGGGCACCGTCATACACTAGCGACATCTTTTATTAGGCGCGCGTTAACTGAACGATTTAAGCATGTACACGTGACTTACCTACGTGTGCGTTGGCTCACGAATTTTGACAGCAGTCAGTGTGAAACTCGCGACGAGGTGACGCGGAACGTGATTCGGCAACGCATAAGTAATTTTATGACCTCACTTTAAACATCTTTATTTTGATGAAAGTTTTTATCTAGATTATTCAATACTATTTTATTTCAAAGATAATAGGATGTATTTTGTGAATTAATACGTAAATAATAATATATATGTTTGGTTTTTTTATAAAAATATTTGTTTTTCAAAATCATTGAATGGGGCAGGTTCATACAGTAATAAGAGGGGCACATTCATACTACCTACCTACTAATAGATACATAACAAAGATATGTTACTTAATTCTAGGACATAGTTAGACTTATTTGACTGATCAGAAAGACTGTTAGGTTAACTAAGTTTCTTTCAGTGCCATAAAAGGAAAAACTACCTACATTTTAAGTTATTTTCTGTTTACTTAGTTATCTTTTTTTACTTTTTTCTTTATTACTTGATTATTTTCTAGGTATTAGTTACTCACAGAGTCTAATTGCTTTTGGTTTCGAATACGTTGTGTTTTGATACTTTTATTTTGATAAATAATTAAACATTTATTCCTTAATTTGTGTATTTTTATTACATGTATGAATCTGCCCCATAGCCTGTATGAAAGTACCCCGCATGCGGGGCACATTCATACATTCCTGATTTTTTTTTTAAACTTTTATAAAAAGTCACAGATGTATATTTAAACAAATTATATGTTTTTGATAGAAAGTCAGATAGTTATAGTACTAGTTCTTATTCAATCTATTCAGATATTGATACCAGAGAATAATCTATGAGACAAAATAGAAAAACTGTATGAAGCTGCCCCACCTTCCCCTACCTCTTGGGCGAAGCCGCGGGCGGAAGCTAGTATATAAATAAAAATTAAATTCCCGTTCGCTGGTAAGCGCATAGCTTGAGAACAGCAGAAACGTTAAAAAAAACGGTATTTTTTACATGTTCCTCATTATCCGAATAAGGTTTTTAGGGAAAGAAAAATTGGGAAGTTGGCCGAAAAATTGGAAAATTCGGGAAAACCTGAAAGTGCTTTTTTTCTATGATTTTTTTCTACGAAGGACAACGTCAGTCAGCAAGAAATAAATATACAGTTTAGCTAATATACAGTTTAGTTTCACCACCTAGGTAATTAGGTACTTATAGGTACCATAATAGCAACAGACTCTGTTCAAACTCCCGACCTTTCAACTGCCAGGTTATCTCCTCAACCGTTGCGCTCTTGTCGCTTCCATTGTTGTTGTCTAACAATTAAGTATTTACCAAAGCGTAAACTGATAAACAATCTAGGGCTCTTAATCATGCCATTGTTACGTTTAAACCTCGTAAGTTACCGTTACAAGTGATTCATATAGTACCTAAAACTTCATACTCATCAGAGTAGGTACATACATATAATTTTCCCACTGCTGGGACACAGGCCTCCTCTCTTCGCGAGGGATGGACAGATCTACCACGCGGGCCCAGCGCGGGTTGGTAGATGTCACATGTTTTCGAATTTTTGATTCTAGGACATGCCGGTTTCTCCACGATGTTTTCCTTCATCGTTTTGAGAGCAGTGGTGATGAAATTATTTACACAAAGTAAAGCGCCTGTCTGGGTTCTAACTCACGACCTACAACTAAGTAACTAAGTACTAAGTTACTACTCGTAAGTCATGGGCCATTACCACTGGGACACCACTGCACATCAGATCACATTTGGCACAAATAGATACCTACATATATTTGTACATAAGTGACTAATTGAAACAGTCATTGTGGAATTAGGCCCGGCCTTTTCCAGCAAGTCACTTTTCCTGCTGATTTAATGATGAGCACAATGACTAATACGATACACCTACGGTACGGTTTTACACCGTGACATATGCTAGAAACTACGGTAAATACCGGTCACTGTACGGTCAAACGGATGTCAGTTTGTACCTACCTAGTAACACTTGAATTCACATTCAAATTGTTACCTACTTCTGCTATTTCCTATGAAAACAAATGACGATCATTCCGTCTTTCTCCTGATCATCATCTTCCTGCCGGTACCTCATATTGCTTTGGCGCAACACGTTTTCTTCTTCGATTCTCCTCTGTCAACCGTCACGCTACCATTCACTCCCTTCTCTTTCATATCATTCCTCACACGATCCATCCATCTTTTCTTTGATCTTCCTCTCCTTCTCTATCCATCATTTATATTCATAATTCTTTTAGTCCATCTTTCTCCTCACGAACTGGAAAAACAAAAGCACACTACAACTTTTACATTTACCTTCTTATCAACCCGAGTACGGCAAATTGATACTTATGGGTATTCATTGTTCAGTAGGTACATTGGTACATGCTTATGTAACGATGAGTAGTTATTGGTCGGATAGGGGAACCACACACAATAAACTAGCTCTTAAGAGCTAGTATGGGGGACTTACAAAGCAAAGGTACTGATCTTTTGAAAGTCTATCAATGGATTACCTACGTATGTGCTTTTATTCATCTAAGAGGCATGTAGAGATGTACCTGTTTGTACTTATAGGTACGGTACATAAGTTACGGTCTCGATATTTGGTCGTATTTTGATCTCAATAAATATCTTATATTATTACCTACTAGCTGACCCGGCGAACTTCGTACCGCCCCGCCAGCCGCTCTGCCCCCACCTTTTTAAATATCTTCTAAGATATTCGTTTAATGATATGCTGTAAAGGGCAATTTTTATCTCCATGAAATGTACAACGTATTTAATTGGATAAGGAATAATAGTGTATTGTTTAAAATAGCTTGGCAAATAACCCATATTTTTTTTGTAGTAAGTACTTATGTAAAAGATAAAAATGGTTACTGTGGATTATCCTTAGTTAGGAGAAAACCATCAATAAACCATTGGAAACTGTTTTTATCGCAATTTTTAATATAATACAATTCGGTAGTACATTAATTTGATCTATCTCGTAAGGTTTAGCCAGCGCGGCAGCGTTTGGAATGTAAGCGCACAAAAATACGTTTGTTATGACATCACATTACAAATCTTTGAATTTCTCGGCTTTTCTCTACTGCATTATGCATGTATTATACATATAAACCTTCCTCTTGAATCACTCTATCTATTGCTGAACTGCTTTAAAATCCGTTGCGTAGTGTAAAAGATCTAAGTTAACAGTTAGCGGGAGCGATTTTGTTTTATACTATGTATTTAAAGAAGACACAGTAGGTACCTGACTGTGCATAACTGTTATTATTATTATTTATTCATTTATTTACTGACCTAAACCGTTGGGTATAGAAGCAATTAAGCAATTTTTTTTTTTTTTTTTTTTTTTTTTTTTTTTTTTTTTTTTTTTTTATTATTTTTTAGTTTTATAAGAAAAACTTTTTTACATAGAAAAAACAACCGACTTCCAATTAAGACACTACAAAGGAAAAATGACTAATGGAAGTCGGTGTCGTTGGGTTCGCATTTTCGTAAAAACTAAGTGGGAAAAATACGTATTAGGGAAGCTAACTTAAAAACTACTTAGCAAAGTTAATAAAATTTATATGGGACCACCCCTGAGGCATACCCTATCCATTAAAAAAATAATTTATGAAATCGATTTACAACATTGCCGGAGATATCGCGTAACAAGTAGGTACTTATACAAAAAAAAACAGTCGAATTGAGAACCTCCTCCTTTTTTGAAGTCGGTTAAAAATGAGCATTAAGGATAAATTTTTCATCGTGTAAAAATATACGAATTTCCACCCCTTTACGGGATGGAAATTCGTATTTTTTCCAATGGGAAACCCCATCGGGCACATGGCTCATTTCTTTAATGATTCTAAACTAGTTGTGGGCAGTTTCCGGGCTCGTTTTGACCAATTTTCTGTTAGTATGATAAAGGCGAGTTAACTTCGGGCATTGACTTATATTACTAGTAATATATAAAAGTCAATGACTTCGGGATACTCTTTTCCCGATACATCGGAATCAAATTCAAGAATTTTCACTCAAAAGCCGCAACCAACAAACCATTGTCGTGCCAATTAAACAATTTTTGTTTTTACAACAGTAATGAAAGAGAAATGCGTTGATCAATGTTTATTGTTACTCACTGGGTTAAATATATCCGATTTCTATTTACACACCAAACGTTTACCTTAACGTTAATTGTTAAATAATTTGGCATTGTGTTAACAATTGGTGTTGCTGTCAAAACAAATTGTTATTACTACGTGTAGTTCTACGGGAATTAACATAGTTTTTGTTTGCTTATCCCGTCCCGTAGGTGTGTAATCTAATGTTTTGTTTACATACACTACATTGCTGTAGGCCTGGGTATATAACAGGCTATGTTATACATGCCTGTGGGTGTTATATGCAAAGGATGGGTAAAAGGAGATTAGATACGAGGCTTTTACTGCTATCGAGAGCGGTCCTTGCACATCATCCAAATAAAATATGTTTTTGTAGAACCTAAAAAAAGAAAACTTAGTTAATATATTTTGAATTAATACTTACTACTTATTAATAGTTATATATCGCACACCCAGAACAACACTGTATTATGTCGAAAAATCTTGCAACACTGTAGGTATTATGTTGAAATTTGCATTAATAATGCGTTTACAATAAACTGAACTTATAATGCTGATACGCATTGGATTCTTTACATACAATGTTGAAAAATGAGCTATTTAGACTTAGTGCAGTGTTGTTCTGGGTGTGCGATATGTTATAATAGCCGAAGTGCACCTAGTTTTAGCCGGCCGAAGTGCGGCTACACCTAGTTTTAGCCGGCCACATGCGGTTCGTGTGTATTTCGGGAGACGACATAGGATGCAAGAGCGAGCGAAGGGCACCCCGAGGTTCGGTTTGGTTAAAACTATGTGTAGCCGCAATTCGATCATTAGCCGTAACATAATTATACAAAGACTACCTACCTAAGAAAAAACATTAATTAATTCCATTAATTGATTTCAATTATCCGCGAGGTTTCTCCTGCTCAGAATAGGAATTTGATGCAGCCGTATGTACATACAAAAATGTTAAAATTAATTATCTGTCTCGCTGCAATCACCAGACATTCAACAGCTCCATGTACAGTCAACAAAAGAGTTAAGTATGAAGGATTGTCGGATATAGTTGAAGTTTAGTAAGAAACCGATGGATGTTCTCGAATAAAATTTAATTTCATTAATAGAAAACAAACAGCTCATTTATCAAATTAAATTACAGTCGACAACATCCATCGGTTTCTTGCTATACTTCAACTATATCCGACGATCCTGCATACCTACTTATTTCGTAATGTATGTTATTCGCTAGTTAAGATCTTGTGATCTTTACATAACATCTCGGTACTTGGGTATTGCGTACAGCTTACCTTTGAGGAACAATTCGATGTGGCACCCAAACCTTTGACACTTCGCTACGTAGAAAATGAGCGTAAAATTTTAAAATAAACGTTGGTTTACTTCCTAATATAGTACTAGGTATTCGGTTCTCGGGTCCGAATAACATAGGTACAGACGACAACACATTAAGCTACTACAATCTGTCAAATTTCTTTAATAGATTTTCAACTTTATCACTAAAGTATAAGGTTCAAAGTTGATTGGGAAAATTTGACAGTTTCGGGTAGCTTGATGTGCTGGCGTCTGTACTTACATAAAAACCGGCGCAGTAATTGCGTAACACAACTAACAATTGCAATGCCTTTCATTTTGACAATTCGACAACATTCATTACGTTATTTACGCTGTCGAGCATTTGTTTTTAATGTCGCAGCATCATGCTGAGATAGGAGCCTTTCGACCTCGTATAGGACTTTCTGTTTCATTTTTCTTTTTTCTTACTTTTTTATATATCTTGGATTTTTATTTTTTACTATGTTTAATTTAGTTTGTGATCTTCCCGTACGAGTCGCAATAAATACTCTTTCTTTATTTCTTTCAGATGAATTTTTCAAACAAATAAAGCAATGGATTAGGAATATCCTTCAAAATCCTTTTGATTCTGATAGAAAGTGTGTTACGCAGTCGGGGTACTGGTAATATGTAGGTACAGTCACGAGCACTAATATGTGAACACTTGGCAACTTTCAATTGCGATTTTTTCACGAAATAACGAATGCAACGTTGAAATACGACACTTTACATAAACCTATGGGTTTAAAAATACCATGTTCAAAATAATATAAAATTTCATTCAAAAATAAAGGAGAAAATCGCCTTTGAATAAAGCCAAGTGTATACATACTTATGCTCGTGACTGTACTTCCTCGCTCTCGCATTATGCGGAACATCGCTTAGGTGTTGTTGCATGCTCGCTTCATGCATTAGGTACATCATGCATCCATTAGAAATGTACCTATCGTAAAGGATCGCATTATAAGTACCTACATTTAAAACAGAAATACTTACCTACCTCTTGTAATTACTAACAACCCTACTTGTGCTACTAATTTAAAACTATTCTACAAGTGTCACACGTTATTTACGAATTTTCCTGAATAAAAAATCAGCTGTTCTCTACATTTAGATATGTTCGTTTATTTCGTCAAAATATAGGAAACAACAGATTTTTTTTTGCGATTTCAGGTTTGGTCCCGTTGTAAAAGTTGTTCATAATGATGAGTACCTACAATGACCTCCTAAGAGGTTGTTAATGTTTTAAAAATGTACCTATAGTCTTTTCTCATTCTGTGTCTTATTAATAGCTACACAGAATGGAATAGAATAGAATGAATACTCTTTATTTTTTAAGTACACCTTATGAATTACAGAATATAAATGTAGCAATCGTTGCTTGCTTGTGTTAATATTATGCTATTTATTCGTGTTTTTCTAACGCTGTGAGCACCTGAGTGATGGCTCATCAAGATATGCAACCAGTAACAGTTTATTTAGTAATTGCAATCCTTGACCTGAGCGCGGATTTGCTAATCGTGTTTGTAAGGCGCTCGTCACGTTTTATTTTGATGGGCATTATTTTAGCGGATGATGCTTGTTCAACGATGAGATGGTGAGATAAATAATATTAAGTTAATAATAATAAATATTAAAGTAATATAAATTAATAATATGAAGCTTGTGGCTAGAAATAACAGCCGCACTGTTCGCTGCGCTTGCCGCGGTTGTTCTGTGGATGGGTGACCATCTTTAGATACCAAGACCCCTCCGTGCCTCGGAAAGTGGTCCTGGCTGTCATTCGTGGATCTTTGATAGTCGTTACGGGTCGTCAGAAGCCCGAAAGTCTGACAACCAGTCTTACCAAGGTGTATCGTATTACCCGATAACTGGGTAGTGGAGGTCAGATAGAATAGAATACTCTTTATTATGTACACCATATAAATTACAGACATAAATATAGAAACTGTACAAAGGGTGACACAATGGGCGGCACAATAGGCAGGCGCTTCGTGTAAAATACAGGTATTCAGCTGCATCCGGTTAGACTGGAAGCCGACCCCAACATAGTTGGGAAAAGGTTAGGCAGATGATGATGAAATTGAAATTGTTGTACAGCCTTTAATACGGAATGATACGAATACTATGCATCTTTAATAATTTTCGCGGATAACTTTTACATGGAAGATAAAATTAAAAACTGACCAAGCATCCCTCCAGTACCATAATCAGCCTATAATGTTCCCACTGCTGGGACACAGGCCTCTCGGTGAGAGAGAGTGGGCCGTAATCCACCACGCGGGCCCAGTGCGGATTGGTAGATGTCACATGTCTTCGAATTTTTGGTTCTAGGACATGCCGGTTTCCTCACGATGTTTTCCTTCACCGTTTTGAGAGCAGTGGTGATGAAATAATTTACACAAAGTAAAGCGCCTGTCTGGGTTCGAACCTACGACCTACAACTCGTAAGTCGCGGCCGTTACCACTTGGCCACCACTGCTCTCCCTCCAGTACACTTACAAACAATTTTATACCTGTAACGTTGTAAGATTTACTACGGGTAAATATCTTTTCAGTGAAGATTTTCAAACGCTTTCAACTAGAAATATTCCCACGTTTCTTCCAAGCGATGGAACGTTTCCTTGATTCTGCTCGTGGTGGGTTAGACACGTACAAATTGCAGGTAGTTGCGTTTCTTCTAAAAGGACTCCTTAAAAAATTGGAAGCGTTGACGATTGATCGCGTAGACATCGTGTTCGATATTTACTGACGCATGTAGTTAGGATCTTAGAAAGGGTTGAAACACCTGGTGTCAATTTATTTGCACCTAATAAGCTATTATGTCAACTCGTGATAGCTAAACAAAACATCATCGATCTAAAAGACGAAAGAATATTTAAATTAAAAAACAGATAAGTTTTTTGCAGAGAAAACTTATAGGTTTTTATCCTACTTCCTACTAATATTATAAATGTGAAAGTTTGTGAATATGTTTGGATGTTTGTTACTCAATCACGCGTAAACCGTTGAACAGATTTGGATGAAAATTGGTAGGTACATAGATAGACCATTTTAGGATACTTTTTATCCCGATAGTCCCACGGGATCGAAACTTATGCGTGTGAAACCGCGGGGCGCTGCTAGTACTTACTAACTTTGAACTTAATATTAACCATGCATATATTACAATGCTTATATATATCTAATTATTGTGCAACTTACTATTTACACTGATCATCATTCTCCTTCCCTTATCCCAATTTATTCGGGGTCGGCGCAACATGTCTTTTTCTTCCAGACTTCTCTATTAGTCGTCATCTCGGTAGTCACCCCCTATTAACTATTTACACTAATAATATAGGTACTTAAATATAATACTTCTAAATATTTTACCGATTATGTTACCCATGAGTTAATAATCCATCATGCCGATTCCTTTTGAGGGCAATGAAAAATACGTATAGACGTCATTGATATCTCTCTATCCCAGATACAACCAAAGCCTCCATCGAATCGTCGACACAGGACTGCCCCATTCACCGTCTTATCCCTATACACCATGCACCTAATTACCTACGTCATTAGTTTGTATGCAGTAACTGCATAATTAGCGTCACAGATCTCAGTTCAGAGCACTGGTATGACTCATTTCCGACACTTGATTTGCAGCTAACGGGCTGATAAGCTGTTGATGTACTCTGCCTCCGTTTTGGGTTGCTATCTAGTGGAGTAATCTTGAGTATGTTGTATAAATATATAAATACATACAACATTATATTTAGGTACACTAAAAACTAACGCACACGAAGTGTCTGCGTCGTTTCGCTGACTGGTGTCATAAGACAACGCAATATCTTTTAGCCTTTTGTAACGTACCTAATTTTGACTTCGATCAACATAAAAAGAAAATGTTCAAACTGGAACAGAAGCTCTGCTCACGGAATATGAACATTAGGAACACACGTTAACGTTTAATCCGAGGTAATTCTGGACTCCCATTACCAGATCTAAACCCGCTACATTCAAGATTTCTGAATGTGCAAACTCTGAAATAGGTCTCACACATGGCGTTAATGTATCCGGTTCATGGGATGTGATACGGTGGAAAGTAAAAGTAGGTACCTCCTCACAGATGTTCTTAGGACGAGCACGGGTCATAAACCGCTATAAACGCGAGGCGCGGTCCACACTGGCGGATATTGCGTCCCGTATTGTTCTCTGTGGTTATTAATCAGACAACTGTCGCTTTTTGTTTGTTCCCTAACAACACGTTTCGGTTCAGAGAAGGTGAAACTTGCGTTTAGTGTGTGCTCACAGAAAAGGCGAACTTTTTTACGAATTGTATTTGGAGATTTATTTGTTTTTCTTGTTTCTTTTACTTCCTTTATGGGGATGAAAGAAGTTCGAAAACTGAATGCGAAAACATGATGGAATTCTTTGACCAGAATATTACTTGCAAATACGATTGTGGAACTCATTTCAAGTTATGTTAGAGTATTATTTGTCCCAGTATTATTAAATAAACCATAACATATAGTTAGTATAGCACCCATTGTATTTTACATGACCTGTCATATATCGACCGGTATAGGAACCGACGGCACCCGTTATTCATAAGCATGTTCTAATTAAGCCTTCGCTTTGAGCTCATTAGCAGAGAACAGTACCTACCTTTCCTCATTAGCATCTCTATGAGAAAGCGACAATGCTTTTAAAATTCTGGCTTTTATTTATTAAAATGATTTCTAATGAAGTGGGCAAGTGTGTTTTAATTGGACGAGGACTGTTCGGAAAGCAATTATATGAAAAATACTTATAATTTACGTAAGTTAAAAGAACATTTTAGGGTAATTCTTCAGGGACAAAATTTTCGATGTCTGTGGGTATATTTCTGTAACCAACCAAAAAAACGGCATGTAATATTTTTTTTTGTACAGTTTAGCTTTATCCCTTACTAGGACAAATGATTTTTTTTTAATAATTGCTGTCTAGGTACAAAATAAAAATATTTGAAGGTCGTTCTTCTGATTCATATAGCGCGTCCGTTTGCCATTTTCCGGAACAAAATGGTCGATGTCGCATTTTCCCTTTGATACATCAATATAAATTATAATTATATCGAAAGGAAATGAATTGCCCTCTTACAAAAAAAAATGTGTATTAGTTATAACTACGTTAGTCTGTTTATAAATAAGTAAAAAAGAAGTGTCCGGCGTATAATACTGATTAATGTGGCGTAAGCTGCACTTGACCGTACTTGGTCGGGTAATAATAATGAGAGTCTGGCTTCCAGCGCGGGGGGAAGCCAGTCGTGCAACGGACGACCTAGAAGGTGGATGTGCGGCTGGTTGGCTTAGATCCGGTGTTACGAAGGAAAATACCTGATTCATCTGTGTTTGGTTCAGGTGGCATCCTGATTACAATGCCTACTTTATAAAATTTATTTTATTGTTTTAAAACTTCAATCTGTGTTTCGTGTGATGCTTTTGGGTTATAGATTCTTGTAGAAAAATGAAAATAATGAAGTCTGTATGTACGATGAGTTATGCATGATTGTAGGCAAAATCCTGATTCATCTGTGCCTGATTCGTATGGTCAAAACCCCATATGAATAATAAAATAAATTAGTTTTTCCCCTCTCCAGCACGATAGGAGCGCTTTTGTTGCGTAATTCTCCTTGTCCAATTTTTGACCGTGTACAAGTCAGTAGTTTTAATCTTATTTATTATTACTTACTTAGCTATAACCTTTTGAATAATAAAAAATGACAGGAGTATAATCTTGTTCTAAATATGATACTTTTGATATGTCTTAGTCCTATTTAAGAATTAATAATTATTGTTTAGAATTTACATTCATAACTAACGGTGTATTTATTACTTTTTATTTCTGTTTCTGATTAATATGTAACACATTCTGATTCATCTGGGCACAAAATTAATATCTTGAAAACTACTTTATAAAAACGAGTCCCTCATTCAAATATATGTTATTTAGTATACCTATTTTCATATGAACATGTGTTACAGAGCTGAAAGTGAAATTAAATTTTGGCCATATGGATCAGTCAAAGAATCAAATTTCGAAGAACTACCCTTTAAATGGATAGTTGCTTTGTTGAGAAATAACTTTTCTTTTATGTAGTGTAGGTATGTGATTGTAGAACGAGCTTGAAATACCTGTAAAGGTTTTGTAATTTTAATCGATATCATAAATTCGAGTTTCACAGAACCGTACCTACCTAATTAAAAATTTTGGTGAAGCCATAGAGTGTCTTGTTTATTTCTAAACCTTTCTAGATACTTTGGGGGCCAGTACCGAGATAACTTCTTACCTAGTACACCAGTACCTATTTAAAAATACCCATAATAGACTAGCTGTGCCCCGCGGTTTCACCCGATCGACCCGCGATCGATCCCGTGGGAATATGGGGATAAAAAGTAGCCTATATGTTAATCCAGGAAGTCAGCTACCTCCATACAAAATTTTATCAAAATTGGTTTAGCCGTTTGATCGTGGAGAAGTCACAAACATACAGCGTGTTACGTAAAGGGTATGGACATATCAAACACACTGATTCTTTTGGTGATAATGAACTACATGGCAACATTTTTTAATACCTATACTACATAATTATAAAGTTAAGAAACATTTAACTAAAAATCAATTATGCTTCCAATTGAATTCTACACATCACTAGACCAAGTCAGCTGATCGGTGTCAATAAACTACACACAAAAGAACAACTCTGTAAAAGATTTGTTTCCCGCCGCCGTTGCAGCGCCGTGATGTGCGTGTGTGCTAGGCGCACAGACACGTAATGGATAATGTTAATGACCCTCGTAGTACTGTGACACGTTTGTTATGATTTTAATTTAATAAACTATCGAAATAAAAAAAATATTAAGCATTTTCAAAGTTATTGCTTTTGAGCTGAAACTTTGTACAGAGATTCTGGACCAGATACACTCTTCAACCCGTTTTTATGGATATACCCTTTCCGTAACACGCTGTATAAACACACCCTAATACCCTCACAAACTTTAGCCTTTATAATATTAGTGTGAAGTGTGATAATAGTGTGATTACAAAAATAGAAGAGTGAATTTTGCAATTTCCGTTTTTCGCCCCTAGTTTTATGACAGTTTTTTCGCATACCTTCGAGATAGAAAAGGCAAATTCATTATACTTTTTTACCTTTTTACTTTGCCGTAGCAAAGCGAAATTGAAATGTAGTTCATTTTACCTTTTTTTCTTGTTTCTGCAAGTGCTTCCATTAAACGGGCACAGGTTATTTACTAACTGGATATCATTATAAGTTGGTAAATAATGTTATCATAAATAACATCACGCTTACAATATTGTAGAAAAGGGATAGGCGTAGAAGTAGGTTTCGGTGGTTCCAGCTTTTGTTTTAGAAAGAACTTTCAATTACAGTAGGCACCTAAGTGTTGGGTCACCAATTATGACTGGAGCTATCACCACTGCTCTCAAACCGGTGAAGGAAAACATCGTGAGGAAAATGGCATGTCCTAGAACCAAAACTTCGAAGACTTATAGACATCTACCAAATCGCACGGGGCCCGCGTGGTAGGTTACATTTTTAAAGGGACAATCAACCGAAAAGTATGACCAGAAAAGATGGGAGGCCCTATACCCAACCCAGCTTTGGTTAATTCCGGGCTGAAATGATGAACGATGATTTCCGAATCCGACTTAGGTATTTACTTACAGATCGATTATAAATAGGCAAACCTGGTGTTACTTCGCAAGCTTGCGATGCAACGCTAAGACCTTACCGTCTTAAAGGTACTTTTTTCAAGCCAACACAACAATGACATCAAAATTTAAACCACTTGGCAAGACCAATCATTAATTCCACTATCTCAATCTCGTATAAATAAATTAACTGAGAACGAAACTATCGAGGGACTGTTGTTTAAATTACATGAACCCTAGTTGATAACCCAAAGCCGACCCTTTATGCTTCAAGTAGGTACCCTATATAAAATGCCCTAACATTTTAGAACCTATCTCTATTCAGAGATCCTTAAAAAACCCAATAAATAGGTAGGTACAGTCGAGTTGCTAATACCTTCGTCAGTTTTCGAGTTCTTTCTAACAAGTCAGAGGAGCAATTCTCGTAATATTAAGAACGTTCATAGTCTGATCTCAGTCTCAATCTGTCAAAAATACCTCTAATTCACCCATACATACACTTAACAAGTTTTTGACTGTACACAAGTACCTAGTTTTCAAATCGTAAATTGTACGCTCGTTTATTTGAGTCCAACCACAAGTTATGTTCTCTGAAGGCTGCCGGTTCCATCTCTCCTCGACTGGAAACCCCTTTTTAACGGGCCTTGACATTATAGGAAAATATTATCTAGCCGTTTTTTAGTAGCACTGGAGTTATTGAAGCTATGTTTTAGGAGGCCGTCTTTATAAAATGTTCGAATAGTAGTAACAATAAGGGCTGACTTTTCCAACGCTAGATAAGTTTATCCAAGGAAACATTTTTAATTTTTGACAGTTCTTCCATACAAAATCTGTCAGACGTCAATCTATTTGCACGAATAAAAATTATCGGTGGATTGAAAACTCAGCCCTAAGTTACATATGTGGATATTGGCTATCTTCCTACTCGAAAATAAAGCAATAGTAATTTCTATAACAGAAGTGTTTATATGATAGAGCTTAGATGCCGAGTTCGGTCCATGGATGGGTGACCATTCCTTACATACCGAGACCCCTCTGTGCCTCGGAAAGCACGTTAAACGGTTGGTCCCGGCTGTCATTTCTAGGCCTTTGACTATCGTTACGGGTAGTCAGAAGCCCAAAAACCTGACAACCAGTCTTACCAAGGCGTATCGTGTTGCCCAGTAACTGGGTTGTGGAGGTCAGATAGGCGGTAGCTCCTTATAAAATACTCGTATTCAGATGCACCTGGTTAGACTGGAAGCCGACCCCAACATAGTTGGGAAAAAGCTAGACAGATTGATTGATTGCTATAGGGTTTATAATTATGAATTTCAATGAATGTACAAATAAGAATTCTGAAAATAGTGAACTAAACAATAATTAAATCATGATGCCTTCCTGTTGTTTCAATAACCATAAATTCGCTGCACTTACTTGCAAGCTTTTCGCTTAAAAAATATGACAATATATACTTAAACTGGGAACTTTACTTACCTATTATGTTAATGTCATGTCAGAGCACATGAGATAACAGCTTAGAGCACTATGCAAAGCCATAGAAGACGCTAAGAACAATATCAGCAAAGACATCTGCTCACCTCTAGAGCAATAACGCTGAACATAATATCTCCAGTTTATCTTTTATCTCCCATTATCAGTTTTCTTTCTTTTCCTTGTCCCGTTATTGCGTGTTCCCCAGTCCCCAATGATTCCGGAACACATCATCGCGAGTTATTATGTGCAAATATTGGGCAGAAGAATTTCAATTACGATTCGGGACCAGCCAGCTCCGAGCGATCATTGTAATAATTTCACATGTTCCAATTGTATACTGAGGCGTGGATGGAGTATTTTTCATATTTTTTCCTGAGCGACGAGGCTTATAAATCCGGTACGACGGATTTTTATGAAGGGAAACTTACAGTCAGTCATGTATAGCTTGTATTACAGGGTGGCATATATATCAGCACATGATGGTAGACCCCCTTTTTTTTGGTGTGCGGTGAAAATCCTCATGGATGAATCCTCATGGCTGACATGCCCCTCTGTCACCCCCACGATGGAGGAACATCGTGGGGGTGACAGAGGGGCATGTCGGCCTCTTACTGGCTAAAACCACCTCTGCCTATGGCCGGGGGTGCGGGATTCACCGCTCACATGCTAGACACCCTAGCGTGAAAATTTTTCGTCAGTGATCAAGAAAAAAGTCAGCTGTTTCATAGAAAAGTGCAATATCTACGAGGTCAAAATTGGAAAAGCAATTTTTTTTTTAATTACCGACGAATTTTAACGCGGGGGGGGGGGGGTTTCAGAATCTTGTTCTGAATTTTCGTCAGTGATCAAGAAAAAAGTCAGCTGTTTCATAGAAAAGTGCAATACCTACGGGGTCAAAACGTATGGAACATTTTTTGGCTGTAACAACGGGGAATAAAATGTAATGAGTCTTTTAATCGTCACGAGACATCGGATGACGTGTATACAGTATGCATATATAGCCAAATCCAAATTTGTTTCCTTACAAAACAGAATAAGACCAAACAATTCAGGAATGAAATAATAGAAAGTCTACCTGACTAGACGGGTTAATCTGCAACATGTATCGTCTATCGAAACACATAACACACCTCTTTTCGTGAGATTGCGTGCCTGCATTATTTACAATCACAATAGTGAGGTTTCCCCTGTGTGAGTGAGCGCTCGCTCTGCAATTTAGCAAATCGTCCGACCTTATGTTTTTCACGAATCGTTGGCAAAGATAAAAGGAGCAACCGCTGAACCGTGCTTGCTTACGCAAAGTGTAGAAATCTCGTTTTTAACGGCACACAATGCAACTCCCAAAAGAAGAGAAACACAGACGCCGAGGGATTAGCGGAAAGCCTTTTTAGTTAATTAAAATATCTGTTTTCGTTTCGCAAAAAGTTAGATTTAATTTGGGTACCATTAGTCTTTATTAGGATGGCCTGCCAGATTCGTTATAGTTCAGTAATAAATTTAAATCCTATCTGTTTGTGTAACGCAGGTATCTTTTTAATGAATGGTATATGGTATATGTATCTCGTATTAATTTGAATATTTAGCCCGGGTGAGTCCGTTTACCTAGTTAGAATAATTTAAAACGGGCGTTGTGGTTCACTCTGACAAATTAATGAACCTGTTTTGTAAACAATTGGTATCATTTAATTAATACTAATCCACGTACGTGAGTGCCACCCACATTAATACGTGATATAGGTACAATTAATATGGTAATAATTTAAGGTTTTATTCAATTTATAAGGCTCATACACAGAACCTTTTTATATTATTTTGTAAAATTAAAATTATCGTCTACTCAGGCAGACGCTTTACTTTATGTAAAAATTTATTTCTTCACCACTCTCAAAACGGTAAACATCGTGAGAAAACCGGCATGTCATAGAACTAAAAATTCGAAGACATGAGACATCTACCAACTCGCACTGGGCCCGCGTGGTGGATTACGGCCCATTCCCTCTCACCGAGAGGAGGCTTGTGTCCCAGCTGTGGGAACGTTATAGGCTGATTATGATAATCAACTACATGATTGGTAATCTATTTTTAGGAAAGGTAATATAATAAATTTAAAAAAATAGTAATAAGGTACGTATTCAAACTTTCAGCTATAGGTAACTAGCCTAAAATCGTCGTAAAATTATCTAGATAGCTGGTAACGTTTTCTAGTTTTCAACGGGAAGTTACCTGGTGAGACAAGTACTTGGTAGTTTTTTATTTATAATAGTAGAATATTTATTTCTAGAGCTTGTTTTAAATTATATTTATGAAATGTTTTAGTAAAATGAACATATAGGTAGGTACACGAACACACTATCAATCAATTGCACCACGTGGACAACTTTTATGACATATCGAGGGGGCTGGAGTTCTAAAATACAGGCCTAGGTTTAGTTTAGACCCCAGATCTCCCACAATTTGTTTACAAAATACCTGTGAACTCAAGATACCTAGTGTAAGAATGTAGTTATGCTATGGGACAAATAAAGCAATAATTAGTCAACTCAAAAACCCGAATCAACGTTATAATTATTAATTTCAACAGTGCTGTAGTTATTCGATAGAAAAAACATACAAAAGTAGGACCCTGGATCCAGTTTAATTAAAATGCAAAACAAAATTAAATGAAGTCCTACTGGATCATTATGAAAAAGCCCTTACAATATCACATATTATTTCAACCGCAACATTCGAAGCATATCAGAATTTACTGAACCAAACCAATTAATTTAATTAATTAATTCTCGTGTTAAAAAATAAAATGGCGATGTGAATGACGCTGCTGACGATTCAATTAAAGACGGAGTGACGTTTGACAGGGAAAAAAGGGTTTTTTTAACAGTTATCTCTCTCTCTACCTGAGGGGCAATACCCGTATTTTTAAAAAATTCGCTATTTAATCTGTCTCAATCCCCTTTAATCACAAACGTTGTAGTGATTAGCGACCATAAATTTTTTGACGTTTAAACGTCAATCTTTAATAATAATTATAAAAAAATAACCCAGATGTCCTAACCTCAAAATCTATAACCTCTAAGTAATTCTCTTACAAATTTTGACAAGTTTTGGACATAGATTATCAGTGAGACGCAATTTTTTTTTTAAATTCGTGAATTAGCGTTGTTTGAATGACGTGAATTTCTGCTTACGTTGTTAATTTGGACATCAGGGGATATGAATGATCGCAATTAACAGCTTGTTAATGGTCAAATTCAAATACTGTAATAAATGTTCGCGACTGTATTGCCATGATCACAAAGCTTGGCAAACAGATTGGTTAGTCAGCGTACAGTAGGCAGTAAATACTCTGTGCCTGTCTATATTTTTGACTATTTGGACGCTTGCCCAATCTTTTATTTTATAAAGGAAAATATTTATCTGATCCTCTAAAAACTTATTGACCTTCTCATGATGTACCTACGCTGTTTTAAATAAGTGGGCCACTTTAGCTCTTTCTAACTTACTTAAGTAACTAAGCCAGGACAACCCGACCAAATGGGTTAGGTTAGGTTGACAAGCTACGCGCGAGCCGAATTGGTCGCAGTAACTAAGCTAGGGTATGTCGATCAAAAATGGGTTAGGTATGGGGAGTACTCCCCAGAGGAGGGTCCGGTGACGGACAGCCGCGGCGGGTTCACGGATGAGTGCTAACGCGTGCCCGTGTTCCCGTCGTAAGCGGCAGAGGAGGACATCGTGGAGTTTTAGTGGGTTAGAGTCCCACTTATCTGCACTATCTCTCCGTGGTAGTGCAGAATGCATGAGCATTTCTCCCCGATAAAAAAAAAGGTTAGAACTGTCACCGGGGTGGTTTCTAGTCAGTAAGAGTCTGACAGACCCCACTGCCCTCCCCAGGGCGGCGGACATCCACGAGGATTTTCCGCGACGGCACAAAAAAAAAAAGGTTAGAACTGTGAGTCACTACATTCAAGTTGGTCGCATTTAAATGTCTATTTAGCATTTTTAGGAAAACAAAATGGGAAATTATTTGAGGCTCACAAAAAAAAGGTACATTTATTATAATATTAGAGTGTCCATTAATGTTTTTATGATTGCAAAATTGGACTTAATTTGGGTTGAATTAAATACATGCCTTTTATAAATTGAAATTATAAATTGAAATCCACAACCCGAAATGCTTATAACTACGTGGTCATAAGCAAGAAGTATTTACTCTTCCACGAACAAAGCGGCCCCTATACACATTAGATTCCTACTTCCTGGTTTTTATCCTTTGAATTAAAGATCTTCATTCATGGTTTAACTCCCTCTGACAAGCTTGTAAACTAATACTTATATTTATATGTAATTTGATCGTTAGACTAATAACAGTATTACTTTCTGAAATGAAATTACTCACATGTTTTATTCGCTTCTATATATGAAGATTACTCATTTTGTTCATCATCTAAATTGGTATTGTTAGGCTAAAGTTGATTGGTTTTTAGTTTTACCGGCGATTACATTTTTGAAAAGTTGTTTTGTTTTATTTCTCACGATGTAAAAATAATATACCTGCTGCTTACATAAACGAAATTATACATATAATTTACTCTAAATCAATTTCTGCCTTTTAATTAATTACCTATTTGCCTTTGTTCTAAAATAATTGGATTGAAGTTTAACGATTCTAAGTAATATGACGAATTGTTTTTTTTCCAGCCGGTAGGCATTTACCGCGGGAAGTACGAGTGGGCTAATGAGAACAGTCCTGTAGGGGGCGACTGCTCGCTGTGGGTGCGCGCTGCCACGCTGCAGCTGGACGACGGACAGTGGCAGTGCCAGGTCACTGCCAGCACCTACGACGTACAGGTAATAGTGAAGTATAATACTAGTGGCTAACGAGAACAGTCCTGTGGGCGGTGACTGCTCACTGTGTGTGCGCGCTGCCACGCTGCAGCTGGACGACGGGCAGTGGCAGTTCCAGGTCACTGCCAGCAACTACGACGTGCTGGTAATAGTGTTGTAGAGAAAGAACGAAAAAAAACTCATGAGACGGATGGAAACTTGTTTAAGAAAAACGAAAAAAATATAGGCTGAGAATAAAATACTATTCGTTCGCAGTATTTGAACAGTTTTACTCAATCTCATTAGATTTGCTTGGCAACGAGAAGAAATTCAGGACAAGAGAACTTTGTGTCCCAGACCGTCGACCGCATGTGATATTTCTTTTAGCAGGTGTTCAGCAGGTATCTAAAATCAGATTACTAACCCTCAAAAATCCTCCCCAGGATGCTCTATCAAGTCCCCCCGCGGCGTTAGCAGTGCGGGTACCACCACAATCTCCCAGGATCCTATTCAACGGCTCCCACGTGATGCCCGGCCAGAACATCACGGTACCAGCAGGGAACAGAGCCACCGTCGTCTGCGAGGCCAGATATGGAAACCCTCCGGCGTACATCGAGTGGTATTTGGGTAAGCAACTTTTGGTATTAAGAGGAGTTTTCCAGATTTGGTCAGAGAAGTAATTGAAAGACAAACTAGATCGCCGAACGTATATTATAACTCGTTGCTTCATTTTTCAGATATGATTATAACAATGTAGTTTCCCTACTTACTTGGTAACTTCGCACATATTTTAAAGATTTTTTAAAACTATTAGGTGACGTAATTCCGGTCTGACTGCACCTCGGTTGACACTTTGACGTGTAGCTCATTCCTTTTTCGTGCGCGGTAGCTATCGCACGCGCCCTTAAGCATCATGCCAAAAAGAAGCGCGCAATCAAAAATTGATCACTACGCTAGGAAAATTAGAAAAATTGAAGAAAAACAAAGACCGTTACAATCGTCATCGGATGATGAAGGTAAGCAAAGTATACTTTATTCTTTGGTGATCTAGAAGTGAATAGTGAAAATATCAGTTTTGTAAATGCTCTGGGATTGACTGCGAGTCAATAACTTTGACATTGTTCAAAACTAAATTATAAAAGTTAAACTTTAATATTGCATCGGGATTGACTGCGAGTCTTTAACGATGACAAACAAGCACAGAAAATACGTACAATCTAAAACAGATGTAACGTTAACGTGCAAAATCAATTAAGAAATTTTATTCTTTAATATTGCATCGGGATTGACTGCGAGTCTTTAACGATGACAAACAAGCACAGAAAATACGTACAATCTAAAACAGATGTAACGTTAACGTGCAAAATCAATTAAGAAATTTTATTCTTTAATATTGCATCGGGATTGACTGCGAGTCTTTAACGATGACAAACAAGCACAGAAAATACGTACAATCTAAAACAGATGTAACGTTAACGTGCAAAATCAATTAAGAAATTTTATTCTTTAATATTGCATCGGGATTGACTGCGAGTCTTTAACGATGACAAACAAGCACAGAAAATACGTACAATCTAAAACAGATGTAACGTTAACGTGCAAAATCAATTAAGAAATTTTATTCTTTAATATTGCATCGGGATTGACTGCGAGTCTTTAACGATGACAAACAAGCACAGAAAATACGTACAATCTAAAACAGATGTAACGTTAACGTGCAAAATCAATTAAGAAATTTTATTTCTTACACTACCCTCAGAATTGTTATCTTCACAACCTTAATTACAAATTGTAATTTTAGGTAGCGAAGATCCTGATGTGGTCCCAGGCAATGATAATGAAGCTATTATGGAGCCAGTACCCGTGCCAACCGACGTACCACAAGACGTGGAATCGGAATCTGGCGACATTCCTAACCAACACTATGCCCAGGCGGAACCCTGTCCCCCTGAGGCAACTACTGGTAGCATGGAACCTGAGTTAGACTGTTAGATCCTGATCTACTGTCGCCACTCGGTGAATCCACATCAGATTCGCCTGACTACGGCGATAACATTCACGATAATCTATCGCAGTTGTGGCTTCCTTTGCTAAGGAAAGGAATGCCTAAAGAAAACAAGGACAAGGTACTGAAAGAGTACCTTGTGCCAGACAATTGTAGGCTCCTTCAAGCACCCAAGTTGAATGCTGAAATCTCGGCGGCGGTACCGGACATGGTTCGCAACCGCGACAAGACACTTACAGCGTCTCAACAACAGCTAGTGCGGGAATCACCGCCATCAAGGCTTTTTTTTTTTTTTTTTTTTGCGGATGGGAAATCATCAAATGACCCCTCCCGCTCTGGGTGGAGCGGAAGGGAGTGTCAGACTCTTACTGACTAAAACCCACCCGTGTTCCTTCCTTAGCCCTTTATGTTCCGGGCCAGCGGTAACCCTTTCGGACAATCCCGCTGACCCGGCAGGCTTCGGCCCTATGGGGCCCCTCCTCGATGCTGACATCTCTTTGAGGCGCGCGTGGAACACGTACGCGCCGTCCGGCACGGGCCTGGTCCTGATCGGACGGTGAGCTACCCATTACTCTCCGCCCGCAGGCCCGCGCCTACGGTGGCCGGGAGTCGTCGCGCGGCTCCCGACGCCCGGAGCGTCTCCCGCGGCGGCTGGGACGGGAGGCTCTCTCCCTGAGCCGTCCCGCCACCTCCTTCGCTAGCATGACTGCTTCGCAGAAGGAGGTGACTGCCTCCCACTCCCTCTCGCCCCGGACCATGGCTTGCACCAGGGCCGGGCGCGAGAGGTCGCCGCCGCTGCCGATCGCCTCTACGAGGACACGGCGGTGCTCCGCCCAAGCGGGGCAGACCTCCACCGTGTGCTCCACCGTGTCCTCTGGGCGATCCTGGCAATGGTGACACCCGGGCGTTTCCTCCCGCCTGATGATGTGCAGGAACCTCCCGAAACTTCCGTGTCCGGTGAGGACCTGCGTCAGGCGGTAGGTGAGGGCGCCGTGGCGCCTCCCTAGCCACTCCTCAAAGAGGGGTCTTATCGCCGCTATCGCGGCGTGCCCTGCGCTGGGTTGCGACAGTCGTTCCTTCCATGTCGCCATGAGATCGCGCCGGAGCTCAGTCCGCTCCGCAGCGATTTGCCGCGGAAGCGGAACTTCCCCCCGGCTTAGTGCCTCCGCGCGCCACTCATAGACGCGCGCGAGGACTATCGCCTCCAGATCCCATGGCGGCAGTCCGGCAATGAGGCTTGCCGCCTCGCCAGAGATCGTGCGGTAGCCCCGGATAAGCCTTATGGCTACCACCTTCTGGGGCGCGTTCAGGTAGTGGGCGGCTCGCCGCCGCAGTGAACGCGCCCACACCGGGGCCCCGTATAGACCGCCATCAAGGCTCGAGTGAAATTAATCACACCTAGCTTGGACAAGGCATTCATAAATATCATCAACGAGTCCGAACGGGATAAATCACTGTTTGGCTCGTTCTTATCAGAAAAAATTGCCATTGAAAAGCAAGGCCTTTCCATAAAAAAGACCGCAAAGTTTCAAAATCGCCTCAACTTCCTAATACCCGCCAGTCCTACCCGGGAAACTGGAACCTGCCTCCTCGATACCCAGCGAACAGGGGGGGGGGCAGGGTGCATACAGGAGGCCGATGACGACGGCGGGGAATCGCTGTCCGTACATGATGTCAGCACAGCCGCCACAACGCCCGACCTCGCAGGACAAACCTCGGGCTCCCGCTCAGCGTCACCGTTAACGCAGGTACATGCGGTTAGACTTACCCAATTTTATGACCGATGGCTAAAAATAACAATGTTGTTCTTGATTGGTTAAAAAATGGTTATCCAATACCCTTTCATACACATGTACGACAATCAATAATACCTAAAACAACCTATCAAATACTGAGAAATCAGATATGATGAAAGCCGTTATGAAACTCAAATCTTTAGGGGCTATCTCAGAGTGCAATGTGATTAAAGATCAATTTATTTCTAAAATATTCCTCACACTAAAACCTAACGGCGATAAACGCTTTATATTAAACCTAAAAACCTTAAACAAGCTCTCGTAATCAAGAGCGAACATTTTAAAAATGGAGGATTACCGAACAGCATGCAAATTGATACCACGCGATGGATACCTTGCTACCATCGACTTAAAAGATGCGTATTTCCTCTTAGGCATTAGGCATTCCGACCGTAAATATTTATCAATTTCAGCCCAATAATTCGCTAAGAACATATGGCTTTAATTGCATGCCGTTGGCGTTTGGCTTATCCGTTGCCCCACGGGTATTCACTAAGGTTATGAAGGAAGTCATAACTTACCTCAGACATCACGGTTTTCAGTCAGTTTGTTATTTAGATGACATTTTATGCATTGGAAATACTTACGAGAATGGTCATAATAACGTAAATGAAACTTTGAAACTACTCGAGTTTCTAGGGTTTGTTGTCAATTACGATAAAAGTATGTTAAAACCGCGACAATTCTGCAAGTACTTAGGATTTTGTTACGATACCAGGTATCTCAGTATACAATTGCCAGCCGATAAGCGACGTAACATCATCGAATTAGTAACAAAATTCACTAAATTACAGCCATGTTCCATCCGCGAATTAGCTCGCTTTATCGGTATTCTAGTCGCCACTAGCCCAGCCCTTAAATACGCTTGGGTATACACTAAGATTTTAGAACGCCAGAAGTTTCTAGCGTTACTTAAGCATAATAATAATTACGAAGCTAAAATTAACCTACCTAATATTATATTAGAGGATCTGAACTGGTGGCTATCAAATGTTAATACAGCACGCAACTTTATGCGACAGCCAAATTTTGACATCGAAATCTATACCGACGCGTCGATGTCAGGCTGGGGTTCTGTTTGCAACAACGCTCAAGTACATGGCAAATGGAAGTCTTCAGAAAATTATTGTCATATCAATTACTTAGAGCTGATGGCAGCCTTTCTAGGTTTGAAATCCTTCGCCAGTGATGCAACCAATAAATAAATAAAATAAACAATATTACTGCGCATGGACAACACCACTGCGATCAGTTATGTAAATCGTATGGGGGTATTCAATACCCCCACTTAAACGACTTGGCTAGGTCCCTTTGGAAATGTTGTGAACAGCGCAACCTATAGGTCATATACCTATCATACGTAAATTCCAAAGAAAACCGGGCAGACGCCGCGTCTAGAGTAGTCAATCCGGATACTGAATGGTCACTTTTCGATGAAGCATTCCAAGACATTATAAAATATTTTGGTCAACCTGAAATAGACTTATTCGCGTCCCGCGATAATGCGAAGTGTACCACATTCATCTCACGGAAACAAGACCCTGACGCAGCATCCGTAGACGCATTTACGATGGACTGGCAGAGCCATTTCTTCTACGCTTTTCCACCATTTTCCCTGGTATTAAAATGCCTTAGAAAAATTATTGATGACAAATGCACATGGCTTACTAGTTTATCCCAACTGGCCATCACAGCCATGGTTCCCACTATTGCAAAGCCTTATAGTTTCCGACGTTGTTTATAAATTAAGACCCATAAAACCCAAGTACTCCACCGCCTGGAATCCCCAATTGGTTTTAAACCATGTCTCAACATGGTTCCCTAATAGTGAGTTCTAACACGAAAAAAAAAAAAAAAAAAAAAAAAACTGGTGATCCTACTTGCAATTTGTACAGCTCACAGGGTACAAACGCTGTCTTTAATTAAACTCGAGAACATACTTTTCTCTGATAGCGGCATAAAAATCGTCATAACAGACATCATAAAGACATCCGCACCCGGCAGAGACCAGCCAATATTGTTCTTGCCATACTTCAGGAAAAATACGCGTATATGTCCAGCTACGGTGCTCTCAGGTTATATTTCTATAACTAAAAACATAAGACCTGAGAGTACAAACAATCTGTTGTTGACGTACAAACGGCCACAAAAACCCGCTACCACGCAAACCATCAGTAGATGGATCAAACAAGTCTTGTCAGAAAGCGGCATTGATACCAGTGTATTCGCCGCGCACAGTACACGGCTCGCGTCAACCTCGGCCGCAAGCTTAGCCAGGAGTTAATATAGAAACCATTCGCAAAAGCGCAGGGTGGACTATTAGTTCATCTAATTCATTTGCTCGTTTTTATAATAGGTGCGTTATAAACGAAGGCGAATTTGCCAAATCTGTTTGCTTACGATTAGACATACAGACTGATTATTAATTCCTATTAACTATAGGTACCTATTATAAGATTATATTACACTACAGAAATGTTTATTTATGTTATGTTCATGTGATCGATAAGATCTTTATGTTTAGCTCGTTGAAGTTAATTCGAAATAAGTAAATATAAATGTAACGTACCATTACGGAAACATAAGTATAACTATAAGGCTGATTTGTCTATAGGTAAATAAAACCATAATGTTTAAAACCTTATTGTTTTCCATTTCAAAACTTTCTGACTCTTAACATCTACACTGTTATAATCATATCTGAAAAATGAAGCAACGAGTTATAATATATGATCAAACGAACTTCCAAGTGAAGTTCGATCATTATTATGATGAGTTGCTTCATTTGAAGATAATATGATCACCCTCCCTCCCTGACGCTTGAAGATTCCCAGATATAGAGAAAGTTTTATATCATACTCATGACTCTAAAAAATGAGCTACACGTCAAAGTGTCAACCGAGGTGCAGTCAGACCGGAATTACGTCACCTAATAGTTTTAAAAAATCTTTAAAATATGTGCGAAGTTACCAAGTAAGTAGGGAAACTACATTGTTATAATCATATCTTCAAATGAAGCAACTCATCATAATAATGATCGAACTTCACTTGGAAGTTCGTTTGATCATATATTTTCACGTACTTTTTTGGTATTTCTGAGAGGAAATATTCGGTATTTCTAGGGTGTGTAGTCTTTCTGAGGAACCGAGCTGACTGACATCCTTTGGGTGCTTTGGAACCTACAGAATGATGCTCTTTGGTTTTCAACGCTTCTTCTTTCGCTAGAATGCAGAATGATGGTATTTTGTTTTTTTAATGTAATTTACAATGCCCAAGGAATAGTGGAATCTAAAACTATAATTTTCCTACAGAAGGTGCCTAAGGTGGATATGAGCCCGTTGGCAAACAAGTTCATGCCAAAGTTATTCAGGAGACTCACTACCCTTTGCCTATGTTTAGACGTTTTTAATCAATTCAACGTGGAATGAACAGCACCCGATTGACCCGATACGTTCATATAAAATTCTAAATGCCATGTCATGTGTTTGAACGGCGCGGCGCTACGAACTACAAAGCGCCATGCATTTTGGACGAGACCTGACTGTCAGCGATCGTCGTTCAGTGCATCAGTCTTGTTCCAACTATCGACGTTATAAATGGGTTTGGTTGAAAGAGTATGATTAGACATCATTTATTTTGTATTACATTAGACGTTTATTTATTTAGTCATTACTTATCTACATAAGTCTATCATTACAGGTGGTTACCTATTGAAATAGTGAAGTATTAAATTATAATATGCTGCCTCGTGGGTCCGCATTGGTCGTGCTGAGTATGAGGTCTCGAGTTCGATTCTCAGGTCGTTCAAATTGTTTCTAGTTTCTATCTGGAATTTCTCAGTAGCAGCCCGGAGTGCCCGATTGGTGGCGATAGGCTCGCTACGTATTATAATAATTTGTTTATTTTCACTTTTCAAGACACAAACATCAGTGTGGTCCTGGCTCTTGTACTAGGAGGTCCTGTATCACAAGAGCCAGTATTAAAATGGACTTAAACATAAATGGCGAAATGTAGGTGTTCTATAAGTCCCCCTCTGCCCCAACAAATAAGGCGTGACGTTGTTAATGCTATTCTGACTTTCTGACAAGGGATGAATTAGTACCCTGTGACATGAAGTAAACAGTTTTCCAATTTCTATTATCCATTAATAGCTTCTAATATTTACACGTGTCATACCCGGCACGTGTAAGTATTCGTAGTTGGGTGTTTTAACAGAATAGTGTAGGATTCATTAATTGTTTAGGTGTAATGATAGCATGCGAGGTGATAATTTGTTTGTCTATTTGTCGACACTGTTTCAATATGTATACTTACTTTGATAGGTACCTATGTTTTTCCTTTATTTATTCAAAATATATTGGTTGTAATAAAGCCGGAAATTATAGGCTTAATTTGGAGTTTTGTTTGTAGTTAGATACTTTGCTTTTAATATTCTTAGTGTTAGTGTGAAGAATTTAAAGTATTTTTTTGTAATGAGTAACGAATCGTTTGATTTGAGGTAAAACAATGTTTCATGTATGAATTAATGTCATTTGTTGGGAGAGGTGAACTCAAAGCTGTAATGGCTCTTTGGATTGAGAGACAGTGCTTCCTTATCCAAACCGTTCGTCCCACCCGCTGAAGACCTCCCACCTGGACATGAGTTACCTTGGGTAACCTGGAAGTCTTTAAACGGACTCCGGACCCAGGTTGGCCGAAGCAAGGAAAACCTGTTTAGGTCGAGATTCATAGACGACTCCGCTTTGGAGTGTAAATGTGGTGCTGTTCCACAAACGATGGGCCACTTAATATCGTGTCCTGCGTGTCCTGTCAGCTGCACGTTACAGGAACTGGTGGACGCTGGTGATGGCGCCGAACAAGTAGCCGAATTCTGGGCCGAGTCCATTTAGATTGCTATCGACACGCTAAGAAGAGGAAGAAGAATGGTTCTTTGTTCATAAGGCCCTTCCAGACATAGCCCTGCATTGTTTCTCCTCCTTAGTCGTTCACTCTTGTCAGAGTGGTCGTGGTTGATGACTCTGCATTTCCTCCATAGTCCAGAGGTTCCGAGACGTTGAAGACCGGAATAAGTGGAGGAGCATCGCGAGGGCTACTTTCTTTGGCCCTGCATTGTTAGACTCACTTTAAAACCTAATAATATAATGTTTGGGCTTTACCTCTGAGTTTGTTACGGCATTTCTTCTCATCAGGGATCAGTCAGCTAGGAAACGCCGGTGCCAGCTAGTTTTATAATATTTACATGTTCATTTCAATAATTGGTTTGGCTGTGTTAACAGGGTAAATGTTATACCACAATGATCAACCAGCTACAATCCAAAGCATACAAGTACTAAAACGGACCATTTTCATTTTTAAATCGACAACTTAATTGAAATTCTATTTCTAAAGAATTAATTAGCTATTGTTCAGCGGCGAAAGGTGGAAGTTTTATAACGGAGCTGGTGCAAAAACGTTTGCAAAAATATATGTATAAACTCTTTAAAAAGGGTGAACGAAAAGATTCGTGTAATACAGACCATTCTCCATTGCTACACACAAAATCACGATTGTATTTTCCGTGGCAGTGCCAACGCGAGATCCAAATATGGCGCTCCATGGCCCCTAAAACACAGAAAGTTTCAAACATATTTTGTTTATTTTTGGGAAATCATGCAAGTTTGAAAAGGTTTTATTGTGCTGGTATGTATGGACGCCGGCAGGACTATTCTCAGCTCTGGTACATTTTCATCTTCACATTATACTGTTCGGCACTCTGCTCGGCCAAAGGTTAGACTTTTTTTTGACGTATGCTGCGTGGCCTGTACCAAATTCTATAAAGGTTAATTACTTTACTTTACGGTAAAATTGGTTTGTTTAAGGTTCTAAAGTTTAGGAGATAACATAAAACAGTACTTTTGCAAAATAGTTTTTTTCGAAATAAAACTATTCAAATAAAAGTTTCTATACAAAGACGTTTTTCTCCTACTTGAACCAAATATCTAATCTACCTTTAAAATAATGCTTATAGTAATTTTGTAAAAGACGCTTATACGTGGACTCCTATTGCTAATATCCCACTTTTCCATTTTCAGAAAAAGAACGCCTAACAGCGTGGTCGCAGACCAACGCCTCCGAGGTGGAAAGACCTCGAGTTTGGGCGGCTCGGTCGGTCCTCGAGCTGGGAGCCACCAGGTCGGCACATGGGCGTCAGCTTGCCTGCAGGGCTCATCATCCGTCATACCCATCGCCATACTACAGGGACTCGTATACCATGCTTGATGTTACTTGTAAGTACCTGTTTACTTTATTGTATCACCTTGATACCTTCTATCTTGTTCTTTGTGCCCCAATTCAATGAATTGCAATGAATTCGTCCACTGTGCTGATACCTACATCAAGCATCTTACGTAGACTTGGGTACGCAAAAAAAAATAAAAAAACTTTCGCACCATCTACACGTCGAAGAAGAACACCTTGATCTCATGAATTTAATGGCTATTCTTAAAACAGCTAAAAAACTTTAAACTTCAAAAACGGGCATGGTGTTTACGATTCCTTTAATGATCCGCTTAAAAGCACCGCTTTTGAGGTTTACGGCTTAAGACCAATTCCAGAATTAGTGTCTACTAGAATACCTGATAGCTACTTGGTTAATGATGATTGTTTCTCTGAATTGTTTTATTTACCTTGTCAAAAACCATGAATCGAAATCTAGGTCGAACGTATAAGAATTTTTCACATCCAACCCCATGTTTGATTTATTTCTCGAGGACTCTGCTCGGCCTCACAAAACAGAAACAAATCAATAAGCAATTAGCAACGAGCATAGCTGTAGTAGAAAACAATTGACACTCACAAATTGATTCTATATGGAATAGTAAATAGGACGGAAAAACGGTCCTTTCGGTATTTTTCTTTTTCATGTGTAATTATAGTCTATTCGGGAGTAATTTTCTAGATGTCGAGCTTAATGAACATTAAAGAAAGAAAGAAAAACATTTATTCTGTCCCCAAATAAAAATAGATTTATAAAACACGTGAAAATATCCTCTCGTTTCTGAAGAACCTTTTAGTCCTTTATTGCTTAATCTCGTGTAAAGTAGCTGTAGTTATTTCGGTCAACAACAGAGGTGCAATTCTCGTAATTTTAAGAACGTCCACAGTCTGATCTTAGTCTCAATCTGTCAAAAATAGCTCTAATTTTCTTCGATCAATAATAGTTGCAATTCTCGTAATTTTAAGAACGTCCAAAGTCTGATCTTAGCCTCAATCTGTCAAAAATAGCTCTAATTTCCTTCGATCAATAGTACTATTATTGATCGAAGCTAATTTCCCTAAATTTTTGACAAGTCTTTGACATTGGTTGTCGCTGAGATGAGATCACGACTAGATTTTGAACGTTTTTAATTACGGCAATTTACCTTCTGAGACATGACAAGC
>OX637551.1:4696866-4822365 GCA_951800025.1 Oligia strigilis
AGAATTTTTACACGGGATGTCTGTTTTGTACCTTTATATGGGATGATTTTATGATGATGAGAAATTAGAAGCTAGCATCCTACCTAAGGTTTGGAAACCACTTGGCCTATAGTCATATACAGCTGGAAATCTCCTGGTGCAGCCTTTGGCAGCCAACCTGCCTGAAGGTCATAGCACAAGACATATCAAATCAGAAAGGGATCGGCACCGTATCGCCTTTCGCCTCGCCGTCAAATAGGCGTCAATCTAACGTAAGCACGTAACCAAAGCGGATCAGAAGCTCCGATAAGTCGACTCGGCTACGGCTAGGCGACGCCGCAACGCCGCGCTTACGGCTCGCCGACCGCTGGTTGATGGTGCAGGCAGGCTGCGGGAGGAGGAGAGGGGCAAGGGTGGACGAAGAGACGTAAGCTCGGGTACGGAGAGACGTAAGCGCGGGGATGATGAGCCGTAACTCACCGCAGCGCGGTTCGTGAGCTTGTCCCGAGGCGAGGCGATTACGTTACGATTCCGATTAGTGTGCGTTGCATTATGGAGTTTCATACAAAGAATACTGAACGGGTCGAGTTGATACGGTGCCGATCCCTTTCCGGTTTGATACGTGTGCTATATGACCTTTAGTGAGGTTTTTGGTCAGATTTTTGTTCTATGTAGGTTTCCGATCCGATGTCGATTCACGGTAACCATTCAAATACTCTTCGGCACCAACGTCCATCAGTTCCTTGGTCGACATGGCCAGCCCACTGTGATCATGTCAATGACTTTATATACCTCTTTTCTAGTTTCCAGACTATTTTTCTTTTTCTGATTTCCTACGCCTTGAATATAAAAGAACCTAAGGGGGCTACCCTAATCATGGGAACCAAAGACCATATAAGTTTGTTATTCGTTTGTGTAAAATATGCTTCCGAAACGGCGTTGTTTACTTTTATAGTTTTTTTGTGTTTACATGACACATCTTGGTGCCTTGTGGTCACGGCTATTAATCACAACGACGTCATTTTGGGAATACCTAAAAGATCAATGGAATGTGTGATCCCATTTAGTAGATATAGGAATGCTTTGACACGTTTTATTGTTAAATAGGGAAGCCCGAAAAACAAAGCGATTTTTGTATAGATACCAGATGTATCATTGATGACGACATAATTGGCAATTAAGTGGAACAGTTACGGGATATATCAATTGTATCTATCAACCGAACTAATAGCTATCAAATCCAAGGCCACTGCCTTGCCTATTAGTTGCCGAATAAAATAAACTACTCAGAAACATGTTGATAAACATGTTATCGTTATCACTGGAACTTCTAAACGAGATTGTTTAATATTCATTCTAACTTGGTCTTCCACAGGTCTGGTAGGTCTTGTATATAGCAATCTTATTCTAGGTACATCTTCCACCATAACCATAACCATAACCAGCCTATAATGTTCCCACTGCTGGGACACAGGCCTCCTCTCGGTGAGAGGGAGTGGGCCGTAATCCACCACGCGGGCCCAGTGCGGATTGGTAGATGTCACATGTCTTCGAATTTTTTGGTTGGTTGTTTGGTTTTTTTTTGTGTACATTGGTGTAATTTGAATCACAGTTATCCTCTTAAGGGTTCATTGTACGCATCATTATGAACAACTTTTACTATGGGGCCAAACCTGAACTATCAGGAATTTATAGTGCACACATTTGTCAAACTATACGACGATTTTATTATAATCAACAACTGCTGTTTAGTACTTCTAAGGAAATGTTTGATTATGCAAAATTATTCTCGACAAGTCTTCGTTGCAAGTGTGCCAAGAAAACCATCATATTTCTATGAAGTTAGGTTTACAACCAACACTATAACCGTGCGCAATAAACGGCACTCCCAAAACCCTTTTACTGCTATGTCCTCCAAAGCAGAATTTCCTTCCCACCTTGAGAGATAGAGTCTACCTACACATAGCCACCTAAAATAGCGATAAGTAAAGAAACATGACACACACAGAACCCTCAAAGAAACCACACACGCCTCACTTTCTAAACTAACCCAACAACGCACTAGGTGTGGGTAATTAACAAAAAGTGTTCAACCTGTCCGAACCACAATAAAATACTAATAAATAAGTCAATGATTCACAGCTAGAACGATGTCTAATTACCTTGAGTGCACCACGAATCACTAGGGGCCTGTGCGTGTGTGCACGATACTTCTCTTACAGGAATTTTGTTTTAAAAGTTCTACTGAGAATTTGATGTTGTGTGTTTTTTTTTTGCATTTTTAGCAATTATTTATGGACTGCCTAATATGGATACCCAGACAATGAGCGCAATGACTTTAAAATTATCAATATTTATTGAGTAAGGACTTTTATGAGTCTGGGCTCTAAATACATACCTTTTCTATTATTTCTTTATAATCAAAAAGATCTGCAGCAACACTCGTCATGTCTGTAAATACAGATCCACTCATAGCAATGTTGAAAAAACAAACACGATTATAATTTCGTGAATGAGGCTTATGTCTGACTGATCTATGGTATTAACATTCCTTGTACTAATACCACTCTAAGCAATTCTCGTCCCACTCGTCTAAAACTTCAAATATTTTGACTGCCAATCTTTATTAAATCATCTTTCTTTCGTTTCTAGGCAGCTTTAACGTCGCTGGAGAAAGAAGCCAAAGAGAATGTATATGCGGTATTAGACCCGCACATTCAGTACGAAATTACGATTAATAAGCACGGAGAGCCGCCTAAGTATTTATCCTTATCGAAGCCGCTAACTCACCAAAGAACACACGCCTTCGACCCCCATTGCATCACCAACGAGATCAACAATAATGATTACGAAAGATTCTCCACTTTCAAAACAGGACCACCAAAATCCAGAAGATCCAACAAAAGTAACAACAAGAACAACAGAAACTACATCTGCAAAACAAATAACGATATAGAATACTCCAAAGACCCGCACTTTGGTCAAATTAGAAGTACAGATTCAATGAATCAAAATGCACAAAAATACAACGAACATAAAGATACTAAAAATTATTCCCGAATGTACGACAGGAATAATTCTGGGAGAAAGGAGTACGATAGAAAGAACCAGAATGGCTTTGAAAAGGATTTTGAGAATAACAAAAGATCTTCTTATCGTAGCTGGAAAGGCACAAAGGAGAAGGAGAGGTCTTTTGAAGATTTTACAGAAGGGAATATGAAGCAGGATATTGAGGAAGACTTTAGGCCTCGGCCAGGCAAGGTCAGGGAAATAGCTTCGAGATTCAACAAGTGTAGCACTGGGAACGTAACTTTGAATACGAAGAAGGATCGACCGAAACCACTGCAAAGTTACGGTCACCAGGCTTACCTGGACCATGTGTTCCCTGACGCTGTGGAAATATAGTGCATTGAGTGGACATGACAAGTTAGATCTCCGTTTAGTTAGTGTGTATGTACTTAATAAGGACTAGATTTCTCACTATACTTATTTATTAATGTAGTTTTGCCATATTCTTCTAGATATTTCATGACTGGTGTTAAGTCGCAGAGATTTTGGAATACTACTTCAGCATATATAGTTGTAAATAGTTCGCTATTAGATAGCTGCACATGATAGGAATATGCACGCAGGTGCGCCGGTACCTAGGACGTGGAAATGCGTAGAGACGCCTGCATTCAAGTTTATATTCATTAATCTTTTAACTATTAAATGACTTTAAAGAATATCATAAAGATGTTGAGATGAAAAATTTTACAATTTGTATTAAACTTTTTTTTGTATCCGAATGACTTTTGTATGTACTTACGATGTTGCATTTACTTGTAAATAGTCTTAATTATTATCGTGGTTGCATTAAGTTTCTATTTCCTTCTTTCGTCTTGTAATAAGAGTATAGTTTGTTACAGATTATTTCCTTGTGTGTATAGTCTTTATTACTTATGTTTCGTATTGTTGAAATTTAACAGTATTAAAATTATAATTTACATTTCTTGTTTTATTTGTCTTATCAGTATCATGTAGGGTCATCGCATTTTTAATGTTCTTCGTTGATAAAATTCTTGTTTATAAACTTATTAGCTACAAATTTTACGTAGATAGTAGGTATTGTTTGATCTCTTAATGCTACAGCTACATTGTCGTGATAACGCGAACTACACTTCGCGCGCTCCCTTTCTCTCAGCGAGACGTCGAGCGGTGTGTGAGAGAGAACGAAAAAAGTGTAGTTCGCGTATTGCGATAATGTAGCCGTAGCATTAATAATTGAGTAACTATTTTATGTCCAATTTGATTAATTGTTGATCATCCTGTAGCGTTAGCACCCATTAGCTAACAGCAGGCTGGTATTAAAAAGTCATAATAACTCATTACTCGTATTTAGATATTTATCTACCTTCCAAAAATTGAAGGACCTGGGATGTTACACTTTCGGTATCCATATCAAATTCAATACACCGATGAGCTCACCAAAACGCCTGTCACATACCAATTAGCACATGACGCGATATCAATTTCCATACCAGATTAATTTATAGGTACCTCGCATTCACCGCCTCCTAGCGTATTGTACAGTCAACAAAAGAGATAAGTATGCAGGATCGTCGGATATAGTTGAAGTTTAGTAAGAAACCGATGGGTGTTCTCGAATAAAATTTAATTTAATTATTAGAAAACAAACAGCTCATATATCAAATTAAATTTCAGTCGACAACATCCATCGGTTTAAAAGAAAAGACTCCTTATCTCTTTTGTTGACTGTACGTTAATGTTACTCGATCCTGTAGTCAATACTTTTGATAAGTTACAAGCGCCCACAACAGTTCATATTGTGCAGCCGTCGGACACAAACGGTACATAAAGACTCATAAAAAACGACGTATCAACCGACCACATGTTACTTAAACTTTTTGTGATTCTGACTTATCAGTCTTACGTTATGTGCAGATTAGATAAAAATCGAACTTTTGCAATATTGGCGGTTAATTTGGATAATAAGTGCAGTGGTAGATGTGTTACTAAATGTTGTCCTGAAGGGATGGTGTATGCAAAAGTGACGGATGCGAGTGGAAATTTGAAAAGTTTATGTGCAACCGGGGAAGATGGGGTTTTCAAATCAAAGCAACTAATTCATGACAGGACTGCGCTCAAAGATTACGTGTATTTGCCCAAAACCTTCAATATGTTGTATGGGAAGCCGTGTAAGGGGATGTACGTGTCGAATCATCCGTTTTATATGCAAGAGGTCAGTTGATTTTTAATCAAGACGTTTACCGCACATATCTGTTTTGTTATCTCTGTGTCTTCTTTGTATGTTGAGTGTTTTTATATTTTGGCGGTTTTCTGATTGACATACTAATATTGCTTTGATTTCGTCTCGAATTTGAGGAAAAAGAATTTGTACTTGATAGAGTCAAAGCGAAGTTTATTTACTTTTCACTGTTTTGATTGTTAGAGTCGATAATTTTATTACCCGATCGCTTCAAAGCTTTGTTATTTGCAATTTTTGCACGTTGTTGAACTCTATTTACTTACACTCGTAAGGAATATCTTATAGCTCCGAGGCTAAAAGGTTTGTTGTTTACAAACTTCCGCACTTTACTGCAGTTTATTTACTTGCACTCATTAGACAAGTTTCTCACGTACGATAGCTGTATACCTTTCTAAGTTCAACACGCTTTTATTTGACTACAGATAACTAAATGACAGCTTACTTAACCATTAAAATCATCATCATCATTTCAGCCGAAAGACGTCCACTGCTGGACATAGGCCTCCCCCAAGCACCTCTACTTCGACCGGTTCTATTCGGTTCCATTAAAATAAACACATATTATGACACTTTTAATATATGCACTGTATTTTCAATTTCGGTAAACCCATCCATTCGGTGTAGCCTTTATGCAGTGAGGTTAGACTGATAACCGTTAATCTTTCAGATTTGTGATACAGTAACAGCATGTTTGATGGTTTGATCTCACCTCTTATCAAACAGGAGATAAGCAGATTGGACGTTCTGTTGCGAGTTCGTATTTTAGGGTTCCGTACCCAAAGGGTAAAAACGGGACCCTATTACTAAGACTCCACTGTCCGTCTGTCTGTCTGTCTGTCACCAGGCTGTATCTCATGAACTGTGATAGCTAGACAGTTGAAATTTTTACAGACGATGTATTTCTGTTGCCGCTATAACAACAAATAATAAAAATAAAATAAAGTTAATATTTAAAGGGGTATAAAAGAAACGATTTTTCCGGTGTTTTGTGCCTTGTGATGCGGAACCCTTCGTTTGCGAGTCCGACTCGCACTTGGCCGGTTTTTTTCTTATAATAAATTAACAGATTCTCGTTCCTGTTTAAAGTAACTTGGGATCACTGGTATTTTCGATAAATTCTTGCTTGGTACCCGAAAACTAGTTTCTAGTTTCGAGATTTTGTTTTGTTGCGTCAGAAAGGCTCACATCTGAACACGATTCCACCTGAAGTGGACCGATAAGGGTGATTATGCAGAAACTAAAACTCTTCAACATTTCGTAAATTTCCAATTGTGCATATTTCGGGGTAGTGGAACCGTTGTAGGAGTTACTACGATGTTTTTACACAAACTACTAAATAAGGTAGCTGTGCAGGTTATATACTAGAGCTTCTATGAACATAAGTATATAATATATATAAAATTCAAAGTCCTGACTGACTGACTGATATATCAACGCACAGCCTAAACCGCTGGTCCTAGAGACATGAAATTTGGAGGGTGTGTTCTTTGTGAAGAGTAGGTATCCAATAAGAAAGGGTTTTTCGAAATTCCACCCCTAAAAGGGTGACTGGGGGGAGGGTGAAATTTCACGCGGGCGAAAGCTAGTTTGATTATAAATGTGTAAGTAAGTAATTACATAGTAATGTCGGGACGTATATCGTGACTGTACGTAGGTACGGTTGGTCTACGTACGCATAAGGTAGGTTAGTGTCATAATCCCTACGCTGCTAGATTACTGATTATATAGTACCTGGTATGTGTTTACTTTAGAAAGCACGTTAAGCCGTTGGTCCCGGCTGTCATTCGTGGATCTTTGACAGTCGTTACGGGTCGTCAGTAGCCCGAAAGTCTGACAACCAGTCTTACCAAAGGGTATCGTATTACCCAGTAACTAGGTTGTGGAGGTCAGATAGGCAGTCGTTCCATGTAAAATACTGGTAGTCAGCTGCATCCGGTTAGACTGGAAGCCTACCCCAACATAGTTGGGAAAAGGCTAGGCAGATGATGAGTACCTAGCATGTATTTCCTAGTTCTTGTTGCTCTATCGTAACGATGTTGTAGGTACTAAGTGATTAAGCACTCATCCTTCTTTGCATAATAACGTAGCTAGGTACAAGTATGACAAAGTCATGTGGGTAACGCTCATTAAGAGTTCAGTTCGTTTTAATAGGTTAGGTTCCCAGTTTCGTGACTGAGATTTTGTTTCAGTAGATATGTACTAAGTCGCACTCTAATTCGCCGGAATACTACTGTTATGATACCCCGCAGGTAGGCAGATAGGTACCTATCTTTGATATAAACAAAGAAAAGTACAGGGTAAGATTAGCCAAAAATATATTTTATGAAAGACATAATTTGAACTTCTCTTTTCCGTGTGTGTCTGCAGATAATGCTAACAGCCAGACCAGACAACTACTTTGTAGATACTTAGAACTTAGAAAATTTGCCCCAACCGGTTATCGAGCCCGAGACCCACCATTCAACCACTGTATGACTGTGCCGATATAATTTAAATTGATTATAATTTTGAAGTTAAATCATACCTTTATAAGGTCCCATTAAAATAGATGGACAAACTTTTAGAAATCATTCAGACCACCAAAATAAGGACGATGGTAAAAAAACATATACTTAAGAAAAACGCAAAGATATTTACAAGAAAAATAATCAGCTAACGAAAATACACAAAATTTAGGTCAAAATTATTTTAGGTCAAAATAAAATCACTTTAATCAGTGTTTTTTTTTGCTTGGATATCTTTAGTTAGACGTACTGAGGGCTGTGTTAAAATTTGTCCATCTTTTTAATGGAACCCTGTATGTCGGATATCTATGGAATACAATGGATATAAACTAATTCGTGAAAAAACAAACGGGACCATGGCCCATCGGAACCATCAATCCTGTAGTCAAGGATCTATGTTTTAGGTACAAGACACCTAACATGACCACTTTAGAGTGTTAATTAAATGTGTTTATGCCTAAGCCCAACTAGTTAGAAATATTGGGTTTGCTTCGCTGATAAATATATCCAAAATTCAGCTATACCTAATCATTGAAGGATGATGCTTATTTTGGTACCTACAGACGCCAGCACGTCAAGCTACTACAATCTGACCAATTTCTTTCAACTTTTGACCGCCACACGTCAAAAAATCAAAAACGTGCCCTCGGCGGCGGCGTCAAAGTCTGTCATGCAGTCATGGACGTAATATATAGAAGTAACTATTACGTCCATGCATGCAGTCGAACCGTGGCGTGCTGGGCACATTTTGGTTTGTCATCTATACATGACTGTGGCGGTCAAAAGGTTAAAAGATTTTCAACTTTATCGCTAAAGTATTAGGTTCAAGGTTGATTGGGATAATTTGACAATTTTGGGGCGTCTGTACATCATCCTTTAATGATTAGGTGGAGATCAGATAGGTAGTCGCTACACGTAAAATGCTGGTAATCAGCTGTATCCGTTTAGACTGGAAGCCGATCCCAACATAGTTGGGAAAAGGCAAGGCAGGTGATGATGCTTATTTTGGTACCCCCCTCTAATATCCATGTGCAATAACACCGTTGGATACCTCTTTTGAAACTGAATAGAAGTTATTACGGCTCATAATTCCAAAACCAAAATCTGTGAATGCGCGTACTAATTACTCAAGAAGTTAAGGACATCTCCTAAGAACGTTTTCTGTAGCTACAACAGTTTAGGTAGCTTCCCTGACTGCCTCGTCTTACTCCACCCTGTATTACTCCGATCGGACAAGAACTCAAGACAAGCGTCATTGGAATACTTGTACTAAATCTTAATACCTTTCTAATGATATATAATTTATTCATATTGGAGTAAGTACAGTCAACAGCAAAAGTAGATGATCAAAATCAGAAATTCAATACTAATGAACGGAGTTCGCGTCAGAACTGTGTGGCGTCGAAGTACTACTACTTAGAATACTTTACTCCGTTAATTAGTATTGCATTTCTGACTTTGATCATCTACTTTTGCTGTTGACTGTACCAGCTTTTACCAACCATTCTCAACCAATGGCGGAAAAATACATATCGTAAACTGCAACCTTGTTTTTCTCAAAAGTTTTATTCCAAAATATAAACATGGACTATTTGATCCGGTGGCAATTCTCGTAATTTTAAGAACGTACACAGTCTGATCTCGGTCTCAATCTGTCAAAAATACCTCTAATTTCCCTATATTTTTGACAAGTTTTTGACATTTGTTTGAGGCCGAAATGAGACTGCAAATAGATTTTGAATCAGACTGTGAACGTTGTTAAAATTACGAGAATTGGTTTATATAATCTGGTAACCCATCCCACCCTGTAAAATTTTCTTTTATTTTCAGCACACTACCAAAATTGAAAACAAAAATTCTTAATACAATGGAATATTAGATATTAATATCATTGATTTAGATAGTTTTAACAATGTCCACTCAATCATTTTCACCTGTACCCAAGAATACAGGTTTAACTAATGTAACAAAATCAAAGCTTTCGCGACAGAACTTGTGTCCCTTTAGTTTTTCTGCCGGTTCTTCATAATGAATACCAATATCTATAGCAAGTGATGTAAGACATTACAAAGCGTTTTCACTGAAATTGAAGCACTCTTTGTTTGGACAACAAACAAACCTTAAGTGCTCGTCCAAATTAAGGGCAACCTTCACCCGGAGTGACGATATTTACTTTAGTCTTTACGACACACCCTGAATAGGTAATCTGCCCGCAATAAAACATTGATGACTAATTTTATCTTATCCATCGTTTTTATCTTCATAGGGGCTGTTGGCTAAATAATAACAGCCACACGGATCGATCGAAGGTTAGGCTTCGCTTGACGCGGTCGGTTTGTAGATGGGTTACCATCCATTACTTAACAAGACCTCTGTGCCTCGGAATGCACGTTAACCGTTGGTCTTGGCTATCATTCGTAGATCATTGACAGTCGTTACGGCTAACAACCAAAAGTCTCACAACCAGTCTCCAAGGGCTATCGTGTTACCCAGTAGGTAATTGGGTTGTGGCGGTCAGATAGGCAGTCGCTACATATGTTTAGCTGCATCCGCTTAGACTGGAAGCCGACCCCAACATGGTTGGGAAAAGTCTAGGGGGATGATGAGTTTTTATTTTCATCATTATTAATACTTTATTGTATACCACAAAAATACATATCATACATTAAAAAAACATGAGATCATATTATGCACGAAAGGAATAAGGTTAGGTATATTAGCTTTTGCTCGCATGGAGGTCTGAAATTATCCGACAAAAACGCATGACCGGGATAAAAAGTATCCTATCATTCCTGTCTTCTCCTAAATCAGTCCCTGGTTTATCCATGTGTCAAACATCCAAATCCGTTCAGCCGTTAAGGATGAAAAGGTAAGAGACAGACAGAGTTACTTTCGCATTTATAATATAGGTATGGATGGATATTTCGGTGAAAAAACTACAAACCTATATAGGTCTATTTTAACTACTATTTAATTAAATTCAAATTAATTCCATTAATTTAATAAACTTCGCCTACACTAAGTTACGAAGATAAATGGTTTTTGTCTGTACAGACGAGCACATCATGCTACCCGAAACTGTCAAAGCTTGATATATTATGCTGGCGATGGCGTCTGTACATTGTAGGTACATTTAATTTTGTAAAGTTAACTTTTCTATTTTTCACTGTGGACTAGAATTGAGGACTGAAAACCTGACCGACTAAAGATGGGTATGGACCTCGAAATTTCTCTATCACCATAAGGTTGAATTTCCCTTGCACGTCATAATAGGATAAGGTATATTTGGCTATGTGGCAGTTAGATAGTTTCAACCATAGTAAAGTTTTAGTTGACTATGAATGGTTGCCAGAAGGTCAATTTCGAAGTCTAGACTATACAAACACAAAAGTTCAGGAGTGTTAAGAAAAAATGGAACAACGACCAAAATTGCACATCTTCGACAAAAATTTTATGAAATTGAATTGAATTGTTTCATCTGATTATTTTGCGTATACTTTCTACAGAAGATACAAATTCAAATAGGTATCAAGATTTATGCCACTGGGCAAAAAGTTTCTGTTGGCGGGAAGGGATTGTGTTTTGTTTTCGTCGTGTTTAATGAGAGGGGTAGGCAAGAAGGCACGGGTAATTTTTTTTCGGGGTGTTTACGCCCTCTTCACAAGGGTCTAGGACAGACAGGGTGTTGTGGCACAGCCCCGGGAGGCCTATGTTTGGCAGTAGACTGCGATAGGCTGAGTTGATTGAAGAAGAATTGTTCTAAATACACCCTTTAGTAGTTACAACACAGGGTTGAATAAGATACAATAACTATACATACCAAGCAAAATAAAGAATACAAAATCTGATGGAGGTCAAAGTTATGAGTATCATTTAAAGACGAACGAAGATGTTATTTAAAGCACCTACATATATATACTTACTAGTATAATAAGGTTAAAAATGTTGTTCTTTTTTTTTTCTCTTTTTATCTCTTTGGCTCTAGGTACCGCGGGGCAATTGCGTAACACATTATCAATCGGAATCCGTTTCATTTTGACATTTCAACAACATTCATTGCGTTATTTACGTGTTGAGCAGACAAATTTTTCGAACTTAAGAAGCAATGGATTAGCAATTTGCTTCAAAATGATTCAGATTCCGATTGGTAGTGTGTTACGCAACTAGGGTGCTGGACGGATTTGAAAAATTATTTTTGAATTTGAAACCCCAGTTCTCGAGGAATGTTATAGCTATTTAACATCACGCTGCCATCTTTAGGAGCCGTGTAAAAAGAAAAAAAGTCGGAAGGAACGCTAAGAGAAAACGAAGTAATAGCGCGGGCGGGCGATGCAATGCGACGCGGTGGATCGGGGGCCGTGGGAGTTTAATAGAAATGTGGCTGTAATTTTAGATATTATTGCGTATCTTACGACTTCTACGCGAATGAAGTTGCGGGTAGAAGCTAGTAATATTATAAAATACTGTGTAATAATAATACGATATCGTAAATTGTACATACACCATCATCATTTTATTTAAGGGGCTTACATGACCTAAAGCGCGGTCTGTGTCGGACTGTATAGAAAAGAAAAAGAAGCGCGATGACACAACGCTGGTAATTTATTGCAAAATATGAAGCAATTATTTTATTACGAAAAATCTATTGTTTGGACTAAAAAAATTAAACACTTGTATTTTAGTATGTTGCTTGTAGAATAATCTGACAAAAAATCAGAATGATTGTTTGTATATTAGTATGGTTTTTATTGTAAAAAGAAAGTTTTTAGAGGTATCTTCATGACTTGTTTCTATCGTATCAAATTAGTTGTATTATGTTTTCAAGACACTATCTACCTAGCATATATCCTGAAGAATATCATATATTTTTCTGATTTTGTTTACTGAAGTCGATCATATATTTTTATTGTTTCTAAAACTTGCGTTTTTTGTGTTTAGGTCCTGTAAGCCCCTTAAATGTTTTATTTTGTTGCTTAGATATATTTAAGAATTATGATAATGTAGGTAGCGATAAATCAAATTTTATAGTAAGCTGTTATGGAGAAACAGATGTATTACGATGAGTAAAAAATATTTACTAACCACTGAGAGTTCTTACGAGATATATATTACTATTACTTACATGACCTAATTCTTTTGCTTTCAATACTGAGTGATATCGGCAAAAATGAGTAACAATCTATTTCTATACAAATCTATTACTATATATATACTTAAGGCGAAAACGCCAGGGTAGCCCGCGAAATTATTTTTTTTTACGTTTTTTGCAATTTGCAAATTGCAAAAAACGTAAGAAAATTTGAATTTCGCGGGCTACCTTAGCGCTTCCCCCTTAAATAAAATTGATGTGTCTGTTTGTAATATCAAAATAACAGCTTTTTATGTCAATGGACTTTCATTGGCAGATAGCTGTTATGGAGTAACATATAGGCTACTTTTTGTCCCCGTAGCACAATCCCGTGGGATAATTTCTGACATCCACGCGGGCAAACCCGCGGGTTGAAGCTAGTCTATACTAATATTACAATAAATAGGTAAAATTTGTTTGTAAGTTAGTATTCCACGCAAACCAAGTTGCGGGCAGAACCTAGTTTTAAATATACAAGTCAGTGCAATCATTGCAAATGAATAAAATATTTGTTGTAGTTATGTCTAATCTGCATATTTATCATTAGTATCATAATCGTTATTTTATTCCAAGTATTGTTTACGGATGTCGATAAATAATGTACCAAAGTTAAACCATTAAAACATTATTTCTATTGTTTAAAAACGTACAATAAAATGTTTCGTAACTCAGTAGAGGGCTGAACCATAGAGATTTTTCTTTACGACTATCTGTTACAATAGGTAATAAGATAGAAATATATTTATTAATAGAACAAAGTCGGTTAGTTACACCATTTTTTTTTACTCAAGAACGGCTGGACCCATTTTTATGATATTTGATTTGTTGGATTTGTCTCCGCCCCAAATAGCAGAATAACAATAAAAACAGGAGAAAAATTCACGAAATAAAAAAATAAGAAGATTCTCATACATTCGTTCTTATTGATTCTGAGGCGTTACGAAGTTTGCCGGGTCAGCTAGTTTAAAATAATTAAGAATTGTAGCAGGTGGAATTCTGTTTCTACCAAGGGAAAAGGTGTGTAAAATATGACGTATATATACTTATTGTAAGTTTAAATGAAAGTTCTATAGTTTTCTTGGCATAGCCAATCCGTCTGCCTTCAAAGCAAGAGTGAACAGGCATCTTCTGGGCACGCTCGTTCCATCATAGACCTCATCTATCGCTTTCCATCAGGCGTGATCGGGGTCAAGAGCGGGCCCATTTAGCAAAAAAAAACAAATAAAAAAAAATAGCCAACAAAAAATAATAATGACTATCTTTTGCACAAGAAGCAGAGACTCGTAGCTTGCTCGTAGCAATCGTAGCTAATCTCGTAGACTTCGTAGGCCTTTTTCTTGAAAGGGAGCAATTTTCATAACTTCGTAGTCGCTACGCTGGCAACCAAACCATCCTATTGTTTTGTAATGGTTACAAACTTAGCATAAGTACAGTCAGCCTATCAAGATCCCACTGCCGGGACACGGGCCTTCTCTCTGTGAGAGGGAGTGGGCCGTAATCCACCACGCGGGCTCAGTGCAGATAGGCAGATGTCACGTCTTCGAATTTTTGGTTCTAGGACATGCCAGTTTCTTCACGATGTTTTCCTTCACCGTTTTGAGAGCAGTGGTGATGAAAAAATTTACACAAAGTAAAGTGCCTGTTTGGATTCGAACCTACGACCTACAACTCATATGTCGCGGCCGTTACCACTTGGCCACCACTGCTCTACATATAATATCTACATATAACTATTATCTATGAAAAGATCAAAACTGCGGTTTTGTCATGAGACAGTCTTACATATTTTGTTTCCATGCTAAAGCCAACATTATCGATCATTTAAATTCTATTAGAATTGCAATGAATAAGCAATGTCTTCTGTCTGGCATACATAATTATTTACAATTATATCATCACTATGTGTGATGTCAGTACAAAATACATAAGTGCAGTGCAAAAAAATTAAGAATCCTTGACCGGTTCTCTTTGAAAAGGAAACGTAATTAAATGGGATCTATTGTTTGTTTTTTTTTTCATCTTAGGTGGGACGACATTCGCATAATATTTGCATTGTAATCGAGTTCGGTAGTAAACACTTATGAATATAAAATCGAGCGTTAAAACAAAGTATGAGTCATTGTACTCTGTCTTGTGTTATCTGGATTCTAGACTATGGTTATGTCGGTAGTGTACCCAAACTACCGTAGACAGAGTAAACTACTACAAACCATGTTATCAAGAAGTACCTATGTTTGAAAAAATGTGTCATATACAATATTTATTAATATTATTCAATACTGTATTTAACGTGAGTACTATGAATCAACCGTAAACTGTTGTTTTAGTGTATTTTTGTTATAACTATAACTATTTTACACCTCTATTGTAATAATATGATATGTTGCCAATAATATTTTATTATTCATTTTACAATAGAGTTCTTAGCAGAATACACATTGACAGAACAGAAGATGATGCATTAGGTACATTTAAAATAAGAAATATATAGCACACTAAAAAGGCTATCAAAATGAACGTTCCACCAGATTACTTGTGTAGAATAATATGTTAGGTATACATAATTTATTTTTATTTTCACATATTTCAATATGAAATCTAGCCTATTATCATTATTACGGTGAGGCGCCGGATGCGGCTATTGCGGACGATATGGACGCTTATCTATATAACATAGAACACAAAATAGTTCAACGTTAACAAAAATAAACGTTATGAAATATGAAAATGAGAAAACTGTAGTTTGGAAATATATAGAGTACTAGCTTTTTCCCGCGGCTTCGCCCGCGTAGAGGTTGGGAATTATTCACAGAAAATTCAACCACCAATTCACCCTCTTAGGGGTGGAATTTCGAAAAATCCTTTCTTAGTGGATACCTACTCTTCACAAAAAACACACCCTTCAAATTTCATGTCTCTAGGACCAGCGGTTTAGTCTGTGCGTTGATATATCAGTCAGTCAGTCAGGACTTTGAATTTTATAGATATTATATAGAATTATAGATTTCTAAAATAAAATAAACTTAACAGGACATGTCATAACTGGACAAGGCAGGACATGTCTGCCACATACAAAATGTGGGCCCGAATAGCACAGAACTGGTGCCCTGAGACAATGTGGCAGACCACGTAGGAGATGGCGGGACGAGCCGGATAGGTTCCGTCAAAATTGGAAGGAGGACGCGTGGGCTCGTGAAAGATGGAAGGAGTGGAGGGAGACCTCTGCTCAGGTGTGGGACAGAAAAGCCTAGCAAAAATTGGATTGTCCGAAGGGGTTACCGCTACCCCGGAACATAAAGGGCTAAGGAAGGAACATGGGTGGGTTTTAGTCAGTAAGAGTCTGACAATCCCTTCCGCTCCACCCGGAGCGATCATTTGATGATTTCCCAACCTCAAAAAAAAAAGGAGGTAAAGAGGGAAGATGGTGGAACAGTACGAGCTACAATTAGTCACTTTCCGTCACTCTTTTATTTAACGAATGGAATAGACTGGGATGTTTGTCTAATATTACTGTGCGGTGTCAGTCACTGGGTTTGTCATGTATATGCCTACAAATTAATTATGCAAAGTGCATTAAGCGGACAAAGCAGCACAAACAATTTCTTTAATGGGTTAACTCTAAATTAAAAGTGCTTTTAACACCCCTATTCTGTTAGCATTTTCAGCCTACAATGTTCCCACTGCTGGGACACAGGCCTCCTCTCTTGTAGTGGGAGTGGGCTGTAATCTACCACGCAGGCCCAGTGCGGGTTGGTAAATGTCTTTGGATTTGTGGTTCTACGACATGCCGGTTTCCTCACGATGTTTTCCTTCACCGTTTTGAGAGCAGTAGTGGGGTGATGAAATTATTTGCACAAAGTGAAGCGCCTGCCTGGGTTTGAACCCACAACTAACAACTCGTAAGTTGGGGCCATTACCACTGAGCCACCACTGTTCAGTACTAGATAATTGCGTAACACACATAAAATGACAATTGATCGCTATCCTCCTTACTAATAAACGTATTATATCAGACCCAGCAAAATCTACATTGTATCAACTGGATCAATCAAATAATTCTATTTTCAACACACTGGCTCGTAAAGTAGCTCTTATTGAACCGCTTTTAGATCCATAATGGCGTGTATTACGAACGCGTGCTTTTTCTTTACTTTAATCCATTTGTGCTGTAATACCACAGATAACTATTTACTAGTCGGAGATGCGCGCTTTTTTAATCTCATCAAAGAGACTTCATGCCAAAAGAAATCCGCGGGCTATATTTCACTTTTTTTTTAAATAGTCTGGATTGTCCTTGGTCGCAAAATGAAAAATTTATTTACCTTAAGGTGAATGCACAGGAGAATAATATCGCCTCGAGTATAATGATCAACATAGCGCAATATTGTTTAAAAAAAAATATCTCATTTTTTTTTTATAAGCACGCTTGTTTTTTCAGCTCACTTTAGACATTGGCAGAATAGTCGAAATCGGCTTTGTTTGCCATTTATTAAAAATAGAATAGAATAGTATTATATCAGATGAATACCTACTTAGTTACACACCGATTTCTCTCTTTCAGTCGTCAGTAATTTGACTTTCGAAAGAAGAAGACAAAGCGTTGTGTAACTATACAGACGCTATACAACGTTTATTAGTAAGGGGGTTAGAGTTTAATTTTGACAGTTCATCCACGTTCATTGCGTTGTTTACGTTGTTGAGCAGACGTATATTTCAAACCTATGCAGCAATGGATTGGCAATATCCTTCAAAACCCTCGGATTGTGATTGAAAGTAGAATAGAATAGCATACTCTTTATTAAGTAAGTAAGTAAGTAGGTAAGTTGTTCTCTTTAGTATATTACTCAATGAAGGTGTACACTCAATAGTAACGCTTGCGACCATGAAACCAACGAGGTTACTAATTTGAACAAGAATACCCCTTATGCAAATAGTTAATAGCTTATCGTTGTTCCCTAAGGTGCTGTCACATTATAATTCGGCCATTTTACTTTATTATGACAACATTTACATTTCGTTTCGAATAAAAGCTGCGTTCACAATGTGAGATAACTTTTAATGTCTTATTTTATTTTTAAAGCTGGCAGGCTGGACCTCTTTTTCAGATTTTAAATTATGACAAGCGCCCGATGGGAAAAAAGTTAACTTTCATACAAACTTTTGTTCCTTAATTACTTACCCCTTGAGTGGATGAATTTTCAAAAGTCTTTTATTAGTGGATGATGAACTCTTGTATCGTAGACTGAGTAAACTATAGACTGCTGCATATCTTCTTTTTCATTCGCACAAGAAAAAGAGAAATATAATATGAACATCAATGGCAAAGAAAAGAGACAGAGTAAGAATATTTCTGTCCCTTACTGCGTGTCGGCTAAGCACATTTATGTGCACGACAAGTTTGACATTTATGAAGGAATAATAAAATAATACAGCGCGATTAAACGGAAAATAAGATCTTTTTCGTGCATAATTCAATAATAGTACATTTGTGCAACTGTAAAAATGGTAAGGTGCAGTGTAATAAGCTGTAAAAATGATAGTATGATGAAGATTGCCGGATTTTTTTGTTCCTTTCGGTGACACGGATACCATGAGTCTATAGATTACTCTGTCTACGTCTTGTATAGACTTGCTCCTAGACCCAGCGATTTAGGCTGTGCGATGTCTGTCAGTGAATTTAATTTTTTAACCGACCGCGATTGCTGCTATCGCATATGTATCCATTGTTTAAGCAGTCACACAATATAACATCACGCCTGTACCCTCTAAAGGGGTACGCAGATGTGTTCAGTATGCCACGGTACACCTAATTTATGTCAAAGTATTGGGGTAACTCTAATTGTTTAATGGATAAGGCATGCTTCAGGGGTGGTCCCATATAAATTTTATGAACTTTGTTTGAGTAGTTTTTGAATTAGCTTCAATAATATTTCCACTCACACATCGATTTTTCCCCACTTAGTTTTTATTGATGATGTTTTAATAGCTTCCTGTCACTGATATTCACATAGCAAGTAGTGTTATATGAATTTGTGTAGGTCCAACTAAAAAGTAAAAAATGAAAACTTAAAAAAAAACCGACTTCCAAAAAAAAAAATTTTCTGAAGTCGGTATCAAAAAACGAAAATGCGAAACTAACGACACCGACTTCCAAAATTAAAGTTATTTTTCACTTTGTAGTGTATTTTTTGGAATTCGGTTTTTTTTTTGTAAAAGTTTTCATTTTTCACTTTTTAATTGTACGATTACCTTGCCCACACACGCACGCACGTCTAAAAGAGAATGAAGATGATGATTCTAGAAGAGAATGATGATAGATAGTTAAGTATTACTATCTCTCTATCTGAATATAGAGTGAAGCTTGTCTCTCTCGGACTAATATTTTTGTTTCTTAGATTGCTATCCACTGCTGCTTCATCCCTATGAAGCATCCTTATAGAGGCATGAGGAACAGGGTGTAAAGTTCACTCACCGTCCTTAGAAAAGGGAGGATCCTCCGACCAGACGGGTGTTATGTCTGGTGGGCAACTGTCCGATGATTCATGACAGGCTGTTGTATATAATAATTATGCTAGTCGCGCGGTAAACTCTGCTTGCGCGATGCAGGATTTTGCGTGACGTCAGTATGATGCGTACTTCGCATGTGGCGGTGTAGATGCCGCTACAGGGTTATCCTACGCGGGAACCCGTAGTAAATACATAGTTGTTTCGCACACAACTACAAGTTATTTGCTTCAGGTCATCGCTCCAAACGACAGAAATCGCCATTTCTACGACCTGAACAAAAAATCCACAACAAAGAAAAATCGTGATTATGGCTATCAAAAGGAGAAGCTGAAATAAAAATAACAGTTATTCATTCTTACTGCAGATCCTACTTAATATTTTAAATGTGTTTGGATGTTTGTTACTCAATTACGTAAAGACTGCTTAACTAATTTGGATGAAATTTGGCACACAGATAGATTATAACCTGTATTAACATATAGAATACTTTTTATCCCGTTAGTATGTTCCCGTAGGATCATATCCAAGCTCCACGCGGGCGAAATAACGGGCTAGTATTTAATATTTTGTATGTAATGTACCTGAATCCAGGAAAAAAATCGGTCAGATATTCAAGTTCAATGACTCACAACAATGTATATACTATATTCTCGTACATACCTAGAAGTCAGCCGTCATTCAAGGAAAACCCAAAATAAATGACACAAATAAATCCTTATTATTCTGTAAGGATGCCGAATCACAGACGTACTACTATTTTATGTAAGTATCGCCATATAAGTACTGGCAATTGGTATGCTGTTTATGTACACAGATTGGCAATATTCGCACGCTGTCTATATGCAATCATTTTAATACATCATTCTCCAGTCTCTACGTTTTGGAGGTAATCAGAGCCAGTTATTTAAGTGTTTATTCATCATCATTTCAGCCGAAAGACGTTCTCTGCTGGATATAGGCTTTCCCCAAACTTCGACCGCTCTGTGCTTCCCGCATCCAGCGGATTCCTGCGGTTTTCACAAGGTCATCGCTCCACCTTGTGGAAGGCCTTCCAACGCTACGTATTAAAGCTTCTTCAACAGGCGCGACACGCGATAAAATCGCGCGCGACACGACACAAACTACTACTACTTAGGTATGGGTAGTAAGCGGATATCTATGGTAGTAAGTACCTAGGTATGTAGTATAATGCCAGTTTGTCCATCACTTGTATTTCTGTTAACCCTTTCAAAATAGGAGCTTGTGACAAACTTTACGTCAATAGAGCGAAGTCAAGTTCAAACTATAAAGCTTTCTTTTTACAGTTATCTGGCATAACTGTAAAAAGAAATATTGATAGTTATTACTTACACTAGGCAACACGTAAAAGAACGCCTAAATAAAAGCGCGCTATTGGATTTTCGACTTTCACTACTGAGCCGAGCGTTGAAAATCCAACAGCGTGCTTTTATTTAGGCATTCATTTACGGATCGTTTAGAGTTTATAAATACAAGCGCGACGGTACGACGCGATTCTGGTAGAATAATTTCCAAGAAGTTTTCATAGAAATAGTTCTACTACAGTCGCGTCGCGCCAGAGCTTTAAAAAGGGCATTAATCCTCTTACCTAATCAGAACATCACCATCATCAGCCTACAGCAGCCCACTGCTGGACATAGGCCTCTACAATTGCACGCCATTTAGCTCGACTCCATGCAACTCTCATCTAACTACTAACAGCCACCCTGCCAAGAAGGTCGCTGCACCTAGCCTGAGGACGTCCTACCTTACATTTCAAGACATTGGAAGTTATATTAAAACCTTAGAATATCAGTGTCAGCTCTGAGTAAAAGTATTCCTTTGTATTTGACATCTGCAATTACTATTTCTACCAAGCATGGTAATTCATTGTGGCCATATAAAGGCCTCTAACGACCCTACATGACGTTACAGGTTATAGGCTTATATTAGATATATTAGCGTGATTACCATGAGCATGGGTTTCAGGGTTCGATTACCAGGTCGTGCAAAGTGTTTTTGGGTTTTTCCGCCAGGGATTTCCCAGTAGCAACCCGGAGTCTGGATTTGTACCTGGTTGATGGCTAGCCGCATTGCTCGCAGAACGGATGGCCGATGGGGCCGAAAGGTTCTGGAGTGGCGACCGCGTACCGTAAGACGTAGCGTTGGAAGGCCTCCCCCCAAGGTGGTCCGGCGACCTTGTGAAGGCCGCAGGAACCCGTTGGATGCGAGAAGCACAGAACCGGTCGAAGTGGAGGTGCTACCTATGTCCAGCAGTGGACGTCTTTCGACTGAAATGATGATGATGACTCGCCTCCTATTTCATGGGACTTAAACATAACTAGCGGAATGGGTGTACGAGGTATGGGTGCGTGTGGATGTGGGTGTACCATAGGTACGCGAAAAAAAATCAGTTAATCCCTACATTTATGTTCGTATAACTCGTGAAAATGTAGGGAACACTATTTTTTTCTATTTTTTTTTTCGCGTTATCAGGTTTGGTCCCATAGTAAAAGTTGTTCATAATAATGAGTACAATGAACTCTTAAGACGTTGTTAATGTTTTACCAATAACTCCGTATAGCCTTTGTCAAGAATTGGGCTATCAAATGCAAAAATATTTTTTTCAAATCCGACTGGTAGTTCCAGAGATTAGCGCGTTCGAACAAACAAATTCATCAGCTTTATTATTAGTATAGTATAATTCTACTTATTTCCAAGTTTCCTGCTCCTATTTAAACCTACTTTAATTATTTTTATGTTCTGTGGATAATAAGTATAGACCTATTGGACAAAATACCTATTGATATCACGACTAGTTTAATATGGTAAATTATAAATACTAATAACCTCATCACAAGACAAACATTTAAAAAATCTTAAACACCACACGCTGCATTCACCTAGCTCGTCAATGTGGTTGAAACCAGACAAAGGGCTGAGAGAAAAAACTTAAACCCGAAAATAATAATAATGACATGACACTAATATGACAGTTGACACTAATATTATAAAGGCGAAAGTTTGTGAGTGTGTGTGTGTGTTACTTCTTCACGCTCAAACGGCTGGACCAATTTTGATAAAGTTTTGTATGGAGGTAGCTGACACCCTGGATTAATATATAGGCTACTTTATATCCCGATATTCCCACGGGATCGACACTTACGCGGGTGAAACTGCGGAGCGCAGCTAGTAATAATAATATTATAAAGGCGAAAGTTTGTGAGGGGGTGTGTGTGTGTGTTTATATGTTTGTTACTTCTTTACGTTCAAACGGCTGGACCGATTTTGATAAAATTTTTGTATAGAGGTAGCTGATACCCTGAATTAATATAAAGGCTACTTTTTATCCCGATATTCCCACGGGATCGACATTTACGCGGGTGAAACTGCGGAGCCCGGCTATATAGTAATTTATAAATTAACACATTGTTACGCACTGCAAATAACACCAAGATCTTCAATGGATCATGTCAACATGTTATAATAACATTAGTGGTTATGGTAATGTGTTAAAATAATTTTATATGCGTGATCTGACTGAGTGAACTGGGCGAGTCTACCAAAACTAGATTATAATGGAAGTCTACTAATAACTTTTCCTGGAAAATAGTGACCTAGTAAACTTAAAATATATTTCGGGAGCACAATGTGAACGCCACACAAGGGTTCAATAGGAAACAATTAACTATCCTTCTAATGAATTAATGCCCTAGCTAACTTTATATAAATAAATAAAAGTTGCTCACTTGTCGGTCAGTGCAATACGTACTACATTATGAACCGGTCGTCGGTATCATGCCCAGATTACAAATACTCTAGATCGTGAACGCACTCATGGCATCAAATCTATTTTTTCACATACTAAAGAAAATGTTCCTACTAATTCTGTTTTTCGTAACATCGTGCGCGAGTGGTCAACCGTGTCTAGATCGCGAAAGTGTCGATATTAGTGACGGTAAAAGTTCGGAAGACGGTTCCATAGTGCAAAATGGCGTAGTTTTCCCGCCAAAATATGTGTACTCAAAAAAAGTTGATGGTGAAATCAGAACGTTTGGGTGTTTGTGTCAAACTAAGGATTGTTTTAGAAAATGTTGTCCATTAGGATATGTGTATGTCGGAAGAAATTGTACGGAGATGTCGCAAAAGGATGTATTGCTAATTGATGGCGTAAACACGTATTACAAATCAAGGTTTATGCAGAATGTGGACCTGAAAAATAAAAAAGGTTTCGACTTGATACATGGAAAAGCTTGTGATCTAATGTATGTGGAAGATAATCCGTGGTACATTCAGGAGGTAAATATAATTATATTTGTCAACCTTTTCGTTAGTTAATAAGACTATTTTACTTATGTGTTAGCTCTGTTTTTATAATTGACCGACTGTCAAAATATTTATTTTGATCCTCATTTACACACTGTACAGTAATCGTATGCGGTCATAACATCCTTGACTTTGATTCACATCTTCATCAAAATATTTATAACTCTAGGTATTTCGTACATTAAAAAAAAACTTAAATTGTTTCCGTTTTAAAAACTGGTCAGTCTATCAAAATGGCCGAATAGCTAGGGAATTTTCAGACTCACAATATGCTTATTTTATTAAAAAAAAAAAGAATATAACTTTAACGTATCCACTGCATATTCATAGATCCAAGGAATTAGCTAATTGTAACGATTATAAACGAACCAGCTCGTAAATATTTTTTTAAAAATCCCATAAGTCCCCTTTTTAGGTCAAACACCGTCTATAAAACTACAACAAACCTTAAACCATAGGCTATGGTCTAGAAAAAAGTTAGGTTATTCTAGACTAACAACTCTATGACATAACTTCTACTTTTTTCTTTCTCTTTTTTTCTTTCCCATGGGTATAATAAAATATGATTTAGAGACTGTCAAAATGATCCGACAACAGTTTTCCATTACCATAATTAATTTTACTTGCATTTCTATAATATAATAGTAGTAGGTACCTATTAGTTCCTAGAAGAGGTTATTATCACAAAAAAAATGTTATAATTATTTGCAAATCGTCTAGGTACTACTGATCTAGCTTTACTATTCGGTCATTTCAAGTCAATTTGTCAGATGGTATTTGAAACGGATACAGGAAAAACAAACTGAATCGGATAGAGGTCAATGTCTTCTCCCAATTCAATTAATACCTAGCTATCCCGACAAAGACGTTCTCCTGTACCCTACTTGAAAAACACTTTAAGTCACATTCTGAATAATTTTGAAGCATCCATTGCCTCTTAAATATGTTCGAAAAATGTGTCTGCTCAAAAACGTAAATAACGCAATGAATGTTGTTGAACTGTCAAAATGAAACCCATTGCTACTGTTACAGTGTTACGCAATTACCCACTGTCCAAATATCAATAATTCATACAAAATCTCATAAAAAAAGGAATCCCGAAATTGAAAATATTCCGGGAAACTTTTCCAATTTTCTTTGAATATTAACCTAATTCGGACTATCACGAACATTTTAGAATATAAAATATCCAAATCGGTCTAGCCTTTCTCAAGTGATGCGCTTACCAACGAAATCATTTCTTTTATCATCATCAGCCTATAAATGTTCCCACTGCTGGGACACAGGCCTCCTCTCCGTGAGAGGGAGTGGGCCGTAATCCACCCGTGTGCCCAGTGCGAATTGGTAGATGTCACATGTCTTCGAACTTTTGGTTCTAGGACATGCCGTTTCCTCACGATGTTTTCCTTCACCGTTTTGAGAGCAGTGGTGATGAAATAATTTACACAAAGTAAAGCGCTTTTCTGGGTTCGAACCTACGACCTACAACTCGTAAGTCGCGGCCGTCACTACTTGGCCACCACTATTTCTTTTATGCATATAGTTAATTGGTTATGCTATGTTCACATGCACGCCGTGCAGCCCGGCGGGCTGCCTGGCGGGCTGCGCGGCATGCAGCCCGCCCCAGGTCGGCGAACATTCAAGCTGTTCACACGCACGCCGTCGTGTCAGTCAGCACGCCCGGTTCGCGGCATTCACGTTCACAGGCGCGTTTACGGGCTCGGGCGTACCGTTTACACGCTCGTGAATGTGAATGTGCACGTTGAATGTCGAGTTGAACGCGTGCGTGTGAACGTAGCATCAAATATAACAGCATGTCAATACATTAAACCTTGCGTGATCATTATTTGAGCCAAGGATAAAACACAGATAAGAAACACAATGTCAATAACAGGATATAGGGAGGATGTTGTGGGCCGTGCCTGTTTTACTAAAGATATTATTAATTGTGTTCTAAAGCGTATTTTAATGTATATACTTATCGTTCATCCATGCTCATAAGTAGGTAATAAATGCGAATAAAACTGACACATCAGCCGACAGCAGTCCACTGCTGGACAAAGGCCTCGCCAATTGCATGTAATTTAGCCCGACTGTCGGCAACTCTCATCCAACTGCTACCCTACGAAGGTCGTCGCTCCACCTAGCCTGAGGGCTTCCTACCTTACGTTTACCTATTGGCGGTATCCACTCAACAAGACGTCTTCCCCAACGGTCATCGATTCTCATCATCATCATCTGCCAAGCCTTTTCCCAACTATGTTGGGGTCGGCTTCCAGTCTCACCGGATGCAGCTGAATACCATTATTTTACATGGAGCGACTGCCTATCTGACCTCCACAACCCAGTTACTGGGTAATACGATACCCTTTGGTAAGACTGGTTGTCAGACTTTCGGACAACGGTCATCGATTCTACGGCATATAAGTATGACCGGCTCATTATTCTGTGAGCTATGTGGACAGCTTTGGATCTCTGCCGGATCACCTCATTCTATCCCTCAGAGAGACTCCAAGCATATAGCTCGTTCTATAGCTCATTGAGCGACCTTGAATTTACGGACCAGCCGTGCCGTGAGCGTTCACGTATCGGCTCCAGAAACTTACACATTGATGTTATATCAAATCATAAAAACCGTGCGGAGCAGGGGCGGCTCGCTAGTACCTTTATAAATGAAACCTTCTCCTGATAGATGCATGCATCAATTACACCCACGATTTTCCAAAGACATTCTAACTATAGTATCGAGTGTTCGCAGACTCGCGCGTCAGTCTTTTTTGTCATGTATATGTTAATAAATCGATTAAACTGAGACCGTCTGCTGTCTGCATCGTTTCTAAATATAGTATTGGTGACAAATTACTTTAATTGTCCGCCTCTGTCTGCAACGACTTGGTTTTCAGGTATACCCTGTTATCAACCACCAGGCAAAACCAACGTCGCTGTTTTTGTCATTTGGAACTCGTCGTGAAGTCGGGGGTGCCGCGATTCGGTTTTGGAACAGATTCGACTTATTCAAACCATGAAGTGTTCCCCAGTTGTGGCCGCCTACGACCGCACAGACATAAAAATGTCCCGGCGGGATTTTATCGCGCATTGGATCTTCACAGTGCGGGAAAAAAATCGCCTGGGCTAGTAAAAAAAAACTGTTCTTGTAATCTAAGTTCTCAGTGTCTGGCAAGCAGTAAAAGTTTGTTTCCAATAACCTGACAAATTTGATCGATCCTTAATGCATAAGAATTCCCATGGCCGCTCTGGCGATTATTTAACGCGACGATTTTGTATTGCACACTGGATTTTCAACTCTTAGTTCCAACAGATTGCATCTCAGCACGTCAAAAAAAACCGGGCAAGAGCGAGTCGGACTCGCGCACCGAGGGTTCCGTATCATCATATGTTTTTTTTCATCGGCGAGACCTATATTCATCAGAGAATTTTAACACTGCTCTGCACTGCGGTGTAGAATATTGCAATTTTATGTCAGCGCCATCTCTTGACCGATAGCGGAACTAATGTAACTTTTGTTGATGATTTCTGAAAAAGTGTGCTATTTAGAGACTTCGTTTTATTTTTCCTGTAATCTTTACATAAACTTCTATCACATAGAATTATTTTAGATTTTTAGGGCTAAGCTCTAGATGCCAGCATAAAATCTGTTCCTTTATACAGTGCAAAACGTTACTAAAGCAATAGGAAGAATCATGTTTCACGTCATGAATTTTGAATAATTTATGACGCTACTACAATGACTCAAGCTCAAGGTTAGTCCACTGTCTGACGATGTTAAGTGGAAGGTGTACGTACGTACGTCACAAATAAAAGAAGGTTGCATACCGACCATACTACCATTCAAGGTCGAAGGTGTCTGTCCTTAACGGTTCAATGTAGTTCATTGCTCTTTATCAAGACAAACGTTCGTTTCATGTCAATGCAAAACAGGCAAGGGAATACTAGGTATTTTGCTAAGTTATCCATGCATAATTTTAATTGCGACCTTTTTTGTGAATGTTTTTTAGGGTTCCGTACCCAAAGGGTAAAAACGGGACCCTATTACTAAGGCTCCACTGTCCGTCTGTCCGTCTGTTACCAGGCTGTATCTCATGAACCGTGATAGCTAGACAGTTGAAATTTTCACAGATGATGTATTTCTGTTGCCGCTATAACAACAAATACTAAAAACAGAATAAAATAAATATTTAAGGGGGGCCCATACAACAAACGTGTTTTTTTCGGCGTTTTTGCCTTGTGGTACGGAACCCTTCGTGTGCGAGGCCAACTCGCACTTGTTTTTTGATGCGTCATGTTTGCCGAAAATAAACGTAGGTATTTTTATTTACATAAGATACGATACAACTCTTGGGAGGCTCGTGGCTAAATAATAACAGCCTCACAGGTCGACCGAAGTGTCAAATCCATTACAGATCGAGACCCCTACATCGTAAACAAGCACATCACACACGAAGGGTTCCGTCCTTCGTGTGCGAGTCTGACTCGCACTTGGCCAGTTTTTATTGTTAGTGTTTAATTTCGTAAGAGGAGTACGTTCACTTTATTTTCAACAGGTATTTAAGTGTAGGCTCATTATAATATAGATCTATGTTTATGCAATTCCATTTACTTTGACCCACTGTAATTTTTAAGGAGATTGCTATTGCGTACTCGATAAGGAAGTTACATAACTATACTATAGGTCAAAGGCCTCACTAGACCAATCTTAGTTCCATCATACGAAAGAAAAGAAAGAAAGAAAGAAAATATGTTTATTTACGGCAAACATGACGCATAAAAATAAAAACACAAGCGAAAAATAAAACAAAATAACAAATTGGTAGAAAGTATGCGTCACATCTACGCAAAATGGTCATCGCTCAGCATAATGCTAAGACCCTATACGAGAAAGAGCCCCAGCGCTCGTTTTCAGCGACAGCCGGCGTTGACGTGATGACGTCAGCCAGTGCAGCATACGAGTCGTTTTCCTATGTTGGAATGAAAAACCAGCAGGAATGATGATTCATAATGATACCTTTTATGATTCTGCCAAAGTGGCCTTTTTAGGCCCCCAGCTGCACACCGCTCTTGTAGCTGTAGCTCTCCTCGACTCCCATGAACTCAGGCTAGATTCTGTCGACGTCACCAGATGGCGCTGGCTTCCCGATCAGTCAAACAAACGACTAACGTATATCCGACAACTAGGTATAATAAAAACCGACTATCTGTTTTATGTCTTTGGCAGTGGTATCTAGCTATCATAAAAATATCTATTTATTTATTTTGTAACACGTGAGTTGGGTGCGTTAGGGCCACCTTTGATTTTATTTATGTCTCCCATTAGAATTTGTACCTACTATTTAAAAAAATGTTATATTATGTCGGTGGCCGGAAATTACGATGAAATGGTAAGAAAATATTCATATTTACCATTTCTTTGTAATTAAATACTAGCACCCTAATTGCGTAGGTATACACTATCAATCTCAATCTGATTTGAAGGATCTTGCTAATCCATCTATCTATATCTATACTTACATATAATAAATTTGTAGAAAAGTGGTGTCTGTACAATGGAAATATATAAAAAAAAAGTAGCAGGGGGGTGAATATCCCCACAGCAAATTTTACGCGTCCACGTTGAGAATCGAGGTGTTAAATGATAGGATGTTTCTTATTTTTTTTTATAGTGAACTACGTAACTTGGTTCAATTAGGGCCACATTTTTTTTTTATAAGTGTGAAGCGGGTACGATTGAAACGTGAGGTCAATATAAACAATGTTGTTTATTGCGGTTCACAATGTTGTTTAAAAACTAGACTTAAGTAGGTACGACGGTAAATAATATTACACGGTACGTTCCCAGCAAGTTCGTGACGCGTGGTGCGCCGCGAAACAAGTAGGATGCGTCACCGCAGGTCGCGAGGGGAGGGAGCGTCTAGACTAGGCGAGCTCTTCCAATGCGTGGAAACAGCGGCGCGCTAGCACAGACTGACCGCTCGACACCGCGTCGGCGCCTTAAATACGCGAGGCGGCCTAACGTTGTGTGCGTGAGTGATGTCCCGACACGGTAGTGTTGTGTGGCGCGTCGCTGCAGACGTTCGGTGGTGCTACAGGCTCCCCCTCTGGATGCGAAGTCGCCCCGACGAGTAGCCAGTCAAGACTGATGTTCCACCGACGAAGCTGGGCGAGGCGCATGTCGCCGTGGTCGCCCTCGTCCACGAGAGGGCGGAATGGCGCCCTCAGGGTTGGGCCTAGGTTTAGGCGGACGCCCGCGTTTCTTCAGTGGGCGCACCGGTGGAGGAAGTGGACCTGCTGCATGGCCTTGGAACGGAGTCAAGGCGGATGTGTGATACACTCCAAGGGGTTTATCTGGAGTAGTGGGATCTGAAATCAGATAAGATGAAGCACCATGACGTGCTAGGATTAGATAAGGACCATCCCTGCGAGGACAGAATTTAGCACTTATTCCTCGAGCAGCATTACTGATTGGATGGGTAGTTGCTAATACCAAGTCACCGGGAGTGTAACCGGGATCTTCTCTACGTCCTTGGTCTACCGTCTTCTTCCTGCGTTCTTCCAGATTCTCCCTGACATCTCTAGCTTTGTTCAGCGTATTGGCGAGAAGTAGCAACTTCGGCGTAATTTCAGGCACAAAGTTTTCAGACAGTAAAATCTGACGAAAATCGTGAGTATTGTCATCCGGAGTACGCAGTTCTCGTGCAAATGTTAAATACGCTGGCGTATGTCCTGTAGTGAGGCAAGTTGCGGTATTCATCGCAAACCGTATGCTGGGTAACTTGTCACTCCAACTCCCATGTTCATCTCCTACTAAAATGGCCAGTTGTGTCTTTAAGTCCCTGTTTTTCCTTTCCACCGGGTTTGCTGCTGGGTGATACACTGGTGTGAATGTGTGCTTAATTCGCAGACAATAGGTTAATTGTTGCATCACAGCACTCACAAATTGTGGTCCATTGTCGCTTATCAGGCGTCTGGGCACACCGTATCGGAGGAAAATCTCGTTCATCAAGACTGTCGCACAATTTTCAGCGCTGGCAGTTTCCAAAGCAAATAATTCTATCCAACCAGTAGCAATATCTTCAGCTATCAATATCCATGTCTTACCGCTAGTCGTTGACGGCAAAGGTCCAAACAAGTCAAAGGCGAGGGTTTCGAAACGTTGGTTGACGGGCGTGGTTTGGAGTAAACCAGCTGGTTTCAGGTTGGACGGCTTAAACCTCTGGCATGCAACACAGTTCTTAACATATGCTTCGATATATTTTCTCATACCCTTCCAATGATATCGCTTCGAGATGCGTCGATAGGTCTTATCAGCGCCGTAATGTCCCGCCAAAGGGTCATCGTGGTATACTGAAAGAACGTTTGCCCATTCATGTTGAGGAACTACGAGTTGAGCCTCGTCTGAGTCATCCGACGGGTGATATCGGTATAACAACCCGTTGTTCATGACGTACCCTTTGTTGCTCCAGTACACGGCATTATCTTTTCGATCTGCATCTTCTAAGGCAGTTACAATGCTGGCGATATTTTCATCCTTCAGTTGTTCTGCCCTAATTTCAGAAGACGGTCTCTGTGGTATATCCACGGCAACGCTACAAACTCCACAGGTGTTTTCGGTGCTTTCATCGCAAATAGGCCTGGACAGCGTGTCTGCAACCACATTCGTCCTACCAGGTGTATACTTGATGGTAATATCATACGCCTGTATCTGCAAGGCCCATCTAGCTAATCGACCAGTTGGAGACCGTAACGACATTAACCACTTCAGGGCTTGATGGTCCGTGACCACTGTTACTGGGAGACCTTCAATGTATCCACGGAATTTTTTAATCGCCCAAACTACTGCGAGAGCCTCCCTCTCGGTTGTAGAATAATTGCGTTCTGCAGGGGTCATCAGCCTACTGGCATATTCGACGGGATGCTCGTCCTCTCCCTCCCCCTGCACTAGAACTGCTCCAAGTGCATAGTTGCTTGCATCACTTTTAATAACATAACCTCTCGTCTCGTCGGCTTGACGAAGCACAGGGGTTGATGTTAGACGTGTTTTGAGCTCTTGATAAGCCTGCTCCTGTTCCGCTGACCAAGTCCATACCGAGTTTTTCTTAGTTAAACGGGAGAGTGGTTCACTGATTCCAGCAAAGTTTGGTATGAATCGCCTGTACCACGAGCAGGTCTGCAGGAACGTCATCAGATGCTTCAGATTCTTGGGTGCTGGATAGGCTAGTATTGCCGCTACCTTCTCGGGATCAGCCTTCAGACCCTCTGGAGTAATAAAGTGCCCTAAATACTTAATAGTCGAGCAACAAAATCGGCACTTACTAAAATTTACATGAAGGTTGCTCTCCTTCAGCTTACTTAGTACCTTACCCAGATCTGATAGGTGTGCTTGATAAGTAGCCGAAAAAATTATTAGGTCATCTAGGTACGCTAGCATCTTTACATTTTCCAGGCTAACTCGAATCCTGTCTATCAGACGCTGGAACGTAGAGGGTGCATTGCGAAGTCCAAATGGCATCCTCTTAAAACGGTACATACCGAATGGAGTTATAAATGCCGTCTTGTCCTGATCCTCAAGTTTTACTTTAACTTGCCAGTAACCAGCGCGTAAATCCAGGGTTGACATGAAAGGCGTTGGCTTAGCAGCATGAAGCAGATCATCCATGCGTGGGATAGGATACTTGTCGGGGACCGTTATGGCATTAAGTCTACGGTAATCAATGCAAACTCGTACTGAACCGTCTTTCTTTGGTACCATTACCACGGGTGCGGACCAGGGTGACGAGCATGCTTCAATTATTCCACTGTCCAACATCTTCTTTACCTCTTCCTTTAACACAGCCATGCGTGGCGGAGAGAGGCGGTATGGAGGTACAGAGATGGGGTTATGCTCACCCGTGTCGATGCAGTGTTCAGCCAGTGTAGTCGGTTCTCCACCTTCACCGAAAAGTTCTTGGTAATCCCATAGCACTTCCATCAGCTGTGACTTTTGGGTTGCGTCTAGCGTGTCCGATGGGACCTCTTCTACTTCCAAAGATCCAATTTCGACATCATTGCTGCTGTTACTATGGTCGCTAGGGAAAAGTGCCTTGGAGTGTGGAGATAGTTCACACGGAGCATCGTGTAGTTGCATTTGGGCATCACGGACCATAAAGTCTACGAATCTTGGAGAATACCCGTCGAATAATGGTCGGGATCGCTTCCTTGGACTAGGAGACATCTCAATTGGCACTACGCGATATGGCATCGTGTTTGTGGTGCAGGCACTCGTTTCCGGGAGTGCTGGTTCTCCGTTGGATAATGGACTGCCAGTTGCTGAACTGCATGCACTGGATTGTGGCAGCGCCGGTTCCAGTACGCCTTCGTCTCGTGGAGTTATCGACAAAGGAGAAATAAATTCAGGCAGCTCAATATCTTTTAACATAGACCGTAACCGAGGGTTAAAATAAACGGGCGTAGCCTCTACCTGGGCCATTGATATCTCCTCAGCATCTTCGTCTTGGAGGTCGAAGATGTCATCCGGGTAATCCTCGAAATGCCATGTCTTCTGCGGAACGTTAAGTACCATCTTAGCATCCTGGATAAAGCCGACGCCCAACAATGTGCGAGATTCTCGAGCTTCCGGGAACACGATAAAATTCGTTTGCACAACACGGTAACAGACACTGACGGGTGCGTTTACGGTCAAAACCTCTCTCGTCATCTTCGTGCCATCAGCCAGTTTCACCATAAGCTCTTCTGTCCGGAATGAAAATCCGAGTCTTCGTAGGCATTTGTATAGCGTGTACGATGCAACGCTCGTTTTTGCGCAAGTATCCACGTAGGCGCTACCGGTTATTTTGCCTATGGCAATACCAATAACCGGCCTAAGACGTACATCTACTTGAGTATTAACGGAACAAAAACTTACTTCAGCCTTTCCCGCCTTTGGCACAGCCTTATTGGCACAGGTTGTGCATTTTGATCTAATCACTCCTGGTGCACCACATCCGTAACATGCAAACGTTGGTGTAGAAGGTGATGGCGCTTGGGTGCCTATAGCAGCATTTGTAGGCGCAGGTTTCGCGGCAGCAGTACCACTACCAGAAGCGAGATCTTTCTTCTCCTTCTTCCGACATGTCTCAATTGAATGTCCAGGCAAACGACAGTACGTGCAACGCTTCTTTTTAAATGACACCTTTTCTGTCTCTTTTCCCTTCTCTGTCCTCTCTTCTGGAATTTCCTTTTCAACCAGGAGCTCTTCCACTCCTCTGGCTGCCTTCACTAGGGCGTCAAAAGTATTGACAGTCTCGCGTGCCATTTTTACCCTTATCTTGTACCTCAATTGCCCGTAGATCATATCGATTTGTTGGGTCTCTGTGTGTGGCTCTGGCATTTGTGCAATAAGAGCCCTCTTCTTAGCTACAAACACTTCTGTTAATTCATCCTCACCTTGTTTAATGTTTACAATGTTCTGGTATAGCTGGTAGGCAGGTCTTTTAGGAGCAAAGGCGTGGCGAACTCTCGACTCAAACTCATTCCATGTTTTCACCTGGTCCTTTATCCCATTCCACCAGGTGGCTGCCTCTTCCCTCAAAATTAAGGGGACGCTCATGATGGCATCTTCGTCGGAGATCTGTTCTACGGACTTGAACACTGAAGCCGCAGCAAGAAAAGATTCCACCGATTCAGTGTCTCTGGCACCATTGAAAGTAATCTTGCAAGAGGCGAAAGAGCCTCGTCGCTGTTGGTTACCAATCACTGACAGTAACTTCTCGAATTGCTCCGTTGACAAATTCATGGTAGTTAGCGGTTCCTCCTTTATTTTCCTTCGTAATCTTGATTTTGGGCTAGCCTGCTTCCGGGCCTTTACGTTGAGCGCCAGATTGAAGCGGGTACGATTGAAACGTGAGGTCAATATAAACAATGTTGTTTATTGCGGTTCACAATGTTGTTTAAAAACTAGACTTAAGTAGGTACGACGGTAAATAATATTACACGGTACGTTCCCAGCAAGTTCGTGACGCGTGGTGCGCCGCGAAACAAGTAGGTACCGCGTCGGCGCCTTAAATACGCGAGGCGGCCTAACGTTGTGTGCGTGAGTGATGTCCCGACACGGTAGTGTTGTGTGGCGCGTCGCTGCAGACGTTCGGTGGTGCTACAAGTGTGTATTTAAATAATCAGGAAAAAAAAATCGCCTTGTAATTCAAGTTAGGTGGCTTGTCCCAGCTCCATTTTTTGACATAATTGCATTCACCAAAGTAACAATTTGCTATACAATAAAAAATAAACAAGTTCGTTAGTGTATGCTTATGACACATTATCTAAAAACAATTAACTATATTAGAAAATCTAATTTAAAAGCACAGGATACTCGATCAAAGTTTGTCCAAGCAAAAATCAAAATTTTGGTGGCACATATTCAACATACTATAAAATGAAGTTTTGTGCGTGTGCGATAAATCGCGTTTTATTATTTCTCATCTCTCAGTCATGCGCCGGCACTTGCGCGTAACAGGTGTGTGATTAGTGCTCTGGTTTTCCGCCAAAAACGTAATTAGCATCTTGGGTGGCACGGGGGACAAGAATTGTTCAATTTTTGGTGGATCGATTTGCTGTTAATTTTAAAGTGTTTTAATAGTAAGGTACACATTATAGGTAGTGATTTGGGTTACGCATAAAATCAGTGATATTAAATAAATTGTAACTTAAAACCCCTATTTTTAAAGATTTTTTTTATATCTGGTTTCAATTTTGGTGGCTCAATTTTGGTGGTTTTGGTGGCGTTTTCACGCCACCAAAATTGAAAACGAGCCACCAAGTTTTAAGTATATACTGTAAGTATTGTTTGTACCTATAAAGCCAGTTTTTAAGATGCAAGTCAGTTTGATTAGCAAATAAATAAATATTATGTACCTACTTGGCAGTACCTAAGTGGTCTTGCCTTCATATTTTCTTTTTCTTCATATTTTTAGAAATAGCTTCATATTTTCGGACTGACCGACTCCTTGACAATTCAAAAGTGCCTGTTAATGGTTTAATTGTAATAAATGCTTTGAGTTTTAGTTTGACCTACTAATGACCAAGTTTCTTATCATTATATTTTTATTTTGTTGCTTTTTAGAATGCCAAAACAGACCACCGAAGAGAGGCTGCTTAAAAAGAGAATGGCAGAAAGAAGAATAATAATAAATAATAACCATAATAATAATGCAGTCATGCATGTAAAGCGAGGGGAGATTATGGAATCCGAGGGAATTCAACTCTCCGATTCCATAAGCCTCAGATCCCTCTCCTCATCCGAAAGCTATAAGTATTTGGGTATGTCGGAAGCGTTAGGCATCAACGATGCTGACATGAAGCAATTGTTGAAGGAGCGCTTCTTTTGTCGCCTGAAGAAGGTATTAAATAGTCTTCGCGCGCCTTCAATCCCAACCATTGAATCATCATGCCGGTTTTGATGTACTCTTTCGGCATACTCAAATGGACTCAGACCGAACTCGACGCCCTGGATAGAAGAGTCCGTACACTACTGACCGCAAACCGGATGCATCACCCACGATCATCGGTGATGAGACTGTATATCCCGCGGAAGTGTGGGGGTCGAGGCTTTTTAAATGCGAAGACCCTCCACAACCGCGAGGTGTGCAGTCTCAGGGAATATTTTTTAAAAGCCGAAGTGGGTATGCACCGTGATGTGGTCGCAGTGGACAAGGGGCTCACCCCGCTCTCCATGGCTAAAGAGAACTGGCGCAAACCTGTAGTACTTTCTACTGATGACCGCAAGAAGGTATGGCAAAGCAAGGAGCTTCACGGGCGTTTCTATCGGGCTCTTCATGAGCCCAGTGTAGACTTCTTAGCGTCCGTATCCTGGCTACGTTTTGGTGACCTTTTCGGGGAAACTGAAGGTTTTGTCTGTGCAATTATGGACGAAGTTATCTTAACGAATAACTACCGGAGACATATTATGAAGGACGGGACGGTTGACGTGTGTCGGGCATGCCATTGTCTGGGTGAGTCTATCAGACATATTATATCTGGTTGTTCTCGTCTGGCTAACGGCCAGTACTTGCACAGACATAACCAAGTAGCTAGGATTATTCACCAGCAACTTGCTTTGAAATATAAACTTGTGGATTCTGAGATACCGTATTACAAGTATGTGCCCGACCCAGTTCTTGAAAATGTACTGGGATCGGTCTATCATTACTGACAGGACTATTGTGGCCAATAAACCTGATATAGTAGTGATAGACGAGATAATGTTTGTCGATGTTACCATTCCACGTGACGGGAACCTCGTGAAAGCTGAGAAAGAGAAGCAAATTAAATATCTCGACTTAGCACACGAGGTTGTTGACATGTGGAATGTGAGCTCGGCTATCATTGTGCCGATTGTCGTATCGGCCAATAGACTGATGGCCGAAAGCCTCGATTAACATCTATCGAGGCTCTCGTTAGGCGGTTGGGTCAAGGGCCTGATTCAGAAGGCAGTACTCCTTGATACGGCTCGCATTGTGAGGAGGTTCCTGTCTCTGGAGCCCTAACCACCGGTAGCTTGGACCCTGCTCCCGACACCGGCGGATCCCTATTTTTTTATATTTTTAAATGTTTTTTATACTTATTTTATATTTAAAAATACAATAAAATAAGTTTATGTAAATGAATAAACTAAATAATACATTTTATTTGACATAAAAAGGTAAGTACACAAATACAGAGTGAAAATTTAAGCATGCGAATATCCTGGTCCAAAATAAATGACCAATGACCCCCGTGCTAGGCAAAACCTGTGTTACAGGGGTCAAGAAGAAAAGCAAGAATAAAGAGCAATCCCGAACAGGCTGAAATAATATTTCCCGAGATATCCACCTTACACATTGTTTCAGATTCACCTTCTAATCCAATTTTGGTGCCACTGATTTTCAATTTTGGTGGGCACTTTCGATTTTGGTGGGCGATTTTCAATTTTGGTGGCCACATTAGACTTTGAACTAAAATATCTCAAAAAGTTATCGAGATATTCTCAGACCTCTTGAAGATCCTTCCAGCTTGGACTTTCTATTATTATACCAGGTAATTATTTTTCACGAAAACTGAAGAAAAAAATTCGCCACCAAAATTGAACAAAAAATCACTTTGTTGATATTGACCCAGGGGTTGTTATTATATCGATGCCGAACCCGAAATTGTAATTAATATTTTTTTTGTCTGTTTGTCTGTTTGTCGGTTTGTCTGTTTGTCGGTTTGTCTGTTTGTTTGTGCACGCTAATATCAGAAACGGCTTATTCGATTTAGATGCGGTTTTCACTAATATATTGTAGTAGGCTTCACTTAACATTTAGTGTTTATTTCATGTCAATCGGTTCATAAATAAAAAAGTTATGTCAATTTAAAGAATCACGGCGAACATTTGTTAAGGTATTCTATCAGAGTACGTACACGCCTCGGGCCTGCGCGTCCGATCTTCGGAACTACTGGACGGATTTGAATGATTTTTTTTTTGTTGTATAGTTATTATGGCTGGACAACATTCAGGCTATAATGTTTCTTGGAAACTTGAACACCTGATGCAGAACCGAAACAGACCAGCTTAACTATATATAAGAGATACAAAAATGGTACCATAGCAAAAATTGTTCCACGTGATGAGGATTTTCTGCTGAGAGAATAAATTTGAAGATCTGGAACACCTGATGGGGAACTCCAAGAGCCCAGCTACACCATAACACATATAGGAATGACGTCTTAGTAAAAGTTATTCGGTCTGATGGGCATTTCCTGTTGACTTATAAAAATCGAAGATCAGAAACATCTGATGTGGAAATCTAAGCTATCACTAATTTCACCTCCACGCGGTGAAGGCGGTAACAGTTTAGGACTGATTTTCGATGACGATGGTATATCATTGAAAATTTGACTCTACTGGCCAAAACTCCCATTTATTTTTTTTTAACGTGAAGAAATGCCCATGCATTCTGCACTACCACGGGGAGATAGTGCAGTTATGTGGGACTCTAACCCACTAAAACTCCACTGTGTCCTCCCCTGCCGCTTACGGCGGGAACATGGGCACGCGTTAGCACTCATCCCTGAACCCGCCGCGGCTGTCCGTCACCGGACCCTCCGCTGGGGAGTACTCCCCATCACCGGCGCACCAGAACACATAGCACGCCGTGACCACCCCAGGGACCAAACCAGCACATGGGCCAGACGATCCCGTGTCTGGGCACCCTTGGTAGGGGAGCAGTCACTTAGATTTTAATTGATCAGGTATCTTCATAATAAAACTATAACCATGCCTAGAAAGAGGTCAAATCTTTCCCAATGTTCCAAAGGAGCTAAAAGATTGAGGATCATAAGATCCCAAGAATCTACCGAAGAGCATCAGGAGAGACTTGATGCTGTTTGAGAACATCAGGCTGCAACTCGCTCCGTGGAAACCTCTTCGGATCGCGAAGCACGCCTGCGTTCTCAGCGTATTTACGCATCTACATCCAGATCTCTAGAGACCAGTGAAGAATATGATGCGTGACTGACCGCTGATACGGTGAGATTATCATACATTGTTCCGAACACGCACACAACAAAATATTCATAATCAGAAAGTGAGAAAGAAAGAATTGCTGGAGTACGGCATGAAGAGACAGATTAAGAAGAGCGCAACGAACGTTTGAATTCTGATCGACTTCGACATTCTCTGAACAGAATGTCGATATCATCTGAAGAATCGGATGTGTCTCAAGATATAGCCGTAGGGCATGGCGACCTTCCTTGGGTTGATAAGGAACGGAGTGCATTTACGTATACTCCTATGATTGACTACGCCACATATTCCGCCATCGGAGGTATGGTTAAAAATTTTACTTTTTGTGAAGCTGTTAAATAGCAAAAAGAAACAAACGGTATGTGTTGCTCAGGTGGGAAGGTACATATTGAAATATTTCAAAATCCTCCAGAAATATTAAGATCACTGCTAATCGGTGACCATCACAGTCAAAACATTTCTAGGACAACATACGTTCGTACAATAATGCCTTTCAAATGACATCTTTTGTTGCGAAACAGATTTCAGAAGGCCCATTTATGCCAACATTCAAAGTGCAAGGCCAAGTTTACCACCCTATTGGTTCATTATTGCCTGAAAATGACGTCTCGAATCGTCTCGCGCATCCCGTTGTTATCCAGTCCCCGGGTTCTTAGAATTCGACATCAGACGTTTCAGATCTTCGATTTTGACTACCCCGTTGTCGCTGGCATAACCAACAGGATCCGCGTACGAAGTCGCGGGCAGAAGCTAGTTGCTTCATATGTTCGTAAAATTTGTCTGCTCAAAACCGTAAATAACGCAATGAATGTTGTTGAACTGTCAAAATGATACCCATTCCTAAGGTTAGTGTGTTACGCAACTACCTCGCTGTACCTAACGAGTGACGAAAGTATTCATTTTCAAAAAGAATTAGGAACTGGTTTTTAATTAGGACATCTACAGGTTTGTCAGTCCTAAGGGATATATAAACCAACAATGACTTTTCCACGTAAGCTAGTGATTCTGTGGTCATTAACTATCGAAGTCACAATAAAACATTTACGGCCTTTTTATTACAATTTAATTAATTTGGTTTTATCTGGCTATTTTCCCATAAAGTTTTTTTTGAGGTCAGGGTTTCATTGCGTATATAAATCTATTTAAACTAGACCCACCCTGTCGCATCGCATGATGATTTTTCCTTACCGTTCTTTCTGACTATTTTTCTTTTTGTTCGACTCCTAAAGGTCTTAGCATGATGTTAAATAGCCTATAGCCTTTTTCAAGAATTGGGCTATAAAACGCAAAAAGAATTTTTAAAACCGACTGGTAGTTCCAGAGATTACCCCCTACGTACAAACAAACAAATTTTTCCTATAATATTAGTAGGTACCTATAGATAAAAAATATGAAATGCTGTTCGTTGGTAAGCGCATCACTTGAGAGCGGCTGGACCGATTTGGCTATTTTATATTTTAAAATGTTCGTAATAGTCCGTATATGGCATTTAGGGAAAAAAAACCGGTAGGTAAAAATAAAAACATTAGAAAAACAGAAGCTCCTTTTTCTATGGGTTTTTTGTATGAATTATTGAAATTTGGACAGGAAAACGTCTGTCGGGGCAGCTAGTACTACATTTTTATCTTTATAATTACAGTAACATAAATATATTTGCAAGTAAGTACTTCGGCAATTTATTCTGCAATTATTTCACCTACAAAAATATTGTTGTTTCCTGTCTTTTCATAATGCCACCAAGCGTGGTCATCATGTAGGGGAAGCCCGGGCAAGACGAATATGTTAAGGGGGAAGCTCTAAGGTGGCCCGCGAAATTCAAATTTTCTTACGTTTTTGGCAATTTGCTGGTCAGTATTAAGTTGTACGTTAATTAAAATATGATTCGCGGTCGTAATAAATATGTATTTACAGAATTATAATCATTAAAGTCATCAACACAACTCTCTAAGACCATGTAATCCCCAAATGTCAAGATTTCATGAAATAGTCATTTTTGGGGATTACATGGTCTTAGAGAGTTGTGTTGATGACTTTAATGATTATAATTCTGTAAATACATATTTGTTACGGCCGCGAATCATATTTTAATCAACGTACAACTTAATACTGACCAGCAAATTGCAAAAAACCTAAAAAAAATTGAATTTCGCGGGCTACCCGGTGAATGGGTAGTTGAGACCGCGAAATTAAAATTTTCTTACGTTTTTTGCAATTTGCAGGTCAGTGTCAGATTGTATCTTGATCAAAATACGATTCGCGGCAATAACAGGTACATATTTAGAGAATTATAATCATAAGAATCATTGATACATCTTTCTAAGTTAGATTTCTACTAACTTTTCCATAAGAGATTGGTGGGGTGGTTGGCTAGTGCTCCGGGACTTCAACGCTAAGAATCTGGCCTGGGGTTCCCGTTACACGGATGTGCGGGGCAGGATGGTGGAGGACTGGGCTCTGGAAACAGGCCTGGTCGTCCTAAATCGGGGTTCTGTTCCCACGTGTGTGCGGATGCGGGGTGAATCCGTGGTGGACATCTCGTTCGCCAGCCCCGCTCTGTCACAATGTGTCATTGACTGCCGCGTCATGGAGGAGGTGGAGACCTACTCCGATCACCCGTATATCCGGTTCGACGTCTCCGCCCAGACCTCTAGCGTGCTGGTCCAACAGGCCCCGAGTGGTCCGCGGTGGGCGCTGAAGTAACACATAACCCTACTTTTGAATTAGTTTTTGATACTCATAAAACTGAAATGCAAAATATATTGACTGATAAGTAATTATTTTTGCGTTTAGGTAGTTTCTAGAATTACTCATCATAAGTACATGTGTATTGATTGAAACAGGACGACGCGTCATTGCTGTAAGACCATTGAAAAAAACCCGGAATACCGCGGTTTATTGTGAAACTTGTAATCATGAGATTGCAGGTTTAGGGAACAAAGTTAGGGCGCGGTAAGAAACAACAACCCATGATCCTGATGGTATTTCCCATAAGCAAAAATGTGGAATCATCCCCTTTTATTCCCTCTAGGGTATGAAAGGATTTTTGAAAAACTATACGCAAGAGCAAGATGAGTATAACTCTTGCGCAGTTTCATGCTGCTGGACCCTGCGGCTTTATAAGCTAAGTAAACGTTGTCTGTCAGTGCATGAATGAATGAATTAATCAGAGATAGTAGTAAGTAAACACGTTCAGAAGATCACTGAAATTACAATTTGTTTTCTCTTACAAACGCGACAGCTGATAATTCCGAAGCGCTAAAAATAATTTATAAATAACGGAATGCCGCCATGCTCTCTAAAATAACACGTTATTAGTTGTGATGCAAAACGTTGAGGTCATAGGAATTTATAATAGTAGGTTTTCATGCTAATTCATTATTATGAATACCTACATTACCTACATACAATTATACTTAGTTATTCTTACCTATAACAGTCCCGGAGGTTCCTATATATTATTATAATACCTTAATTTAATTACATATGTACGGGGAACTAGTGTTATTTTTTTTCCCTGTAATCGGAATTATTGCCCTTTGGGTGATTTTTAGCCTTCTAATAAGGCCCATTGTGAAGGACCACCCGTTAACCAAGGTAACCGACATAGCCCGAAGAATTGCCAAACTTAAGTGGTAGTGGGCAGGGCACATTGCTCGCAGAACAGATGGCCGATGGGGCGGAAAGGTTCCGGAGTGGCGACCGCGTACCGGAAGACGTAGCGTTGGAAGGCCTCCCACAAGGTGGACCGATGACCTTGTGAAGGCTGCAGGATCCCGCTGGATGCGGGAAGCACAGAACCGGTCGAAGTGGAGGTGCTTGGGGGAGGCCTATGTCCAGCAGTGGACGTCTTTCGGCTGAAATGATGATGATGAATCAGAAATTTTGAATTTGTTCTTAATTCATTTAAACTAATCACACTAATTTATAAAGGCGAAAGTTTTTGAGTGTGTTTGTATGTTTGTGATCTATGCGTGTTTCTTAGTTTTTTTTTTAACAATTTTTTCTGTGTTTTTTCTCTGCGTCATGTTTGCCGCAACTAATCGTATTTTCTTTTTTTCTTTGTATTACAATGTTTCACATCATATGAATTCTGGATCATTGAATTATTTTTAAACTTAAAACAAAATTGAGCGGTTAATCCAGTGGCGGTTAAAGTCGTGCAGACAATGAGTTATTTTCTCAGAATTGCGCCTACGTGTCCGAGTTTTAACAAGAATCAGAATAAATTTTAGTAATAACCCGTGCCAAGGATTTTCTGGAAGTCAAGAAAATTGTCTTTAGTGGATGGATTCAGAGAAGTAGCCTGTAACTTTCATTCTTGAATTTTATTTTCAAAGCTTTCTGAAAGTTTAGAAGTTGCAAAGGCCAAAACAAAAACTCTATGCTATTTACTCTATACATTCTAAAATTTTAATGATTTCTACTCTATGAAAATAAAATTTCTAGATCAAGGCCAGAATATCCCATTGAAATTTACTAAAATAAATCTTAATGTAATATCTAAGTACCCACTCGTTTGCAATATTTCACAATATTCGATTCAAATTTAAGAAATGATTACAGATTTTTTTTTTACAAAAAACATAACAATTTTAATTTCGGAAGTCGCGGCATCGTTGGGATTGCATTTTTGTTACCTATTTGCCACGGACTTCGGAAATTAAAGTTATTTTTTTACTTGTTAGTGTCTTTTATGGAAGTCCGTTGTTATTTTTTTTGTAAAAAGTTTTTATTTTTCACTTATAAATTGTGCCTACTTACCCCACACAAATTCGTATAACACTACTTGCTATGTAAATATCAGTGACAGGAAGTTAATATAACATCACCAATCTATATATATATATATGTCGGATTGGCCCAGACATCAGAAGTAAAACACAAGTTTATTCAATTGAACAATCAGTTATCTTAAATCTAGAAAATACAGAAATGAAATACTAAACGGCAAAAGGCGGTCACAATAGGGCAGTACTGACTGTCAGGGACAGTGGTCCATGCACCCACCGCAATAAGGATAGTACTAATTGTCAGAGACAGCGTTCCACATCCAATAATCGGGCAGTACTGACTGTCGAGAGACAGTGGTCCGTGCACCACGACGCAACCGTTGGAAATGCGTACCGATCAAACAGCGCAGCTCCTTATAAAGGCGATCGCTAGTGGGGGGGAAACCGTTACAATATTTTACTGGATTGGATACCAAGTCCTTTAGGCCAAATGATCGATAGAGTGAATGATTTGCGTCTGGTGCACGTTCCACTAGCGCCATCTAGTCGCCGTCTCTCACAGCTGCTAATCAATGTGTCTGCCGACACGGCCATCCTGATAAATCACTCGTTCTCGAGTGCATTCATTCGTCATCAATTCACATCGTCATCATCGTTACATATCAAATTAGCAAATATCACTGGTCTAGGTATTTCTTTACAATAGAAAACCCCTACAGTTCAAACATGCTGGTCTAAATCGTCACCCACTAAAGCAGGTGAGATTCCTGCAGCTACAACTGGACTAGGTCACAACTCTAGTAACCCCTACAGTACATATTTGCTGGTCTAGATAATCATCCCATGGATGAGATCCCTGCAGCTCACTGGACTAGGTCACAATACTCTTGTAACCCCTACAGTACACATTAGCTGGTCAAGATAACCATCCCATGGATGAGATCCCTGCAGCTCACTGGACTAGGTCACAATACTCTTGCAACCCCTACAGTACATATTTGCTGGTCTAGATATCATCCCATTGATAATGACTGAGAGGCATCTTGACCAGTAATGTGGCTGCGCCGCCTCGAAGGCAAGGTCAGCGTCATGATTAAATTGACACCTTTCAAATTTTTGCTTTTAATTATGGTGTCTGACAGCCCTCTACGTATGAATTGGGGTAATCAGGATCAAATGGTACCAACACTGAATGGTTGTGGTGGCGCATTGGACCGGGTAGTAGAGCATCAGTTAATTATGAAAGAAATGCTTCTAAATTATTTGAGGGTAGCGGAATATTTTTCTGGCATTTTGTGATAATGAAGTGCCAGAGGTGGGCGGACAATCCGATCCCACTTCTGATGTCGGATTGGCCCAGACATCAGAAGTAAAACACAAGTTTATTCAATTGAACAATCAGTTATCTTAAATCTAGAAAATACAGAAATGAAATACTAATAACGGCAAAAGGCGGTCACAATAGGGCAGTACTGACTGTCAGGGACAGTGGTCCATGCACCCACCGCAATAAGGATAGTACTAATTGTCAGAGACAGCGTTCCACATCCAATAATCGGGCAGTACTGACTGTCGAGAGACAGTGGTCCGTGCACCACGACGCAACCGTTGGAAATGCGTACCGATAGTTGGATGTCGCGACGCCCCCGTTAGGGGGCGTGGCGAGCGGCGTCAGGGCTTCGCCCCCCGGCCGCGGAAGCCATACGGCGGCCCGCAAATACGGGCCTCTCACTAGCTTGCCCACTTGGGCCTATGGCAAATGTTGAGCACGCGTTTTAAGAACGCGTGCCCATGTGAGTGATTGCATGTAGTGTTTCTGTAGGCGCGCCGCGACGCTGTCCCACAGCGCCGCTTTCTTCACGACACCTCGGCGGTCAGTCCCCGCCAGGTGAGACCCCCAGTTACCTGGGGGAGGCCCGGCGAGAGACGACCAGCGACAGAGGTGCCGACTCGACGCTCCTACAGAATATAGGTGTGTTGCCCCCGCCCGCCCCGCTTCCAGAGCTAGCCGGTTACGGTCCGGGCTAAAGGGCAGTCGTGTGTGTGTGAGCGGTATTGTTCTGTGTGACACCGCCCAGTGTCTACGTGATCGCAGCCCGCACTGCGCGCTCACGTGTGAGTATGGCGTCTGTATAGTAATGAGTGGCTGCGGTTCGTTACGTAACGTGCCTATATTAACCTAGCACACGCTACGCAACGAGTGTATGTTGTGTTGGGTGGAGTACTATTGAGTCGAGTGAGCCGCGTGTAACCAGGGTACGTAGTGGGTACGGCTGGGTACGGCTCACTCGAGGCGTCAATCCGGTGAGATGGGGTCATCGTCCGCTACCAGGTCGTGCGTACCGATCAAACAGCGCAGCTCCTTATAAAGGCGATCGCTAGTGGGGGGGAAACCGTTACAATATTTTACTGGATTGGATACCAAGTCCTTTAGGCCAAATGATCGATAGAGTGAATGATTTGCGTCTGGTGCACGTTCCACTAGCGCCATCTAGTCGCCGTCTCTCACAGCTGCTAATCAATGTGTCTGCCGACATATACATATAATAAATTTGTAGAAAAGTGGTGTCTGTACATTGGAAATATATAAAAAAAAAAGTAGCAGGGGTTGTTATTATATCGATGCCGAACCCGAAATTGTAATTAATTTTTTTTTTGTCTGTTTGTCTGTTTGTTTGTGCACGCTAATATCAGAAACGGCTTATTCGATTTAGATGCGGTTTCCACTAATATATTGTAGTAGGCTTAACTTAACATTTAGTGTTTATTTCATGTCAATCGGTTCATAAATAAAAAAGTTATGTCAATTTAAAGAATCACGGGGAACATTTGTTAAGGTATTCTATCAGAGTACGTACACGCCTCGGGCCTGCGCGTCCGATCTTCGGAACTACTGGACGGATTTGAATGATTTTTTTTTTTGGTTGTATAGTTATTATGGCTGGACAACATTCAGGCTATAATTTTTCTTGAAAACTTGAACACCTGATGCAGAACCGAAACAGACCAGCTTAACTATAAGAGATACAAAAATGGTACCATAGCAAAAATTGTTCCACGTGATGAGCATTTTCTGCTGAGAGAATAAATTTGAAGATCTGGAACACCTGATGGGGAACTCCAAGAGCCCAGCTACACCATAACACATAGGAATGACGTCTTAGTAAAAGTTATTCGGTCTGATGGGCATTTCCTGTTGACTTATAAAAATCGAAGATCAGAAACATCTGATGTGGAAATCAAAGCTATCACTAATTTCACCTCCACGCGGTGAAGGCGGTAACAGTTTAGGACTGATTTTCGATGACGATGGTATATCATTGAAAATTTGACTCTACTGGCCAAAACTCCCATTTATTTTTTTTTAACGTGAAGAAATGCTCATGCATTCTGCACTACCACGGGGAGATAGTGCAGTTATGGGGGACTCTAACCCACTAAAACTCCACTGTGTCCTCCTCTGTCGCTTACGGCGGGAACATGGGCACGCGTTTGCACTCATCCGTGAACCCGCCGCGGCTGTCCGTCACCGGACCCTCCGCTGGGGAGTACTCCCCATCACCGGCGCACCAGAACACATAGCACGCCGTGACCACCCCAGGGACCAAACCAGCACATGGGCGCCAGACGATCCCGTGTCTGGGCACCCTTGGTAGGGGAGCAGTCACTTAGATTTTAATTGATCAGGTATCTTCATAATAAAACTATAACCATGCCTAGAAAGAGGTCAAATCTTTCCCAATGTTCCAAAGGAGCTAAAAGATTGAGGATCATAAGATCCCAAGAATCTACCGAAGAGCGTCAGGAGAGACTTGATGCTGTTTGAGAACATCAGGCTGCAACTCGCTCCGTGGAAACCTCTTCGGATCGCGAAGCACGCCTGCGTTCTCAGCGTATTTACGCATCTACATCCAGATCTCTAGAGACCAGTGAAGAATATGATGCGCGACTGACCGCTGATACGGTGAGATTATCATACATTGTTCCGAACACGCACACAACAAAATATTCATAATCAGAAAGTGAGAAAGAAAGAATTGCTGGAGTACGGCATGAAGAGACAGATTAAGAAGAGCGTAACGAACGTTTGAATTCTGATCGACTTCGACATTCTCTGAACAGAATGTCGATATCATCTGAAGAATCGGATGTGTCTCAAGATATAGCCGTAGGGCATGGCGACCTTCCTTGGGTTGATAAGGAACGGAGTGCATTTACGTATACTCCTATGATTGACTACGCCACATATTCCGCCATCGGAGGTATGGTTAAAAATTTTACTTTTTGTGAAGCTGTTAAATAGCAAAAAGAAACAAACGGTATGTGTTGCTATATTGAAATATTACAAAATCCTCCAGAAATATTAAGATCACTGCTAATCGGTGACCATCACAGTCAAAACATTTCTTGGACAACATACGTTCGTACAATAATGCCTTTCAAATGACATCTTTTGTTGCGAAACAGATTTCAGAAGGCCCATTTATGCCAACATTCAAAGTGCAAGGCCAAGTTTACCACCCTATTGGTTCATTATTGCCTGAAAATGACGTCTCGAATCGTCTCGCGCATCCCGTTGTTATCCAGTCCCCGGGTTCTTAGAATTCGACATCAGACGTTTCAGATCTTCGATTTTGACTACCCCGTTGTCGCTGGCATAAGCAACAGGATCCGCGTACGAAGTCGCGGGCAGAAGCTAGTATAAAATAAGTGGCAAAAATACGTATTATTGAATGTAGCTCCAAAAACTACCCAAGCAAAGTTAATAAAATTTATATGGGACAACCCCTGAGGCATACCCAATCCACTAAAAAAATATTTTTTGAAATCGATTAACAATTACCGGAGATATCGTAACAAACATATAAAAACAACACGGTCGAATTGAGAACCTCCTCCTATTTTGAAGTCGTTTAAAAGCAAACAAATATCAGCTTCGTTGTCAGCAGTCTATCACAATCCATACAAAAGTCTCTTAAAAGCAACCATTAGGTACAGTGGGCTGCACGTTACTGGTAACAAAACCAATATAAGCTAACCTCATATTCTATAAAAACTCCGTATTAGGCTATGTGTCACCATTTTACGAAAATTAGAGGAATTGCTAATGAACTGCTGGAAATTCTTGAAATGAATCGCTCGTGTTTAGGCCCCCTCAAGGTCAAAGTGTAGACACGTGTGACGTGCGATCGACTGTTCGTCATGACGTAGCAGCGCAGCTCGCAGGCGCCGAACGGCCGAACTAAACTATTCGCGTGTATTTTGAATTTTACATAGAGTAGGTACCTAAATGTGCGCGTACGCAGGGGCGTTGTACTCTGTTTCCATTGACGTTGATTGGCTTGTTTGAAAATAAACCGTGAATTCAGTTCATAGTAAAGTAACTAGTAAAATATTATGGGGAAGCTGTTACTTCTGTTTAATGGAGTATTATTTATCTAACTATACCTAATAGTAATACGGTGATTCGTTTACACAGTTCGTATGTGATGTTGAGAGGATGAATAAAAGATGGCTAACGAAAGGTGACGAGGGGTGGTGAGGTGGGGGGAGGTGGGGGGTGGTGGTGGTGAGGTGGTGAGGTGAAAGGTGGTGGAGGTGGGCTGATGTTATGTGTGAAGCCCTATTAGAAGGACATAATTATAGTGTCGTTATTGATGATGTTCTTCAGGAAGGTCAATAGAGTATGTTAGGATCGTATCAGGTGGTTAGAAGGCTTGAGTTTATGAAGGTATGTGTGCTATGTAGTTCGTGTATGATCGAAAAAATAAGTCTGGCATTTCTTGAAAATTGGATAGTTGGTAAATGACGCGTTCTTACTAAAGTATCCCTTTACATTTACTGTGGGCTTGGCAGGAACTCGCGAAGAAATCGTAACGTAAATTAGAACGGGTTTTCAATTGGAAGTACTCAATGTGCAGAAGCACATAACATTTAAGTACTTAGTTTTTAACCGACTTCAAAAAAGAAGGAGGTTTCTCAATTCGACCGTATATTTTTTTTTTTTTTTTTTTTTTTATGTGTGTTCGCGGATAACTTCGTCGTTTATGAACCGATTTTGATTATTCTTTTTTTGTTGGAAAGGAGATATGCCAAGGGTGGTCCCATGATAAGAAAACCAGGATCTGATGATGGCATCCCAGTGAAATCGAGGGGAACATTCGAAAATCGTAGGAGCGACTACTGCGTTTGTTAATTTTTTCATTAGGTATTTTAAAGCACTACAATTTAATGAAGGCCTGGAGTCGATCTGATGATGAAGCCGAAAGACAGTCGAGGGAACTCCTCAACGGTTTACAGCAGTTACCTTGTGTTTGGGCTTGATTAATTTGTATTGATGAGAACTTTACACCTACATGGTTGTGACTGTCATTCGGGGTCTGATGATGAAGACGAAGGACAGTTAAGGGAACTCCTCAACAGTTTACAGTAGCTACCTTGTGTTTGGACGATTTACAGCAGTTTTTGTTGGGCTTACTTCATACGGTTCAATATGCCAAAATGTTCAGTTCGTACAATAATAATACCTAATTAAGATTGTAGTTTTACATAGGACGACCACTACCTACTAGTCATGCTGATGCGTCAATTTGAAACCGAATTTAAGTTGAGTAATCGCGTCATTTCTAGCAATGCTCTTTCGTCGTGTGGCCTACTCAATAATTAAAGTAACTTGAGCATTTGCTCTCGGAAATCATCATTTGGTAAAGTGGAGCTGATGATGAAGACCACAGATAGCCATCGGAACTACTCAATGACAAATATTTCACGGGTTGCGATTCGGTTACTTTAATATGGTTGCTAAGCAATTTATGCTCGTTACAATGCGTATGGTGAGTGGTTGTTGAGGAGTTCTCCTGGCTCTTACCAGGAGAACTCCTCAACAATAAACGTCCCAGCATCGGGAAAAGCAATATTTTGTAACATGTGATGAGCAGTTGACATTAGGCTATTGTAACTTAGATAAAAAAGCTTGTAATTACAAACTGACCCACTAAAAAGTGAAAAATAAAAACTTTTTACAAAAAAAAAACAACCGACTTCCAAAAAATACACTACAAATTGAAAAATAACTTTAATTTCGGAAGTCGGTGTCATTAAACGAAAATGCGGAACCAAAGACACCGACTTCCGAAATTAAAGTTATTTTTCAATTTGTAGTGTATTTTTTGGAAGTCGGTTGTTTTTTTTTTGTAAAAAGTTTTTATGAAGCATAAGCATAATCAGCCAATAATGTTCCCACTGCTGGAACGCAGACCTCTCTAGTTATAAGAAGCGGGCCATAATGCACCACACGGGCCCAGTGCCGGTTGAAATACACAAAGTAAAGTGCCGACCGTGGTGCCGACCTACAACTCGAAGTCGGGAACAATACCACTGAGCCACCACTGCTCTCAGTTTTGAAGACTATTCAAAACTGAGAAATCTGAAAAATGAATGAATTCATGAGTAAATTTGACAAATCTGTCTACTCAACAACGCAATGAATGTTGTTGAACTGTCAAAATGAAGCCCATTTCTACAGATAGTGTGTTACGCAACGTGTCAAACGACTTTTTTAAAGTTCGATACTTCACAGCTGTGCAGGAGTGTTAAAAAAACTATGTGTGGTATTACCACGCTCTTGCTTATACAGAATGCTGTTGACACTGTTGTTGTTGTTAGTATAGTGAAGTACAGTAGGCCGCCAGTCAGAGGAAAAAAGCCAGTATAAGCTGGCCTCGTATTTTCTTAAAACTTCGTACTACGCTAGACCAGCTAAAGCTGGAAGTTTTATTCCCTGGCATGCGGTCGACTGTACCTGATTTTAGTAGGGAGGTACGCCTTTTTCCCATGTAGAGCAGAAACTGCTTGTCAGTACATTATACAGGAATCTGATTTAGTAAATATTCCACACCACTTGGTAACAAATACACCGCACTTGGTGGAGCAGGAATGATTCATGGTATGAAGGTATTGTGGTCTTTAGCGGCCTCGTTAGTCAGTGGTTGCGAGCAATCTGATCCGGGGTTAGATTCCCATGTTGCTGGGGCCAAAGTGTAAATCGGGGTGTTCCATCAGGAATTTCTTAGTAGCTGCCCGGAATCTGGATTTCTGCCCGTTGATAGCAATAGGCTCACCCCCTAAGTACTACATGCGACTTAACAAACCTGGCGAAATATAAGTGTACCTAAATACAGGTACACCCTCCTTTCATATATCTATGGGTACTCCTCTGCCAAACCCTTTAGGTAAACGGGCGTGATATTATATTATTAATAACAATTATTAGGGATGATTTATGACTTTTTGTAAGTTTAAAAGAATCGTTTTCACTGCTTGCCCTAAGTAATGATAGCTGTCCGGCCATCTGTGTTTCGTCTGAGACTATTATCCTGGGTCTACAACTAGTGAAGTAAAGGAAGCTGGCTGTTGAGCAGGCTATCGGTGTCCCTTATAATATCATCGTTCAGGCGTAAAGGTTCAAACTTCACAGGATAGATGGCGCTGTCGCGTCTTCACTTCTTCTGGTTAACACAAGTTAATCGTGTGATATAAAAATACCGTAATAGTTACTTACGTAAAACCTAGTGACGATATCATAAAGATTATTTTCAAATCACTCCCAGGCCGCTTGCAATAGCAAAACCACTCCTTATACAGAATATTATTTACCCATAAATAGAGCTTACGTATTACCTACTTACCTGCCTTGTCTGGCAACTTTACATTTCTAGAATTAGGTATTTAGATGTTATTCAGCTGCATCCGGTTAGACTGGAAGCCAACCCTAACATAGGAAAAGGCTATGCAGATGATGAGGTATTTAGATGTTAAAGTAACTGAGCTGCATTGATGACCCTATTGGGCAATGATGATTACGTAAGTAGATTTATTTTGATTGAGTAAGCTATAGATATTCACTATCGACTGCAGTCGACGATACCCACACGGTTTTCTATAAATATAAAATTTTCAATTACCTATCTGTGATGATTTTGATAAAAAAAGTAATTATAATACTAGCTACTAGCTGTGCGCGCGACTCCGTGCGCTTGGAAGGATGTTTTTAAGGTTTTTTTTTTTTGAACCCTGTTTTTTTTTCTTTTTCTGAAATAAAAGTAGCCTAAGTTACTCCTATAACTGATACCAGATCAGCTAAATGTCAGTGAAAGCCCCGTCAAAATCAATACAAGCGTTTCGGAGATTAGCCGGAACAGACAGACAAACAAAAATTTACGTTAGTAGGTATTTAGTGCCTAATTCGTTACCTACTAATAAAATAGTTTTTTTATGTTAGTTGTAATACTAACACGCTATGGGCCTACGATGCCTGCCAATAAAAGATTTTTATATTTATTTTATGTATATTTGTATAATGCTACAGCCTAAATTTTTTGTTGGGTACCGGACCCGTACAAAGTTAGCCATTGTCCTTTAAAATTGTATAATTATTATTTATTATCCTAGAACGCGGAATTAATTACATCGAATGCGAGAGCACTCCTAGTTTTCTTTAATTGCATATTTGACATTGAAAAAGTGTGACAGCAGCGTCATCTAATTTCACTGAAATAACTGAGTCATTCAGCAATTTTCTAGTTTACACATTTCATGGAAATTCCTGCCTACACGTATTTTACTTATGATAGCTCATAAATAGGAGTTAATAGATCCTAGGGAGTAGATATTATACCATGGCGAGTAGGTATAAAAACACAGCAAATCATGCATGTATTCTCCGATGGGGTATACATGGACAGAGCCCCAGCGCTAAGACAAAAAATTGCGAATCGTCAATCCAACTCTTAAGCAAGATTATTGAGAAGACAATATTTTATTCACTTCTAGTCTGATTACTGACAGCGTTCTATTGCGGCATTTTTTCAGCAGAGGACATCTCTTACTTACAACTGGCATGTATCTAATGTACTCGTAAAACAGCGAATCTCCCCGAGTCAGATGGTTCAAGTATTTAATAAACATGTTGTTTATAGTCTTGGCAAGAATGAAAAACTGTGGTGGTCTCTCCAACGATTAAATCTAAAAATAAACTGATTCGAATCGTCTGCGGATTCTTTAAGAGCAGTTGTCCTTAACCTAAATAACAAGATTATGTGTAAAATCATGTGTAATATAGCAAACAGGTCGTTTTCCTGTTACAATGTCTCGGTCATTTGTAAATTTTTTACAACATTGCCCGTGACCCGCCATGTTTTGTTTACGAACAGTTCAAAAGCAATGGCTTTTGAAACTATCGAGCCATAGGATACCTACAGAACTGTCTAGTTTGGGGCTCACTGATAACTCATTGTTATTGTGAGCACTGATGATCCAGTGGTATGCTCCTTTTTAGGGTTCCGTAGTTCCTACAAGGAACCCTTATAGTTTCGTCATGTCCGTCTGTCTGTCTGTCCGAGGTTTTGCTAAGAGACCGTTAGTACTAGAACGCTGTAATTTTGTAGGAGTGCGTATATCAATTACGCCGATAAAGTGGTAAAATAAAATTTTGGAAAATATATTTTTTTAGGGTAGCTCCCCTACATGTGAAGCGGGGGATGAATGATGAATGAATTTTTCGTACGTACCCAAAATACGCGCATTGACGTGGAGTTGCGGACACCAACCTGTATTTATTTATTTATTTGGGACAAACAAACAGTAACACATTATATCTGCGCAAATAATATAAACAAAGATATTATATAAATGTGAAACTCACACCGTTATCCACAGCATATATATATTAGGTACCTATTACCTAAGTCTAGTTTTCCTGGGACAATCTCAATTCAATTCCGTCAATTCCGGGTTGAGGGTGCTACATAGAATCAAATGTCTTGCTTCAAACTATTACTACACATTAGTATTTTCAAACTCCTACTAAATAATACTTTTCTTCAAACTAATAAGTACTATTCTTTGCTCGAAAGGAAAGAGCTTTAAGCTAGTTATTGTGGTAGGTACGGTACTTACAACACGTCATAACTACATCCTACGTTTATGAGTTTAATATAGTGTTTAGCACGACGCCGACGCTAGCGTGACGATTTCAATTATAAAGTCGTTTTCACCGTTCAGCACTTAAAACTAACGTAGTAGGTACTTGTACCTCGTGTAGTTTTACGTATTTTCAGTAATTACTTAATTTGATTAAAACGTAATCCAAAGTAGGGTAGCATTCGTTTGGAAATTTTATTTGAGAACATTATTTTTGCTTATTTTTCTCTTTGAAGAAAAAAATAAGCAAGTACCAACTTTTAGTGACGTACTAGCTCCACGGCAGACCACAGTGACACAGCAGTTTCCATTGGACATACTCACTTTAATTTCACTTAAATCGAAGTTTGCATTCATAGGAATGGAAACTACTATCAAAGAAGCTCAGCTCTCGCGAAACGAGCTTTGCGCCTTCAATGAATGTAACAGCAATAAATCATGTATACGTGAGTTATTGAAGTCGTTAACCTACAGGCGTTTATTTTTGCACCCAATTAAAAATAACCGATGAGGAAGTATCAAATTTACAGTAGCGTTCAGAAAGACTATGATTATCTAAATTAAACTAGGGTTGGTAATCAGTAATTTGTCTGATGCGGTTAAAAACAATTTTTTTACCTAGGTACCTACATGTTATTTCGACCTCGTACGTCTAAAATGTTTGTGAGATCGGCAATCATAAAATGTGCTACAAAAAAGAGGCACTCTTTTCAGTCAGAAATAGCTATAATAGCTATAAAAGATGTGCCCATTTTTTGCACGGCATCATACAATGCCGAGAATAAACAAGGAAGTAAATTATACGTGTTGTATGCGCAGGCGCCGCGCGCTGCCCCGGTGTGATTATTATTTTAATTAACTATTATTATTAGAACTATATACTTAGATGCCTTTGTACAATAGTTTCTTATAATTTTTGTACGGTTCTAAGTCAGCAGTTGTGTGGGATGCTGTCAATGGTGTGTCTATGGTTTTTCCAGCCAGAATACTACCTACATGCTATAACATTTAGGTATTTGAGTGGTGATGGACCTAGCATTTCCGTTGTTGTGGTATACATTGCCCACTACCTAAGTACTTGCCTACATGAAAAAAAATGTGATTACAAACTTACATTTGCAGTTGCAGAATTGACCGTGACATGTTTTTCAACTACAAGGTTAAGTTGGTTTTTGGGATAAAATTCATCCCAACTACGGAACCTTTCGTTGTGCGTGGACCGACAGTCCGACACGCACTTAGCCGGTTTTTGTTTCTAAAGATATTTTTTTTGTAATTTCTGCTTTATTGACAGAGATTTTTATTTCAAATAATTATAAAAAAACACAATAATAATTAATAAATAATAATAATTATAACTTTATAATAATTTATTTATTTTTATCTATAGCATTAATTTTACAAATTTGTGTTTTACAGTTTGGTTAACTTTAATACCGCCACCAGCCACCATCAGGGCTGGGGCTCTGTCTTGCATAGGGTCTTAGCATTATGCTGAGCGATTTTTTTTTTTTTTTTTTCGGATGGGAAATCATCAAATGACCCCTCCCGCTCTGGGTGGAGCGGAAGGGAGTGTCAGACTCTTACCGACTAAAACCCACCCGTGTTCCTTCCTTAGCCCTTTATGTTCCGGGCCAGCGGTAACCCTCTCGGACAATCCCGCTGACCCGGCAGGCTTCGGCCCTATGGGGCCCCTCCTCGATGCTGACATCTCTTTGAGGCGTGCGTGGAACACGTACGCGCCATCCGGCATGCTGAGCGATGATGGCCGTTTTGCGTGGGGAACTCATATTTTCCCCCCTTATTTCTTTTTTGTTTGTGTTTTTCCTCTGGGTCATGTTTACCGCAAATAACGTATTTTCTTTCTTTACAAGATAGTTTTTCTCGTACAGCGTATTGATCCATTGTGGCCCATGAATGTGTCCAGTCGGACATACAATTATCGCGGCAGGATTTTATCGCGCACTTGATTTTGAACTCTTGGTGTTGAGCGCCGAGCATTGGAATTTGGGAATCAAACAGAGCATCCCAGTGCGTCTAAAATATAGGTACACCGTTGGATTTCCAACTCTCGGTGCTAAGCAGTGCGTTGAAAATCCATTGCGCGAAAAAAAACGCCGCGGGAAAAACGCCCCTGTGTGAACCTGGGCATAGGGTTTACAGGCGTAGCATAGCCTGCCACGGCCTGTCACATAACGGGCCATAGGTTCTATGTTGTTGACTGTACGTAATTTAAGTATGTATGTTCATGAGTATTTTCATAAATTATGGACTGATTTTGAAAATTATTTTTATACCACTCACTGTGTGACCTAAACCCGTCACGCTTTTCTGTGACTTAAGTAGTCCATTTTTACACAGAAAAGGGTGACTTAAGTGCGGGCTTAGGTCACACGAGCTGTTAAATACTATACGATGCGATTCATGCACGACGTTAAGCATCCAACCCTCAGGCGCTAATTTCACGAAATAATGAGCTTACTGTATAGTAATACTAGCTGCGCCCCGCGGTTTCACCCGCATAAGTGTCGATCCCGTGGGAACATCGAGATACAAACTATGCTATGTCCTTCCCCGGGATGCAATCTATCTCTCTGCCAAATTTTATCGAAATACGTTATGTGGTTTAGGCGTGAAAATGTAACATACTTACAGACAGACAGACAGAGTTATTTTCGAATTTTTAATATAAGTATGGATACTATTTAATTTTAATGTGATAGAGGAATCTCGTGTGAACATAATTATGTAAATTTTATTAAGTTAGCTTTGGTAGTTTTTGAGTTGGCTTCAATAACACGTAAGTATTTAATTTACTTTGTGTATGTTGATGATGTCATAAATTCATAATATTTCCCACGGCAATTTGTTTTAAGTGTACGAATTTGTGTGGGGTAGGTACTATAGCTAAAAGATCATCATTTGCCAAGCCTTTTTCTTCCCAACTACATTATGTTGGGGTCGGCTTCCAGTCTAACCTGATGCAGCTGAATATCAGTATTTTATATGAAGCGACTGTCTATCTGACCTACACAATCCAGTTACTGGGTAATACGACCAGTTGTCAGACTTTCGGGCTTCTGACGATCCGGAACGACTGTCAAAGATTCACAAATGTCAGCCGAGACCACACCCCACACGCCCAAAGGACACGGTGGAGCACACGGTGGAGGTCTGCCCCGCTTGGGCGGAGCACCGCCGTGTCCTCGTAGAGGCGATCGGCAGCGGCGGCGACCTCTCGCGCCCGGCCCTGGTGCAAGCCATGGTCCGGGGCGAGAGGGAGTGGGAGGCAGTCACCTCCTTCTGCGAAGCAGTCATGCTAGCGAAGGAGGTGGCGGGACGGCTCAGGGAGAGAGCCTCCCGTCCCAGCCGCCGCGGGAGACGCTCCGGGCGTCGGGAGCCGCGCGACGACTCCCGGCCACCGTAGGCGCGGGCCTGCGGGCGGAGAGTAATGGGTAGCTCACCGTCCGATCAGGACCAGGCCCGTGCCGGACGGCGCGTACGTGTTCCACGCGCGCCCCAAAGAGATGTCAGCATCGAGGAGGGGCCCCATAGGGCCGAAGCTTGCCGGGTCAGCGGGATTGTCCGAAAGGGTTACCGCTGGCCTGGAACATAAAGGGCTAAGGAAGGAACACGGGTGGGTTTTAGTCAGTAAGAGTCTGACACTCCCTTCCGCTCCACCCAGAGCAGGAGGGGTCATTTGATGATTTCCCATCCGAAAAAAAAAAAAAAAATAGCCGAGACCAATGGCTTAACGTGCTTTCCGAGGCACGGAGTGGTCTTGCATGTAAAGATGGTACCTACAGCATCTACGGACCAACCATGGCAAGCTTCGCTTAACCTGATCGATCAATCATTAGGTACTTAGCCACAAGCCACAACTAATAAGTAAAAAATACAAAAAAAAAAATTACAAAATTCAAAAAACAAAAACAAACTTTCAAAACAAAACACTACAAAGTGCGGTGTTTTCGCTTTCTGTGAAAAGGTTTGCGGCTATTGATAAAAAGTTTTATTTAGGTATGTACAGACAGCATATCAAGCTACTACAATCTGTCAAATTTCTTTAATAGATTTTCAACTTTATCGCTAAAACTTAAGATTCAAAGTTGATTGGAAAAATTTGACAGAGTCGGGTAGCTTGATGTGATGTGAACATTCTATGATCTTCCTTAGGATAAACTGGGCATCCACACATACACGCACACGTAAAATAACCAGTTAAGATGGTTTTCCCTTACACCGAGCAACTTTAATACATCGATAGGTAGCTGTTTTGCAGCTTCACCTGTGTTGACGTAGCTCAGCATTATACTGGCTGCGCTCCGCGGTTTCACCCGCATAAGTGTCGATCCCGTGGGAATATCGCGATAAAGCTTATAATCATGTTGATCCAAGGTGTCAGCTACCTCCATACAAAATGTTATCAAAATTGGTCCAGCCGTTTGAGCGTGAAGAAGTAACAAACAAACATGTAAACACACACACACAGTCACAAACTTTCGCCTTTATAATATTAGTGTGATATGACATTATCTTAAATTGCTGCGATCGGCTATGTAGATAAATCTTCATAATATTTTAGAACAAGTTAAATATTATAATATTATGACTTTTTTCCTTCAAGGGTAAACCAGTTATTTTTATGACGTTAGTTATTAGTTACTATATTTTCCCGCGGCTTTGCCGGCGTGGGTTTTATAAAAAGTACCCTGTGTGTTAAATCCAGGCTATAAACTATATGTGTGCCAATAATCATCCAAATCCATTCAGCCGTTTTTGCGTGATTGAGTAACAAACATCCAAACATTCACATTTAATAATAAAAAAAACACTGGATGGTATGGTGACTGTTCAATCGTTCAAATTGAATGAAACCTATTGCCTACCCACAGTACAGTTATAAGCCTAAAGAGCAATTTTCACCAAACTTTTATACGTAGAATAAGTCTAATTCTGACAGCAAATTTTGAATTTCTGACAGTTTTTCCATAGGTACTGGAAGGATAAAAGGTACATCTTTCGTAAAATCAGCTCTAAGTCAATAATCGGCTTAAAAATAAATATTTACATAAAATGTAGCATTTGTTGGGTATAAACACTGAGGAAAATTAACATAGACTAGTTAATACGAGTACTTGATGATCTATTGAGGTAGGTATCTAGGTATATAACTGACCTAACCTACTGGGAAAAATCACTAGAAACTTAACTACTATGTATATGGTTTAAATCAGGTTAGCTATAATAATAGTGACGTTACTTGTAACTACTGTTAGAATTAATCGCAGGGGATTTAAGCGTCATTTTTGTACTTAACTAATTGGATAGAGTAAATAATATGACTAAAGAAATTATTTCCGGCAATTTTGATTTTTAAATGCCTTTTCTGCATACGCACTGCGGTTTACTGTACCCGGGTACAGTACCTAGTACTGGGCAGGAAAAAAAACAAAAAGGAAAAATAACGTTTTAAATAGGCATATTTTATTACAGGGAATACATAATTGGTTATAATAGATACCTAAGCAGAATCGTTTGTTTTAAAAGTAGGAAAATACGAGTACCTATTGAATATAATATAATATTGTTGTCCCACTTTTTTGATTAGGTACCTATGGCTTAAATGTTCATGTTAATAGGGAGCAAGGTTCATTTTTATTTTGTTAATTTCTGTAGCACCTAGCGAACATGAAGAAATACTTACTTCAACATGGAATCTAGAATACACAGATCAGGGTAATCAGCCTAAAAAGGCTACTTTCGCAGAATCATAAAAGGATAACATTATGAATGGCGAAGACAGTCCGTGTAACGTGTTTTTATTTTTTTCGCTGCACTACGGAGGTATAATCACAGAGATTGGGATTGGATTTGGATTGGATTGGAATACGCTTTGGAATGGGCCACTAGCTTCATATTTTCTGACTGACCGACTTCTTGACAATTCAAAAGTGCCTGTAAATGGTTTAATTGAAATAAATGCTTTGAGTTTGAGTTTGAATTGATTGGTATTTTAGCACAGACAAAAAAAGTAACTGAAAAATTCTTCACCAATGGGATTTGATACGATTAACTTATCAGTTAACTGTCCATTATGATTCATAATGTTATCCTTTTATGATTCTGCCAAAGTGACCTTTTTAGGCCTATTCTTTATGTTGCCTAGGCATTATTTATGTTGGCAAAGCAGGTAAAGCAAACGAAGCAGGTGCTTCGTTAAATTTCTTTGAATGACGTTATTATTGTACTAAAAAAACATGAGCCAAGAAATTCTGGGTAAGGACATAGCGGGCTGGCACCAGTCGGGGGTCTCCCGGGCCCTCGACTCGTTGTGGTAGGAATCGTGGGGATCTAGTGGGTAGGGGTCCGACATCACCTACGTTTTCCCCAGACGGAATAATTTGGAGGAAGCTGAAGGTAGAATATAATGGAGTAACCTCATGGATACCACCGTGAGGTTTTTCGTGACCTTCAGACAAAACAAAGAAAATATCGTATAACCTTGGTTATATTATTAAAAATTTTAAGGTGATATACATATGCATGTAGGTATGTATGAATGGATATACCCTCCGTAGTCGGGTAACACACTAACGGCCTGTAATAATAATTTATAATAATTATTATTTATTTTAACTTCAAGACACAAACATCAGTGTAGCCCTGGCTCTTGTACTAGGAGTTTCTGTATCACAAGAGCCAGGATTTAGATCAATCGGGTAGCATTTCGGTAATTCCTATCTTATGATCTCCTAGCATAATAACGTGTATTGCGTACATATTGTTATCACGTCAGCAAACTCTGTGACGTCATCTGCCAAAAAAATATTGATCAAAATAGATCAAAGATTGATCACGGTCGCAAAACAGTAAACGGACCATAGACGAAAAATCTGTAAGTACCTATAGATGAAAGAAACGTAATAAAATCAATGAAAGAAGTCAATGGTTCGCTCTGATGATTGATATTCGTATGAGCATCTCTCTCATTTAAAATAAATGTCCAGCATACAGATTTTTAAATGGTTATCTGACAGCTGAACACGTTCTCTTTTTTCTCTCTCTCTAGCACAGAGTCGTTGTACATACAGTGTTATCTCCCAATATCTGAGATCACAACGTAATTTCGTCTTCATTATCAAATTATTTGACCTCTGTATTTAACCTTTTTAGTGAAATATCACATCACACTAATATTATAAAGGCGAAAGTTTGTGAGTGTATGTGTGTGTGTTTGTATGTTTGTTACTTCTTCACGCTCAAACGGCTGGACCAATTTTGATACAATTTTGTATGGAGGTAGCTGACACCCTGGATTAACGTATAGGCTACTTTTTATCCCGATATTCCCACGGGATCGACATTTACGCGGGTGTTGTCCGAAATAAGTGTTCTTAAGCAATATAACAAAAAAAATATGCGTCTGAGCATTTGCATGATCATCCTATAACCTTCCCACTGCTGAAACACAAGCCTCCTCTCTGTGAGAGGGAGTAGGCCATAATCCACCACGCGGGCCCAATGTAGATTAAAGATGTCACATGTCTTCCAATTTTTGGTTCTAGGACATGCCGGTTTACTCACGATGTTTCCTTCACCGTTTTGAGAGCAGTGGTGATTAAATAAACTACACAAAGTATTGTGCCTGCCTAGGTTCGAACCTAAGACCTACGACACGGGAAGTCTAGTCACCTAAGTCGGGACTTTTAATACTGGGCCACCACTCTGCGCATTATATTTTGATAGAAATAGCAGTATGTTACTATTTCGTTCTATGATTCTACTTTGAAATGTCGGAAACTGAAGATAGTTGAGTAAAAAAATTGGGCTGGGCCGCAGTGTTCTCTGGTGTACTCTTACTAGGTTCCATCTATCATAAATGCGAAAGTGAGTTCTTTTGTTACGCTTTTCGGGACGGAACGGGTTTCGGTGCAATTCGGCGAACTTATAGAACATAAACTGGGTAACGACATAAAATTATTTTTGTCCTGGATCGCCAAAAAGTCGCGGGTAACAGCTAGTTGGTCTATAAAGCAAGAAAGCAAATATGTTTATTGGCATCAATACAACAAAAACATCTTACAACACACACATCTTCATCTCCTTTCACTGAACGCAAGTTTTCAGTTACTTAAAAGTATTGATGCTGAAAAGGTTTTCACAAAGTCGCGAACTCATGGTCGCTCTACCACTACCTGTCAGGTGTTACATAAATTTTTATTCCCTTGCCAATAATATGGAGCCAATTAGACCTAATTTCGGGTTTCAGTTGGTGTTTGAGACTGCATTAAGACAGTCGCTTTCTCAGTGTCTCCGTCGCTTCTAGAAATGCCTTAATTTAATTTCAATTAAAAAAGCTGATAAGTTGTTGTTTCTTGTGCGATAAGTTTGTGTCTTACTTTTGTAGTAAAAAAGTTTTTATGTGGCTCATCATCGGCTGGAGTTCCTAGTGACCAAAATGTTGTTTTTTTTTAATAGAAAATCGAACAATACCCAGAAAAGAATAACAATCTTAGTAAAATTGAATGGATTACAAATAATTAGTACCTATTTTATTTAGTTAATAAAGAAATCCTCGTGAAGGCCGCAGGAATTCCGCTGGTTACGGGAAGCACAGAACCTGTCGAAGTGGCGGTGCTTGGGGGAGGCCTATGTCCAGCAGTGGGCGTCTTTCGGCTGAAATGATGATGATAAATAAAGAAGTTATGACAATATTTGGTTGGTACTTACTCTTTAAAGTCTGAATTTATTTTGTTAGTTAATGTAGGAGTATGATCCTCGTAGCAGTTTTTAAATAGTCTTTTTTAGGGTTCTGTACCCAAAGGGTAAAGGGTAAAAACGGAACTCTATTACTAAGACTTCGCTGTCTGTCACCAGGCTGTATCTCAAGAACCGCGATAGCTAGACAGTTGAAATTTTCACAGATGATGTATTTCTGTTGCCGCTATAACAACAAATACTAAAAACAGAATAAAATAAATATGTAAGGGGGGCTTCCATACAACTAACTTGTTTTTTTCGGCGTTTTTGTGGTACGGAACCCTTCGTGTGCGAGTCCGACTCGCACTTAGCCAGTTTTCTTTATAAAGACGATTAGCCCACTTTAGTAAGAATGAAATATTAATAATATATAAAGTAAATGATAAAATTAATTAATTAATTGATATGTAAAGTCATCAAAATAAATAATAATATGAAATTGTCAGATCATTACAATCCACTATTGTTAGTAAAGACATAAACATCTTACAAACTAGTGTTAGTACATAGGTATACGGACGGCACGGTTGGCGCAGTGGTTAAATGATTGACTACTGCGCTGCGTGTCGCGGGTTCGCCACCAGGAGGTTGAGAGCAGTGGTGGCCAAGTGGTAACGGCCGCGACTTACGAGTTGTAGGTCGTAGGTTCGAACCCAGACAGGCGCTTTACTTTGTGTAAATTATTTCATCACCACTGCTCTCAAAACGGTGAACGAAAACATCGTGAGGAAACCGGCATGTCCTAGAACCAAAAATTCGAAGACATGTGACATCTGCCAATCCGCACTGGGCCCGCGTGGTGGATTACGGCCTACTCCCTCTCACCGAGAGGAGGCCAGTGTCCCAGCAGTGGGAACATTATAGGCTGATTATGGTTAAGCGTTCCAGGGTTTGTCCATTTGATAGCAATGACTATAGGTCATTATATTTTTAATAACAGCTCACCAAGCTTTATAATAATAATTAAAGTTAACGCACGTCAAAAGTATCCATTTTTTTAGATAACATTTGAATTCATATGAATTCGTCGATATCTTTCGTCAACCATATAGGTATATAAGTGACATCACCAAAGTGTCTTCTTAAAATAATATAATTTTAGCTGAATGACGGTCGATCGTTTTCGGATATTTGATATGTTTTTTTTTTTTCATTTTGTCTGCACTAAGATTGTTATAATTTTCCGGTTATTGTGCTCCGAACAATAGGTACACCCTAAATATTTCAGTGCAAGTGTGAAATCATCAAGAAATAAAAACAATTAGATGCTTTAAAAAATGCTAGCTGCATTTACTCTATTTGTGTTAATTACGAGAACTGCATCGCAGTCCTGTCAATATGAGAACAGTGTGCAACTAACAGACCGGTCATACAATGGCGTGAAGTACCTGGACGGGGAATATTATGTGGATAACATTAGTAAAGCGGAGAGAGGATGTGTTTGTATGAAAGAAACGTGTTTTCGGAAATGCTGTCCGGCCGGACAAGCGTATGACAGGTCAACATCGCACTGTGTGCCTGAACCACAGGAGTTCCAACTACCAGTATATGGTTACAATAATCTTGCGCAGCCAATCAAAGGATTCAATACTACGGAAAAATTCCGTTTTGTGTATGGGAAGATGGAATGTTCAGAAGCGGAAAATGAAACACGTATTCCGATTTTCTTAAGTACGGCAAGCTTTGGTGTGATGACGGTAAGATTATTTTCTCGTTATTGTGTTACTAAGTCTGCTGTAAATAAGGCTGGTTATTTCAAAAGAGCAGTGGTGGCCCAGTGGTAACGGCCGCGACTTACACATTGGAGGTCGTAGGTTTGAATCCAAGCAGGTGCTTTACTTTGTGTAAATTATTCCATCTCCACTGCTCTTAAAACGGTGAAGGAAAACATCGTGAGGAAACCTGCATGTCCTAGAACCTAACAACTCGAAGATATGTGTCATCTATTACCAACCCGCACTGGGCCCGCGTGGTGGATTATGGCCCACTCCCTCTTATAGATAGAGGAGGCCTGTGTTCCAGCAGTGCAAATATTATAGGCTGAATATGCTTATGCTAGCAAATTATTTTGCAATCAAGTGGACAAGTTAGTCCACGTCGCCGTTTGCAAAGTGGTGGTTTCAGTTGCATTAAAGCTTTGACTTTGCCCTCGGTACTACTTAAGTACAGGGTGGCTAATTAGAGATGTCAGCATCGAGGAGGGGCCCCATAGGGCCTAAGCCTGCCGGGTCAGCGGGATTGTCCGAATGGGTTACCGCTGGCCCGGAACATAAAGGGCTATGGAAGAAACATGGGTGGGTTTTAGTCAGTAAGAGTCTGACACTCCCTTCCGCTCCACCCAGAGCGGGAGGGGTCATTTGATGATTTCCCATACGAAAAAAAAAAAAAAGAAAAAAAAACTGTGGCTAATTCCAAGGTTTAAACTTTAAATTAAGATAATTATTTTTATTAGATTCGAAAATTACCAGAAGGTCAATTATTCTCGTAATTTAAAACGTTTAAAATCTAGTCGCAGTCTCATCTCGGTGACAAAACATTGTCAAAATGTAGGGAAATTAGAGGTATTTTTGACAGATTGAGACAGATTAGACTGTGAACGTTCTTAAAATAACGAGAATTTGCCCCTCAGATATTTTCCCATAATTATTGAAGTGAAAACTTCTTTAGGCGCGTTGGGCATTTCTTGAGATTGGAAAAAACCATTGACCTCGCGACACTGTTACCGTAACCGACACCTCTGTTTTAAGTTTTGGCCATTAGAAAGACATCAACGCGCGGTACATTTTCTTTGGGAACCTTCAAACATATTTATAAAATTACTATGCTTTTTCAAGTCTTCACTTCTGTCGGCACTCCTGGAGTGCCACTATTTTTATAATACCTACAGGCTTGTCAATTTTGTATGAAAAATAACATCCGCCAAATCTCTACCTAAGCTGGTTTAAAATGCGATCACTTTTCATCAAAGAAATGTAAAATATATCTATGCTTTTCATCCTGTTTTTCACCAAATTTTCACATAATCTATTTGGTATGTAGCGGTATCTACAACGCCACATGCGAACAACGCGTCATACTGACGTCACGCAAATTCTGCATCGCGCAAGCAGAGTTTACCGCGCAACTAGCATAGCTACAACGGCCCGACATGAATCATCGGGTAGTTGCCCGCCAGACACAACACCCGCCTGGCCGGAGGATCCTTCCTTTTCTATGGAGGTTGAGTGAACTTTACTCCCTGTTCCTCATACCCCTATAGATATTCCACTATTGTGCAAGTCACAAATATTCTGCTCTTAGTGATCAGAAATGATCATGACACGTCCCTTTAGATAACCCCTCCCCCCCGTCCCATTAGATAGATTTCTTGTTTCGGAAATATTCCTCTCAAAGTTTCGATTATGTTTCGTGCTACATGGTTTCTGGCTCCATATTATTGGAACCACGTGATATCTAGGCGTAACTGTATCTATCTATACTAATATTAAAGCTGAAGAGTTTGTTTGTTTGAACGTGATAATCTCTGAAACTACTGGTCAGATTTGAAAAAATCTTTTTGCAATTCTTGAGGAAGGCTATTTGATATGACCCTTAAGAGCCGAGCAAAAAGAAAAAAAGTCAGAATGAATACGAAGTGTTGCGACGCCGACGGGGTGGGGGTACAAGAAATTTCACGCGGACGAAGTCGCGGGCAGAAGCTAGTGATTTGATAAAATTAATAATCGGTGAACATACATAAAAAAAAAACATATATAAAGTCGAACATAAAACCTCCTCCTTTTTGGAAGTCGGTTAACAACTTAACACTCTTGCGATTACCTGCAGTCGCAGAAGCCTGTCTTGGAACCTCTTCAAGAAAGAATGGTGCAATTACGTCATGTAACCAGTCAGACAAAAATAACTTAGGGGTCCTGGCAGGGTCAACAAACGTTGCTCTTCTCCACAATAGTGAAAATGTTGTTTGATTACAAATCCTCTGTGATCAAAATGGGATTTAACTTAATCCCATTTTGATCAAATTACTCGTGGCTAAGTAATAACAGCCGCACGGGTCGATCGATCATGTTAAGCTAAGCTTGCCGCGGTTTGTCCGTGGATGGGTGACCATCTTCACATACCAAGACCCCTCCGTGACTCGGAAAGCACGTTAAGCCGTTGGTCTCGGCTGTCATTCGTGGATCTTTGACAGTCGTTATGGGTTGTCAGTAGCCCGAAAGTCTGACAATCCAGTCTTACCAAGGGGTATCGTATTACCCAGTAACTGGGTTGTGGAGGTCAGATAGGCAGTCGCTCCATGGAAAATACTGGTATTCAGCTGCATCCGGTTAGACTGGAAGCCGACCCCAACATAGTTGGGAAAAGGCTAGGCAGATGATGATGATGATGAAACGTCACTTAACTTTAATCATCGTTTATGAATAAAGCCTGCGGCGCTTGAAACATTCGACAACATTGTTACCCTACAAGCGTCAAATATGCCAAGTTGACTTTAATTTCGTAAATGAAGCTGTCATACATTTTAATGTAGGTAGGTGGTGTTGTAATGTCACCCTGCGGGCCCACATCCACAATATTTACGCTCTCTGGCTAGAGGCCCTGTTGTTTCACTTTCGTTTAATCGTTTTAACGCTGAGCGAAATTTAACTGGTCACTGCCCACTGGTCAGTCATGGTTCGGAACTTCTTGATGAGTCACTAAAGTCTCTTTATAATAAATATGTGTGCTCTCGCCACCAAATAAAGGAACACATCCTTGCTACAAACGAGCTGGTAGACAGTGTGGACTTGCTGACTCTCAGCAACACTCGGTGTACTTGTCAGAGGGGATCCAACCTTGATGGTCTCCAGCCTGAGGCAACGGAGGACCCGTCCCAAGTTGTGAGTGCTCTGGAGTGTATCCCCATCCAAGATATACCTGATACTGTGCAAGAACTATCTCAAGCAGTACAGTCAGCAGCTAGTAGTGTTTCCTCTTGTAGTAGTCAAGTATGTTATCAGTCAGTTATGTTTTCAGATAGTATAGGAAGAGGTTTAGGGAAATTAGTTAGTAACAACTTTAGTTTTACTACACAAAACTATTGTTTACCTGGGACATCCTTCAAAGAAATAATGACATCAATTACAGGAAATCAATATGATTCTTATACCAACATTACTGTATTTGTAGGTAATAGTTCACATGTCAAAAAAGAAGATATCACTGACACTGTTTCTGAGCTTTTAAAGATAAATTGTAATAAAATTATTTTGTGTGCTTTTCCATATTTTGAGAGGTTATCAAATAGAAAAAACAATTATATACATATGCTTAATAAGCACATGCATTTCTTAGTAAGTCACTACAGTGACAAACTTATATTTTTTGACACCAACAGTTTTGTTGATAAGTTGAAATCGACAAGGAATACAGTGTATCTGCCCATTAGGTTTAGACACAAAATAGCGAGGCTATTAGCTTATATAAACTCAGACATAAGTAGTATGTCGAAGTCATGTACTATAATTAACACCGCAATTATTAGTAATAATTCTAATGTACAGGTGACCCGAAATAACTGTAGCACTAATGCTATAACTATTTACAATAAATGTACGAAGGAGGATCCATGTGTCACTTTGGCAAATTCTAGTTCTAATGTGGGGTCCACAAGTAGTGGGATTGGGTTATCATTGCCTGGTGATGACATGGGAGTCTCGGGGCTCACTCTGGATGTTGATTTAAACTAGTTAGTAAGACAACAGAAGATACCAGTAACAATATTGTTATTCCTACCAACAACAAGGTGCCTTCTTGCTCTCAAATAGTAAAGTGTAAAAAAGGGTCTAAGCAGAATTCCTTGAAATTATTTCATCAAAATATTCAAGGTTTTTCATCCAAACAATTAGAAATTGAACTATTTTTAGAAAAAACCATGTTTGAAATTATTTGTTTAACTGAACATTGGTTGAAAGATTATGAAATGCTAATTAATTATGAAAATTATAGTGTGGGCAGTTGTTTTAACCGAAAATCTATGCTGCGTGGGGGTTCATTAATCTTAGTAAAAAATTCTATTAAATCTAAGACTCGTAAAGATATAGTTGATCTTTCGGTTGAACATAACATTGAACTGTCCTGTGTTGAGCTAGATAAGCATATTATAGTGTGCGTTTACAGACCCCCTAATTATCAAAACTACTCCATATTTGAGTCAGTAATGGAAGATGTTCTAGCAAAACTTGGAACTGGTAAAAAATCGCTAATTATCTGTGGTGACTTCAATATTAATATCTTAGAGAATAGTTCAAATAGCAGTCGATTATTAAGTCTCTTTAAATCATTTAATTTGTCAAATGTGTTTTCAGAACCAACTCGCATAACTATAAATTCTGCTACATGTATCGATAATGTTTTTTGTTGCTGCGACTACTTAGATAAAGCCATTGTAAACTATCTCCCTTCTGATCACAGCGGTCAAACCGTTGTGTTCAAGTCCAATACACTGTTACAAAAAATTCAGATAAAAACTAGACAAATAACACCAAGCAATCTAAATAGATTTAATAATAACTTAATTAGTAAGTTAGGTGTACCAGGCCATATTAAAAACAATGTGAATGAATTATATGAGGAGTTCTTTTCGATAGTGCGCACCGAGTTCAATAACACTTTAAAGATGAAAACTAAAACTATTTGCCCAAATTTTTTGTTTAGTGACTGGGCAACTAAGGGTATTAGGAAAAGTAGAGAGAAATTGTTTGAGCTGTATGGCCTTAAGCCTTATATTAACTCCGAAACTTTTAATAAATACGTTGCTACCTACTCTAAAACTTTTAGAAATACCTGCAAGGTAGCTAAAGCCTTGCATATTAGCAAAAAGATTAAATCAGCCGATAATAAAATAAAGACGGTCTGGAAAATTATAAATGATGAAACTAACCGAAATAAAAGACATAATAGTGATTTCGCACTAGAGACTTCGCGTGGTCTCATAAGCACTAACAAAGATGTTGCTCAAGAATTTGTAAATTTCTTTACCAGTATCCCACATAAAACTACTGAAATCTTAAATTCCTCGCCTTTACGTTCTATTGATTTATTAAAAGCAAACGTTCCATCCTGCCAGATTGAATTTAAGTTCAAGCATATAAACCCTGAAATAGTAATAAAAGCTTTCAAGCAAATCAAGATCAAATTAACCGAAGATATATGGGGAATGTCTATCAAAGTATGTACCTCCATTATTGAGACTATAGCGCCGTACTTAGCATTAATATTTAATTTGTGTGTGGATCAAGGAGTCTTCCCTGATCTAATGAAATACAGTAAGGTAATACCACTTTTCAAATCGGGGGACAGTAAAGATACCAATAATTATAGACCCGTATCCGTGTTACCAGTTTTCAGCAAGGTATTTGAAAAGGTGATGCTGAACCAAATGCTCAATCATTTTAACACCAATAAAATATTACACGACCAACAATACGGTTTCACCAAGGGACGTTGTACGACTGATGCCGGTGTCACCTTATTAAAACACATATTTACGGCCTGGGAAGAGTCCCAAGACGCCATAGGGATTTTTTGTGACCTCTCCAAAGCTTTTGATTGCGTCGAACACGAAACCTTACTCTTAAAACTTGAGCATTACGGACTGGGTAAACTTGCGCTCAGTTTAGTAAAATCTTATTTAAATGATAGACAACAGCAGGTTCAAATAAATGGTGTCAATTCACTCGGTTTAAAAGTAAAAATGGGTGTACCACAAGGCTCGATATTAGGTCCTTTCCTCTTTTTAGTATATATTAATGATCTACCCCACTTGTTAAAAACCCAACCACAAATGGTGTTATTTGCTGACGATACCTCCTTGATTTTTAAAATTAATAGACGTGCATCAAATCTTGACGACGTAAATAACGCCCTACTGCAGATCCAAAATTGGTTCACTGCTAATAATTTAGTATTAAATGGGAAAAAAACGAAGTGCATAAGATTTTCTTTACCAAATGTCAAAAGTAGTAATTGTGAAATAGTATTGAATCAAGAGAAACTAGAATTCGTCGATAAAACTGTTTTCCTGGGGATCACGCTCGACTCAAGGCTTCAATGGGGTCCTCATTTAACATCCCTTGCAGGACGGCTAAGTTCAGCAGCATATGCTGTGAGAAAAATCCGTCAATTTACTGATGTTGATACCGCGAGACTGGTCTATTTTAGTTACTTTCATAGTATCATGTCGTACGGTATTTTACTATGGGGACGGGCTGCAGACATCGAGTCTATTTTTATTCTGCAGAAAAGAGCTATCAGAGCCATTTACAACCTCCGCAGGCGTGACTCTCTAAGGGAACTGTTTAAAGATATTAACATCATGACGGTACCTTGTCAATATATCTATGAAAATATCATGTACGTAAGGAAAAATCTACATCTTTTTAGTAAAAGAGGTGAAAGACACAATTATATCACTAGAAATAGGGACCAATTAGTTCAACCAGGTTTCAGGCTGGCTAAAGTAGACTCGTCTTTCATGGGCTACTGTTTAAAATGTTACAATAAAATACCTGTCGACATACTTCAACTGAATGAAACGAAATTTAAATCTTGTATAAAACGCACACTATGCAGCCAGGCATATTATAAATTGGGGGACTATATCGCCGATGAAAGTGCTTGGCTAAACGCTGGTCCTGCTCCATAAGGACGCACAAATAAATTGATTAGCATTGGAAAATACTGTTGAAGCTGCTGAAGATTTTAAAATACACTTTTTGCATTATATAAATTCAATCTCCTAGTATTGTATAATTGCATAGCACATGTGTGAGTACTATGTACATACTATAAAGCTTCCATTTACTGGGTACGCCTTTCATTGACTTGAATGTGCCCTGGCGGCTGAGAGTATGTCATGCTCACTCAAATGTCTCGCTGATGGTGGCGCGTGTGTTGGATCATTTAGCTCCCTATAAAATGGTTGAGCTGAATGGTGCTAATACATGCGTCATGTTCGTGAACGGGCGCCGTCAGTAGGGACTGGTCATCTCTTTGCTGCCATGGCTTATTTTAATTTAATCTAATATTTGAATTGTTTTTTTCATTACGGACGCTTTTAACGTTCTGCATCGTTCTCACATGCATAATTTTTAACATGAATGATGTAAACAAGACTTTGTAAACATATTATTTTGATTTAAAAGAGTGTCCATGGAGTTTCTTGTCCGTTCTTCTCCATAGGTACCTACGCTTTGGAATGGGCAACTAGCTTCACCTTTCTGACTGACCGACCCCTTGACAATTCAAAAGTGCCTGTAATTGGTTTAATTGAAATAAATGCTTTGAGTTTGAGTTTGAGTTGAGTTTGAGTTTGAACTCAATACTGTCGTGTGTGCTCAACATGTTGTAATCTTAGTTTAAATATAGTGAAATTGGCACCGTTATTCGGGTTATTTTTGGAAATATAAAGTTTTCAAGATCGATGAGTGGCGTAATTGTGTTAATTTTGTTTTTAAAATTAGTTTTGATAAAGACAGGTTTGTGCATTAATCGAATCAATGAAAAACTATAATTAATATGTTATAAATTGTACCTAACATTTTGTAAGTAACTTCAAAACAACATTACTTACCTATGTTAAAACATAAAAAAACAATGTTTTTAAACCTTTTCATCTGGTGCATTGTACCAAGTTGAAGCGAGTTAAAATTATACGTGTGTTATTTACCTACTTCGTAAATGAAACCGGTTTTCTTGAACGCAAGTTCAATAACCACAGTTAAAATCCAGAGGCCTAAAACTATAGATACTCTGCAAAATGAATTTATTGATAACTTATTTAAATGATAGTTTAAATTTAGAAGAAACTCTATAAACAATCAGACACCATAGACCTACTTTTAAGAGTCACTTTTGATAAAAATAACGAAAACCACTTCAAAACCGGTTCAGTCGGTTCGACATAATTAAAAATAACACACTAACACAAACAGACGATACACAGATATCTTTGTGTACCTACTCCCACAAAGAAGCTTAAAGTAGTTACTTAAAGCAGTGTCATTGTCAACAATCATAAAAACGTCAAAATATGTTCAATTATACGCTTTTTTAATAGTTGGTTAAAAATAGTACCTAACCGCCTATTTACTGTCGCCTTCATACAAAAACCTTACATCTTTGTGCCCTTCAACAAAAAATAAGATGTATTTCAAAGGAACATAAAAATCAAATAGATTTGTGAATATTCAACTTTAAAAAATGTAATTCTTACTACTCAGGTTACTCGCCGTAAAATTCTAGAACAATATTTTTGGAATTCAATAAAACAAAAGAAAAGATTTTCCTCGTAAATTCGTAAGCTAGATGCGTGCACGGTACATAAGTAGGCTTATACAATTGTTATTTACCGTGCGACCACGGAAAACCCTCATTGAGCAATCTTGAATTAATAGTCATTCGTAGACCTGCGTACGCGCCGACCGTACAGAAGTAGTCACTCAGTGAGAAAATGCAAACTGTACTGTTTATTATATCCATAATAATAACAAGTACTGCATCGCAATGTGATAAAGAAAACAGTGTGGAACTTAAAAATCGGATGTTTAATGGTGTTAAATATAACCATGGTGAATACTTTGTGGATAACGTGACGAAAGTGGAACGGGGTTGTGTGTGTATGAAGGAGGTGTGTGCCAGGAAGTGCTGTCCTTTAGGACAGGCGTATTATCAGACGCAGAGGCAATGCATCACGGAACCCTTCGACCCACTGGTGTCTCTACTGCCAGGATATAATGCCACGAAGAAGCTCCACTTTTTGTACGGGAAAATGAAATGCTCAGATGAACTGCAGGAAATTAGAGTGCCTGTGGCTCCGGCCACTGAGGACTTTCATTTGAGAACGGTGAGACTTTAGAATCAGACTTTGGTGATAGAATATGATAAAGAAGCTTATTTAGTAGGCATAAAAAAACGGTTTAAAAAGTTAAATGTTTAGTAATGGGCTCCTAATAGGAATTTATGTCGCTGACACACAACAGAATAAAATATTTTTACAATACAAAAAAAAAAATAAACAAAAAAATATTCGATTTTTAGCTATTTAGCCTGGTTGTCTATCTATCAAAACATTATAATAATATCTCGGTTGGGATTAAAATCTGCAAATAATCCTCCTACGTCTTTCGCATCGAAAAGAGCTTTGATCAACCCATAGATATCCGATATTCGATATCCGTGGATCAACCTATTAGAATAACGTTAACGTGAAAGTGGTTGCATGTCTGAAACCGAGCCAACTTTCATCTCAAAACTCAAACTCAAAACTCAAAGCATTTATTTCAATTAAACCATTTTACAGGCACTTTTGAATTGTCAAGAAGTAGGTCAGTCAAAAGACTATAAGACCTTTACAAGGACTAAAAATAATAGAACAAGTTTTGCCAAAGAAAAGATTGTAGTGACCTGGAAATATCACAGCGTGCAAGGATTAATAAACAGTTGGAAAGGAATCATTTTTTCTTTCGCGATCACGATGTTGGTCCCATGGAGAAAGTTGGTCAGTTTGATGGTCTTTTATGTACAGACGGCACATCAAGTTACTACAATCTGTCAAATTTCTTTAATAGCTTTTCAACTTTATCGTTAAAACATAAGGTTCAAAGTTGATTGGGAAAATTTGACAGTTTCGGGTAGCTTGATGTGCTGGCGTCTGTACCACAGGACCACGCATTTCTAAACAACCAAGATATTTATTTTTATAACCAAGATATTTTATTAAAGGTTACCATCGACTTATCTTATCGAACAAATTAAAACAAAATAATATTTTGTGTAAAGCAATAATTATTGTAATGTCAATCAATATTTATATTTTCTACACAATTACCCGACCTCTATGTATGTCGTCAAATGACTATTGTCATTATGTTATAACATTAACGATTATATTGAAACAAGTTAACACAATAAATGAAGTCAAATTGAAGTCGCTACGGTAATTAAGTAAAATAAATATCAATTTACATCGTGATATTTAATAAGTACTTGTGATAAGTCGTTTAAACAAGTAATTATTGGTTTCTTGGGAAGTGTAATTTGCGTGAAATGCAGGACAATACACTTGCACGGCTACATACTGGAGAGTTCAAAGAGAAGACCATTGATATCACCTAGAAAAGATAGAAAAGAAAGAAAGAAAGGAAAGAAAGGAAAGAAAAGTAAAAAAAATATATATATTTATGAAATAAATGGATCTAGGTATTTTTAGAAACTATAAACTATTTAACGAATTATCATAAGAGTTCAGTCAAGTGAAGTCATCGACAGTGTTTCAAAGCAAACTTCAGACAAAACTGTCAATTACTCAAAATACACTTTGAAGTAATTACGGCTATTCACCGTAAGTATTGCACTTGTGCGAAGTAGGGGCGAGTCGCTAGTATAGTGGTTAAATAATCAGGTTTGGTGGTAGACCTGTTTCAAACAAGATTCTCTCAGACAGACTCGACTTATTAATCGGTATCGATCAAGGAAATCCCACGTTTGTCTCGTCACAGTTACGACAAGGCCTTCGAACGATACGGTCGTCCAAAATACAAGTGGCCAAAATATTACGGCAATGTGGACCTTATTGACTATTTTATTTATGATTGCTTGTGGGACTGTGTCCGAATCGCAACTTTGCGAATTCGAAAAAAGTGCAGAACTGGTAAATGGTACGTATGGAGGCCTTACATTCGGGAGCAATGAAACTTTCGTGGATCCCAAGTCTGGCAAGGAAAGAGGATGTGTGTGCCTCAAGGGGCCGTGTGCAAGGAAATGCTGTCCTTTTGGGATGATGTACAATGCTGATTCAAAAACGTGTGTAAAAGAAACAAAACAATTCGATCCACCTGTGTTGGAAGTGATAAATAAAGAATTTAAATTCAAGGAAGGATTTAATGCCACAAAGGAGTTTAATTTCATTACTGGTAAAATGGTCTGCGTCAGGGATAAGGGAGAAAGGAGACTGGCAGTATATCCGGCTACAGACACCTTCAACTTAACGACGGTAAGACGAAAACCATTGCCATATTTTTTGTTATTAAACGATTTTGATTATTAATGAATACATTTTATAATCGCGATCCGGCTTCCGCAAACTGGTCATTAAAATATGTTTGTCTTAGGAACACGAGTTCTAAAAGTCAATCTATTGAAACGAGTTATTTATTTTAGCCTAGCGAGCCCCTGCATCGCATGGATTTTACTTGACAAAACATCAAGACTTCTTTATTATATTGTTAATATTAATGTGTTATATACATGAACCTTCCGGAATAAATTATCTTAATGATGGTAGATACCGCATCAAAATCGGTTGCGTCGTTTAGAGGAACAATGTGGTCACACAGAGTCACAGACAGACACAAAAAGCGACTTTAGTTTATAATATTATGTACTAGCAGCGCCCCGCGGTTTCACTCGCATAAGTGTCGATTACCGTAGGAATATCGGGATAAAAATTATTCTATGTCCTTTCCCGGAACTCAAACTAACGTTAAACCAAATTTCATTTAAATCGGTTCAGCAAACAGACAACAACGAAAGAAGAAGAAAACAACAAAGGTTGACTGGTAGAAAATGCCTATGGCATTAAGTCCGCCTCTGTACGTGTATGTGCTTGAAGTATTAAATAAATAAATAAACAAAAAAAACAACAAAGAGAAGAAGAGGAAACAGACAGGCAGACAGACACTTTCTCATTTATAATATTAGTATGGATTGTAGGAGCCAATTGTTATAGGCATTATCACTTTGTTAATGTTGGTTTAGATAAGGAACACAGAAACTCAACTTGTGGTTCCACAAGTTGAGTTTAAAGTTATACTAAAATATAGAAGGTTAACAATTTAAAGTGGTAGCGATTCTTTCTCTTGACAAGTGGTTAGTTACACAGTTAATGTCTGACTCGATGTGCATTGCTTAAAACGTTATAATTAATGCATAATATTTGTGACGCACGACTTCCAAATAGATTGCTGCGTTCGCAGTGATTGTAGGGTTGATAAGACCGTACATGTGTATATGTGACGCCTGTCTTCGATTTGACCATATTCTAATATTAAATGGCCATGCAGTGGTTGCCAGCAGAGGTGCGAGAAGCGATGGTCCAGTGGTAACTTACGAGTACTTACGAGTTGTAGGTCGTGGGTTCGATCTCAGGCAGGCTTTTTACATTGTGTAAAAAAAAATATCAGCACTGTTCTGAAAATGGTGAAGCCAAAAATTCGATGACATGTGATCGACATCGCCAACGCGTTTAACACCCTGCCCTGGGGTTGCATTGGGGAGGCACTCCGGTATCACCGGGTGCCGACGTACCTCCGTCGAATAGTGGAGGCGTATTATTATATACAGAGTCGTCATCTACTCCGGTCGCGACGGGGAGTGGAACCGGCGAGAGATGTCGTGCGGTGTCCCGCAGGGATCGGTTTTGGGGCCGCTCCTGTGGGACATCGGTTACGACTCCGTGCTGCGGGCCGACTATCCTGATGGCGTCAGCGTGGTTTGCTACGCTGACGACACGATAGTCCTGGCGCAGGGGAGGTCGCATCAGGCGGCGGCCGACGCGATGACACGCGGGATTGCGATAGTCGTGGAGAGGATCCGGCAGTTGGGTCTCGAGGTGGCATTGCACAAGTACAAGGCCATGTCGTTTCATGGGCCCCGGAACACGCCACCATCGGGATCCCAACTAACCGTAGGAGGGGTTCACATCGGCGTCGAGACAACGATGAAATACCTGGGTCTCGTCCTCAACAGCCGGTGGAACTTCGTCGAGCATTTCCGAGGTTTGGCCCCAAACTGGAACGGGCCGGGGCCGTCTTCAAGTGGCTCTTGCCCAACCCGGGGGGGCCAAACGCCTCCTGCCGGAGGGTTTACGCGGGGTCGTGCGGTCCATGGGCCTATACGGGGCCCCGGTGTGGGCGCGTTCACTGCGGTGGCGAGCCGCCCGCTACACACCCACAGAAGGTGATAGCCGTAAGGCTTATCCGGGGTTACCGCACGATCTCGGGCGAGGCAGCAAGATCCTTGCCGGACTGCCGCCATGAGATCTGGAGGCGATAGTCCTCGCGCACCTGTATGAGTGGCGCGCAGAGGCACTACGCCGAGGGGAAACTCCGCTACCGCAGCAAATCGCGGCGGAGCGGACGGAGCTCCGGCGCAATCTCATGGCGACATGAGATCGCGCCGGAGCGCAGGGCACGCCACGATAGTGGCGATAAGACCATCATCTACCGCCTGACGCACCGGACACGGATGTTTCGGGAGTGGGAGGCAGTCACCTCCTTCTGCGAAGCAGTCATGCTAGCGAAGGAGGTGAGGTGAGGCTGAGGGAGAGAGTCTCCCGTCCCAGCCGCCGCGGGAGACGCTCCGGGCGTCGCCGCGTCGGGAGGCGCGTGACGACTCCCGGCCACCGTAAGCGCGGGCCAGCTGATGGAGAGTAATGGGTACCTCACCGTCCGATCAGGACCAGGCCCGTGCCGGACGGCGCGTACGTGCTCCACGCGCGCCTCAAAGAGATGTCAGCATCAAATTGAAGCCGTAAGGGCCGAAGCCTGCCGAGTCAGCGGGATTGTCCGAAAGGGTTACCTACCGCTGGCCCGGAACATAAAGAGCTGAGGAAGGACACGGGTGGGTTTTAGTCAGTAAGAGTCTGATACTCCCTTCCGCTCCACGCAGAGCGGGAGGGGTCATTTGATGATTTCCAATCCAAATAAAAAAAAATTGATATTTACCAACTCGCACGGGGTCCGCGTGGTTAGGGCCACGGCCCTAGGTTCCAGCAGTGAGAACATTATAGTTTGATTGTGCTTGTATTGCGCTAGGTTATATCGTCTTGTTAGCCCAGTACTGTGTTTTATATGGACAGTAAATACCGTTGATTTTTTCCTAGACCACTGCCACAAATTAGCAAAAAACTGTGTTGAGTTGTGAATAAGCGTTTTCGGCCAATTCCGGTTTGATGACGAGTTACCAGTGATTACGACACTTTTGAATTAAACATGCATGATACCGAAGCAAATAAAATGGCAAAAAGGTCTCGAGAAGTTCGCAATCGAATTGCACGATCGAAATTATAAGAAAACTAGCTTCTGTCCGCGACTTCCTCCGCGTGAAATTTCTTGTTCCTCCGACACACCCCGTCGCATCGCATCTCCTGGCCGCGCTATTACTTCGTTTTCGCTTATCGTTCTTTTTGACCTTTTTTTGTTATTACTCGACTCCTACCTTGGGTCCTTGAGTGATGTTGAGTAGCCTATAGCCTTCTTGAAGAATCGGGCTATTAAATGTGAAAATATTTTTTCAAATCCGACTAGTAGTTCCAGAGATTAGCACGTTCAAACAAACCGCCTCAGAATCAATAAATGACGTGTTTCTTAAATTTTCTTTCGGGATATTTTTCCATATTTTAATAGTTATTCTGCTATTCGGGGCGGAGACAAATCAAATATCATAAAAATCGGTCCAGCCGTTCTTGAGTTATAAATTTTGTAAATAACCAGACTTTACATTATTTCTAGAGATAGATAGAAGTAGGTAGATAAATTTGTATAGATCCATACTAATATTATAAATTTGAAAGTAACTCTGTCTGTCTGCATGTTACCTTTTCACGTGTTTTCACATGTTACTTTTTCTTTTTTTTTTCCTTCTTAGTTTTAATCATGATCTGGCAGTTTGAGTATTTTATGCGGCTCCTCAAGTTCTGAGTTGAGCTGCACGATTTTTGACAAATGCGTGCACTGATTGGACAGGTCCGCTCAATCTGTGTGGTTCTTTCCTCAAAATACCATTTCAGACACCAATCTACATGGTCTTCACACGATCTGACCAAGTTTTTGTCTGGACTTTAAAAGAGACTGTGACTTCTGAGTTTGTTTCGGCCTTTCTTCTCAGAATAGTCAGTTAGGAAACGCCGACCTCATCTAGTTTAAAAAAAATATGATTGACGTGTAAAAGTGTTTGTACAAACCTACTTACAGAAATAAAATCATTTATCATTTATTTATCACGCCTAAACCAATGAACGGATTTCGATAAAATTTGGCAGAGAGATAGATTGCATCCCGGGAAAGGACATACGATAGTTTTTATCGACATACCTCGCGGGTAAAGCCGCGGGCGGAAGCTAGTAACAACACTAACAATTGCACAGTTTTTCATTTTGACATTGATATACCATTTATTGCGTTATTTACATTGTCGAGCAGGTGAATTTTTCAAACGTATAAAGCGATGGATTAGCAATTTCTTTTCAAATTCTTCGTATTTAGATTGATACTGTATTGTGACGCAATTGGGGTGCTGGTTGATCCTAAAATTACGAGAATTGCCCATCTGGCACCTATAAGGCAGGCATCAGACCTATTTTAGGAGTCAAGAGTATTAAAATTATTATAACCTAGTTAAAAGCCTTTATGCTCTCTGTCTTTGGATATTATAATGAAATGGCTTATTGAAATAAATAATTTATTATTATTTTTATTATAAGGCAATTATTTGAATGAATCTGCTAAGAATTTACCTACCTACACTCTATACTGAATAAAACACCATTTACGTTGGGTTTTTTAGTCTAACATAACATACTTACCTTGAACTACAAGAAGAAAACGATTAACATTTAAAATTCACCTGTTCATAAGTTACGAAATTATTAATGACCTATGATGAAATCCACACATAATTTATCTCTACATACAATACAATACAAATAAAGTGCCTGTTTTAAATGTCAAAATAGCAGCTTTTTACTACATGCATTATGAAAGCTTATAACAAAAAAAATAGTTTTTTTCTATATTTTGTCTGTCTGTTTTTTCTGGCTAATCTCCAAAACTGCTCGACCGATTTTGATGTAATTTGGTACGGGGACACTTCGAACCCTGAGGAAGGACATAGGCTAGTTTTTATCGACATCACGTGCGCAAAGCCGACGGCGGAAGTTAGTATCGATATAAACTATATTTGACAGCGAACACCAACTGAAATAATAAAAGAATACGATAATTACACAATAATTATTAGTGTGCAGTAAATGCAATCGCAAATCACTTAAAAGAGTCGAGGTCATAATAAAAATATTCTTTCAAAAAAGACTTTTAACATAGTTTAATTCCAAGGAGAAAATAACAAGGAAAAAATCGCTACAAAAAATCTGTTGCATCATTGCGTCCGCAATTAGTAATACCTAGGTAGGTACACCTCCCCTTGAAGCCGGTTGACTGTGATTGATTACGCAAAAAATAATTGTCATTAGTATGACGACATCACGACGTCACGTTGGTAGTTTCTTGTGTTTCGCACAAATTGTAATTTCAGTAATTTAGATTGCTTATTAGTCGATTCGCACGAATATACTTGCCCGAAACGGGCGAAGTGTCACTTTTAAATGATTTTATTTTTTCAATACGCGACTCGCACGAATTGGTTTATTTTGGGTAATTTTATGTAACAAAGTATAGAAAAAAAAGGACACTAGCGCACAGAAGTGATAAATGTGATAGTTAAATAGTATAAAACGTATACTTTTTTCTCAACGTCATGACATGTTGACGATGCCTAAAGTTCGTTTTTTAAACCCAGATACTAATTTGACAGATGTAATGTCAAACTCCTATATTAAAAAAAACACAAACACAAAACACTTAAAAATGTCAGATTAGTCTCTGGGATTAAAAAATTACTTACTAGGGGTAGGTACAGAGCTCTCAATGATTCATCATTTCTATCTCAAGCTAAGCAAATACTTAGATGTGATATAAGTTAACAAAAAAGAAAAGAAAGAATAAACAAATATTTAGATATATTGTGACTCGTACAGGAAAGACAAGGTTTGTTGCGAGCTTACGACATGTGACGTAGTAACTCGTAACTAAAAACTATTTTAATTAATAAACGCTAGACTGTATCCGCCTTGTTAATTTGGTTTATACGATTCCGTTCCAAAACATTCATAGAGCACAATAATTAACGACTCTTCTACTAGTATATTATCATAATTTTGTAGGTCATTAGTAAGAGTGATATAACACACATTTAAATTGTTTACAAAGTCGTTATTTGGTAATATTTTTTCTATTTCAATCTGTTCCTTTATGGCAACTATAAAAATACGTACCTAATGGCTATAGATCTACTCTCTATTAGTATCAGGCCATAGACACCCAGTGCTTGGCCTCTGACTACAGAATTTTGCCTTAATCACCATGACAGGTGCTGTATTCTCTGTGACACAACGAAAAAAAAATCGCGCAAAATGAACGCGAGATTGACGGGATTAGCTAAGGAATTGACGTGGTTTCGATATAAGGAATCGTTTAGTGGTCATAGTCAATTAAGACTCCTTCAAACAGGCGCGACACGCGATAAAATCGCGCGCGACACGAAGGCACCGCAAGTCCCGCATTGTGTCGCGCGCGATTATATCGCGTGTCGAGCCTTTGGGCCCCTGGTGACCGCCGTACTTACCTATACACATCGTAAATGTATACCTAGGCATATTGCCACAAAAAATCCCGAAATAGTTCCTTTTACTTATATATTTTACAACGATTAGGCAAAAGATAACATATCTGCAAGTACGAAGCATATAGAATTTTAATGCTGGTCAACGACTACCCCTAAAGTGCTTAAAAAAAACAATAGCACGAAGCAATGACAGAAAAAATATCCACTGCTTATCAACAATTTCCATGTAAGTTCCTCTGTAATCACAAATGAGTCAAGTAACGTCAATTACGGAATTCCTAGCCACGTCATCATAATTATATCTTTCAACGGTATCATACTAAGTACTTGCAAACTTCTTACAAAAGGTCAAATTAAATTAGCTGGGGAAACTCTGCAAAGGTCATGATCGTTTTATCACGTCTGTACACAAAAAATACAGATTTTGTAAATACACTAACATCGGTCGATGATGCCACAAAAAAAAACATCAAATTCATTTAATTTTTGTTTTATTATGTTTTGGATAGGTATACATTGTTATTTTTAGTATAATGCCAAACCTGATTATAGTTTGTTCAGAATAAGTAGGTACCTAACTGAATCGATTCCAATAATATATTTTGTCCCAAAAATATTTAGTAAATAGTTAGTCACCGTGCGACACTAAGTAGGTTATCCAATCTCCGCGCCAAACGGTTAGGTACCTAGGTATGTACTATTATCAATGAGCGCAAGACGGCCGGCGCGGCGCGAGCGGCGCGGGTGTGCATGTTTTTGTACGGACAAACAGGTAACTTAACAAGCTTAACTTTGTGATTTTCATGATACAGGTTTGAAATTTTGTACATAGATTCTTTACATAAAAATACTAGACACGTGTTTCGGGTTTCGCATAAGTACCTATACCCATCACGTCTGCGGAGTTTCGCTAGCTATTTTAATTTAACACGGTATAATCTGTACTCTTAATATGATGATTTGTATTGGCAATATCGATGCGGCAGTAAAATTATGCAACACACTCTTACAATGTAACTAATTATCGTTACATTTACATCGATTATTTAACACATAACGTAACATAATCAGCTTTTCCCTACATTTAGGTTCGTAGGTATAACTCGTCAGAATGTAGGGAACAGCTAATTTTTTTTTCGCGATTTCAGGTTTGGTCCCATAGTAAAAGTTGTTCATAATGATGAGTAGGTACAATGACCTCTTAAGAGGTTGTTAATGTTTTACCAATAACCCTGTATAATTATAGTATGGATTGTACCATAACTCGTATTATATGCACGGCCACACATCAAGCTGTATATAACCAGTACAGTCAACAGCAAAAGTAGATGATGAAAATCAGAAATTCAATACTAATGAACGGAGTTCGCGTCAGAACTGTGTGGCGTCGAAGTGATTGAAAAGTATGTGATTGTAAATTATACCAAACATTTACTACTAGTACAGCTGACATATATTCGTGATCAGTTTTGACTCCTATTGAATTTCTGATTTTGATCATCTACTTTTGCTGTTGACTGTACAAGCCGACTTCTGATTTTACGAAGAATGTGAGGGTACAATGATAGGTACATGATAAAAAACATGATTGACCTGTAAAAGTGTTTGTACAAACCTACTTACAAAAATAAAATCATTTACCTTTCATTTAATGTCAGCTACTATAGTCTCATATGATAGACATCCCTAATACTTGACTCATACTTTTCAAAATTATTTCACAGGATGGCAATCTCTACGTGGAAATCTCGTCCAGCATCCCGAATGTGTTCATCTACGGACCAGACAAGTATTGCGTCGACACGTTTGTCACGGAAAAAGATGCTCCTCATCTTAACGCTCTCATCTGCTTCGTCACGAAACCTGAACGCAATGACTATGGTCTGAGCAGTAGTTGTGAGTATTTATTACACATACAACAGGAATAGTAAGGCAGAGGACATAATACACATTTCACCTGCAGCCGGTCGATTCTGTAAAAATCTCACCGTGAAAACTTAGGTGAAGTGAGTTTGTTTTTGCTAGGTATTGACACTATTGACAGCTCACTCCACGCTCACTTCACCTAAGTTTTCACGGTGAGATTTTTAAAGAATAGCACCGCTGCTGTTATGTTTAAGTCCCATGTAATAGATGGCGAGCTTACTGTCATCAACCGGGCACAATTCCAAACTCCCTCCAGCTTTTACTGAGAAATTCTTGCTGGGAAAACCCAATACCAGTTTTTCCGACCTGGGAATTGTACCCCGGACCTCAAGCTCAGCAGTAACGCTTGCGACTAGATGTCGCAAGCGTTACTGCTGACCAATGAGACAAGCAAATAAATTAACCCTCGTATTTCTTTTTCTTTAGATCAGGTTTAAACCACTGAGCCAGTTATTGAATTAAGAACCTAACTGTTATAGAAATGCCGTTCTTGATACAGAAATGACAGCTTAGTTCGGTGCTAAGTTATTGTTTTAGTAGTAATAAGTAGTATTAAGAACTTTGCCTAAATTGAGATAAAGTTCGAAATACAAAAACTGGCTCAATGGTTTAGGCTAAAGTATGATTTCGTTTTGTAATAAGACAGTAAGAGTTCATTATTATACTTTTTGAAAATGCCTGCTCTTTACTTGACCTGTGTTCAATAGGCGATAGGCTGCAGTTAACACCGGATAAGAAACCTTTGGAAACCTTTTTTGGCAATGGAACTCTTATAATTGCATCATTTTTCAGCTACACACACAAAAAATTAATAAATGAGTCCTTTTAAAATAAAGTAGAATTTCACCAAACAATTAATTCAATTTTTTCAATCAATCAATCAATTACCTAGTTTATTTGTGAACCATAGGTGTTTATATAAATAGGGGGTTACTAGGTGTCATTAGATTACATGACATAGATAAAAGAAAAAAAAAATTAAATACATAAACAGAAAAAAAAGAAAACATCAAATACAATAAAATCAATAAATACCTAGTCATAGTACTTATTATAAAAAGGTAAAAATGCGTCATTATAACAATTGGTCGTTCAAAAATTCGTCTACAGTGTAATAACATTTGTCAATTAATAATTTCGTAAGAGCTTTTTTAAACTTATAAATAATGGCATGTTTTTTATGTCATCAGGAACTTTATTAAACACTTTTGTTAATTTACATAATAGGCACGTAATGGAGTTTTTCTAGTGGAAGATATTTTTTCAAATAATTGAGTGTTTCTTTTCACAAACAACACAGTTTCCAAAATGTATAATGCTGGAAATGTCAGTATTTTTAAAGACTTCAAATAGGGACCACACCTATCTACAGCTTCTTTACCTAGGATATAGAACAATCAGACGTCAATTTTATTCCACGGATACAATCTGGCTTTGGTAAGGTCATACATAATCAGCCTATAATGTTCCCACTGCTGGGACACAAGCCTCCTCTCGGTGTGGGAGGGAGTGGGCCGTAATCCACCACGCGGGCAAAGTGCGGGTTGGCAGATGTCACATGTCTTCGAATTTTTGGTTCTAGGACATGCCGGTTTCCTCACGATGTAAGGTCAGCCCTTAGTATAATAAAACATTGGTTTTAGTATTCGTGTTACGAAACAAGCGATTGATTTTAAAATTTGAAAGCAACAATGAATAGACCTTAGAAATATCAATAGAGAAAGCTACAACGTTGATAAGCTTGCCCGAATCAATTAGAATTTTAATGATAAAATATCTGAGCGTCTCTTATTTACATTTCTCATTTACCGTTGCAAAAACTGTTATTTAGTTGCATTGCCTATGATTTGGCGAAGTTTTGTTAAGTTTCGATGGTCATCAGATCACGTGTTCAAGTTTGAACGTTGACATCTCGGAAGCGTGACACTTTACGGGGTTTGGTCTTGTAATATTTTATTATTATTATTTATTCATCAATCAAGGAACATAGACTCATACAATTATTAGGCATACAATTTCAAAAACAATAATTACACCTATAAACAAACAATAAATAAAATAAATATAAAAATTAAATTAAATAAAAATAAAAAAATGAATATTTGCATTGATGTCAGCTATCGATTTATATAGGTTCCATGCGTGGCCGCCATTTTGAGAAAAAAAAACGAAATGGCTGACAGGTAGTTATACCACGGATCTTCAAACCCCTTTGAATGACGTCAAACCGACTAAACTGGTTGGTTAGTTTAGTCGTAAAAAATGTCGACATTTTTTTACACTAAAAATAACCGGTTCAAAACAAAGCTAGAAACACTTTTAACGATAAGCGAAAAAGCTACTTGATTAAATGACATTCCTCGCGTGTTCTAGAACGATCCAAGGTCCTTAACATTTACTTACCATCTGCACGCGTCCTGTAATATTACCTACCGATATTACCGGACCAGTCCTAATTTCAAACGTGAAACCATTTACTAATTTAGTTAAATTGGAACAAGACTGATTTTTTCTAACGTGAGATTATAAAAATTGACGTCTGACAGTTTTTGTACGGAAAAACTGTCAAAAATTCAAAATTATTCCTCGGAAGACCACCTCGGTTGAACCAACCTACTGTCACGACTACCCACAAAATAACTCGTCCACAATGTTTCCAGGCATGCTGATCTCCTGCTTCTTCATTCTACTGACGGTAGCGGTCTACGCATGGCTACCGGAACTCCGTAACCTTCACGGAATGGTTCTAATGGCCTATCTCCTCTGCTTCTTCGTGGGTTTCCTGTTCCTGGCAACCATGCAGATCCTCATCATGCAGGACTCGATTTCTCAAGATGTTTGCACTATTCTAAGTAAGTACTTTTGGAGACAGTTTATTTTCTCTGTGAAGCTGGGTTTTCTACATATTTGCTCACCAACTGAGCTCCACGCATTTCCTTTGTGTTTGCATTAAGGGCGTCTTCATTTTGCTTGGCTAAATTCATTCTTCTAATTATGACTTAGTAACTGAATTCAAACAAGTGCACAATAGCATTCAGCAAGTTATGCCTGTTTTCATTCAAACTATAAAATCACGATGTTGAGTTTTAAGGAAGTTGAAGAAAGGTCTTGATACGTACTTCTCTGTCGCACTTTAATTTGCAGACGGATTCAGTAATTAATTCAGTGTAGTGTGATCAGAAGATTTCTTAATATTCCCCTTCTTCTTAAAATACGACTAAGTTCAGTTAAGTGGAATAAGCCCCTAAATAAGGCCATTACCACAAAGCATAAGAACAGTACAACTCGTAAGAGTAAATTTGAGACCCGAGCGGCCCCGCCTGACCCGCGCGCTGTTTTTTGCGCACTTACGAAGTCTCAACTCTTGCGGGTTGTAAGTTGGTGCGCGGACATATTATACTGGATGCCAGAAAAACTTGTCTATTCCGTGGTGGATACCCAGCTTATGGTGGAGGCGTGTTAACTCTTAAATCGTGTGTAGTTCACCGCCATCTTTCTTCTCTTTCCGTGGGCAAGATGGCAGGATTTGTTGAATAATAATGTTTCATCAACATACCTACGGTCTATGTGTTAATTTTTAAAGCGTGAATAACAATCAACTAGTTGTTAAAACTTCTAAAACAGGTTTTGTTTTATTGACATTCTGAATTAGTGTCTGCGTCACAGCATTTAAATTTTATTATCGTCGTATTTTTCTCATTGTCTTGATTTTTTGGCTTGGCTCATTTAATATTCGTAAACCGGATAAAAAATACAAAAAACCACCTTTTTGTAGACGTCGCGTCGGTCGCCTAAAAAGGTGAATTCTATTAATTTCGTAACTAGATGTTTTAGAAGTTTTAGAGTTAGCTTCAATAATACGATTTTTTTCCTTTTACAATGATGATGTTTTAATAACTTCCTGTCATACATGTTTCTGCATTTATATAGCAAGTAGTGTTATATAAATTTGTTGTTAAAAAATTTGTATTTTTCACTTTTTAGTTGCCTAAAAAGTGAAAAATAAAAACTTTTCAACAAAAAAAACAACCGACTTCCAAAAAAAAAGACTAGGTTAGTTATTATACACCTTAATATTCTTATTACATCCAAACTTTAGATACCTCTTTAGAATATTAGTGTAGATAACAATTGCGCAAGTTCGGAATTCATACAGTTCGCATTGATAAATATAGGTACGCAACTGAGGTATTTATCAATTTAGGAAACAAACGCTAAAAATAACACGAGGAAGCTAATTGGTAAAAAATGGTTGCAAGTTTTCCCAGAAATATGTACCTACCGAATAAATACATCAAATCTAAGTAACAACGCTCCGCTAAGCACAGAAAGTTGAAAATCCAACAGCAAGCTTTTGTTTCGTCGTTAATTAAGGTGTTGCCTAATGTTAGTGAAAACGGTCATAAGACAATTTAACTCAAACTCAAAGCATTGATTTCTAGTAAACCATTTACAGGCAGTTTTGAAATGTCAAGGAGTTGGTCAGTCAGAAAATTTGAAGCTAGTTGCCCAAATTTTCTGACTGACCGACATAAAAATTCTAAAATTGCTTAAAATTTTGTGCCTACACGCTTTGGCATTCCAAAGCGTAGTACGTACGAGTACCTACCTATGGAGCAGAACGGGCAAGAAACTCCATTAACAATTAAACACTCTTTTAAATTAGATTGTTACAAAAATATTAGTCGGTGTCGTTGGTTCCGCATTTACGTTTTTTGACACCGACATCCGAAATTAAAGTTATTTATTTATCACTTTGTAGTGTTTTTTTTTTTTTTGTCGGTTGTTTTTTATTTGTTAAAAAGTTTTTATTCACATCGTTCTCACTTTAAAATTATAATTTCAACATTAATAAAAAATAATAATAATATTTTTATTTCGAGCAACAAGACTCATAGTGTTAGTAACAATATACTTACAAACTATGTTAGTAATACACATACAAAGACAAAAACAATACCAAACACAGAAAACCGATTGTGACATCACTGCTGCATGGTGACAGGCCCAGCCGAAACCTTGCAGCAATGATTTACAAACGGACAATCAAGCAATCAATAATGTAATAATAATAATGTAATCAATAATGTAATAATAATGGTCAATTAATGATGTAACATTTTTTTTTGGCAATTTCGCGGGCTACAGCTGATATCTTCTATATTTAGGTACTTGTGAATACATAATCTTAGAGATTATGGGATTTAACTTCTTTTGAAACACAGGAAAACAACAATAATAAGTACTTAAACGTAACTATCATATTTCACATTAAAAATGAAAAGTCACTGTCAGTTTTTTCCTGACATGTACTTAATTATTACCACGTTGCAAGACTTCGTACGGGCGGGTCAGTCCCGCGGGGATTTTCAGCGCACTGTTTAGCGCCGACAGTTGAAAATCCAACAGTGTATTTTTCACCGAGAGTTGTAAATCCAGTGCGCGATAACATCCCGCCACGATATTTTTACGTCCGTTCGAACCTGTGCTTAAATGCCATGTAATCTTGGCTCCAATTAGACTTGACTTATTTCCTGCAATTAGAGTACTTATGTAGGTAAGCTACTCGTGATGATTAATTAAAAAATAAACTATGGTGTGATTAGGTATTTCTAGTCCGATTTTACAAATTGTAGCGTGCGTATTACAAAACAAGGTTTATCTTTAGACCCAGGTTTAAAACTTAGCTTCTTTTGAAGTTTGAAGTTAAAGTTCTATTTACGAAAACTGACGTTAAACCCCAGTCTAAGTTGGCAATTTTGTGCTTAGAACTTTGTATGTACCTTGTTGGATAGGTACACTACACGGGCTCAAAGGTTTGTGCTTGGACTATTAGTTAGAACTTATTTTGCAATAAGAAGGTAGATTTCACTACAGGTTTTAATTAAATTAACTGGTGAACCTTCACAGATGGTGTTAGTATCGATATCTAAGCATGATGAAATTAAAAAATATGATTTTCTAATTTTGGCATTACATAATCAGCCTATATTGTTCCCACTGCTGGGACACAGGTCTCCTCTCGGTGAGAGGGAGTGGGCCACCACGCGGGCCCAGTGTGGGTTGGTGGATGTCACATGTTTTCGTTTTTTTTGGTTCTAGGACTTGATGAATCCTCACGATGTTTTCCTAAACATCGGGGTCAAGAGCCCATTTAGAAAAAAAAAAACTGTTTTAAGAGTAGTGGTGATGAAAAACACAAAGTAAAGTGCTTGGGTTCGTACTCACTCCCTACAACTTGAAAGTCGGTGCCGATACTACTGGGCCACCACTGCACCCCATTATAATAATACATATTCGTCAATATTGTGTCTCAAATTGGGTGTTTTTTTGTTACAGCGTTCCTCATCTACTTCTCTCTACTGTCAGCCTTCTTCTGGTTGAACGTCATGTGCTACGACATCTGGTGGACTTTTAGGTAATCAATTATACTTACTTAAAATTATATCAACATAACGTCACGCCTGCTATAGGTACACCCACATTTCGTCAGTTATGTTTAAGTCCCAAGTATTAATATGTGGGCGAGCCTATCAACCGGGGAAAAATCCAGACTCTGGGATGCTGGGGAATTCCTAATTTGTAATAAAAACATAACGAAAAGTCGTTTATTCAAATTAGGCTGAGAATCAGCAATTTTGGAACGTTAAAATTACATAAGACAGTCCTCGAAATGCCCGCTCTTCTCCACTTAATATTTTAGCTGGAAAGAAGAAGTGGCGCAACAAACTCCCCGACTTCTCGCTCATCATCATTTATTCATTTATTTATCATTACTTTTTCATTGCTACTTGCATATTAGACAGGGGGTATGTTAGAAGAACGGAAAAACCCGAGAACAGCCAGGTTTTGTGAGGGTTCGTCTTTGGTAGCAAGGATAATAATAACTGTGTCGCATCCGGCAATTACAACAAAACAAGGCATGCCGCCTAGCGGCAACCATTGGCGTATCTAGGGCCTTTTCCAGGGCCGGGGGGCCTGGCCCCTAACCATTTTTTTTTCGTTATTAAGTCCTCATGGAAACCCTCCGTCTGGGATGGCGGATCACGGCCCACCCACCCCCCCCCCTCTATATACGCCTATGGCGGCAACTATGAAGACTAGAGTTGGCGTGTTTTGACAGAGTCAGGACGTTTCCGCTCGGTTATACGAGAACGCGTCAAGTGGCGCATTCCTCATCCCGATGATCGAGCAGGCAGACGCTTCGGAACTGTCCTACGTTTTGTTGAAACCATCATCATACCACCTTGTTATTGTCTAATAGTAGCTGACTTGTGTACCTACAGTATGTGATACGCTACTGTGATTAATTTGTTAGTAAAATTATAATCTGATTTGAACCGTGAACAGTTTTTCTATTGCGCAATAACCAACACTGCCCATAGTACGCCCACAGTAATTAAAATATGCCTGATGATGACGAGACAAACATACCCTCTCCGTCAACTATATTAATTGTGACTTTGGAACTATACCTACTTGACATTATAGAAACTTAACAAAAAAGCCGAGTTTAAGTAACAAAATTGACTATATTTTCGAAGAACAGGTAACATGAGAATAAAAGATAAATTACAATAGTGTCTACTATTGTAAATCTTTTATTCTTATGTTACCTGTTCTTCGAAAATATAGTCAATTTTGTTACTTAAATGGTGATATCATTTTGTTTTAGATGAATGCGAGGTCAACAGGAGAAATCCTGCTTAGCGAACCTGTCTGGCTAGCATTTAGATTTACCTGTTAGTCTTGTATTATTTTTGCATATAATTATTAGCTGTTATAGTAGGTAAGTCATCGGTGTCTCGAGCTTTCATAGCTTTTTAGGGTTCCGTACCAAAATGGTAAAACGGAACCCTTATGGTGAGACTCAGTCTGTCTGTCTGGTCTGTCACAGCTGGATATCTCAAGAACTACTAATGCTATCAACTTGAAATATGGAATAGTTTTAGATGACATTTGCCCAACTATTTTGCAAATAAGAAAGAAATAAAAATATAATAATGTATATTTTTTGCAACAGGGAGTGAAAGGGATCTGAAAAATTCGAAGTGAGGCTACTAGGGCATGTGGGGTATCATATGAAAGAGCGCAGTTTTAACATTCTCAAACATTTTTTCTTTTATTTTTAGGCTGCATAGTTTTCTCCGAAGTTTGCATTGAGTAAAACCTGAAATTATTTTATGTAATAGAAGTTTATGTAAAGAGTACAGGAAAAACCAAACGAAGTCTCTAAATAGCACACTTTTTCAGAAATCATCAACAAAAGTTACATTAGTTCCACTATCGGTCAAGAGACCTAAAACTGCAATATTCTACACCACAGCGCGCAGTGCTAAAATTCTATGACGAATAAAGGCCTCGCCAATGAAAATTTAAAAACATATAATGGTACGGAACCCTCGGTGCGCGAGTCCTCCGACTCGCTCTTGCCCGGTTTTTTTAATTCAATGTTACAGAACTACAATACTGTCGTGAATGCCCATGGCATATCATCTCGAGTGATTTTCAAAGAATCGTGTCTTTCAAAAAATATATTGTCCTGGTACAGAGGCTCTCTTAGGTTAATTACCTCGTATGCGATGTTACGAGATCATCGTATCTTCATTAACAATGCTAGTTTAATAATTAATTCTCTATCCAGCTCCATATTATTTATTTATTTATTGAATACTTCAAGCACATAAATGTACAGAGGCGGACTTAATGCCATAGGCATTTTCTACCATTCATATTCTGGACAACCCTATAAAATTCTGGAAAGAAAAAAGAAATGATTATTGGTATTTACAATATGTTGCCACATTGTAAATACCAATACTTAATCATTTCTTTGTGAGCATCATATCCATCCTGTACATAATAGGGCTGTTTATATATAATAAGGCTCATTATTGTTTTTATGTTTCAGTGGCAAACGCGCACATGGTCGATCAGGGTCTCAAATGAAACGCTTCACATACTACGCCGTATATGCGTTTGGCGTTCCGACCGCGCTGACCATCTTACTCGGTGCCTTGGAGTTCTCTGACCTACCCATGCAGCACCCACTGCTGCCTAAGCTCAGGCTACAGGGATGCTTCTTGTTTGGTTCGTATTATTTTTATTTAGAAAGACCGATGACGTTTTATCCCGAAAGTCTAACGACTAGTCTTTCCAACGTTGTTGTGTTACCCAGCAACAGTTCGGCTGACGCAAGCGCAGCGACCGGGCGTGTACAGTGTCACTGCGCGTGTACCTACCTACGTGTCTTTTTCGAAATACCCAATAGCGTACTATTCCATGTGCAAAAATGGCAAAATGTGCTACGTGTAACAAACTTGTATCGAAAAAAAGCCCTGGCATACAATGCGGGAAGTGCTCTAAGTGGTACCATTCGTGTTGTGTGAAGATATCAAAAGAGCAACTAAGTATACTTTGCTCCACCGACGCTGTTGATTGGAAATGCAAGACCTGCTCAAGCCAGTACAAGTTGAAACGCCTATCTGCCATCCTACCAGAAGCCGATGATGACGATAACACAGATTCAGAACAGGTTATTATCATGAAGGAAAACTTTAGTGATGAATTCTTACGGGAATTGCGAAACGACATCCGACAAGCAATCAAAGAAGAAGTCCAACAGACATTAAACTTCTATTCTGAACAGTATGATAGTATACAGAAAAGCTTCACTAACTATGAGGACAAAATTAAGCGTATTGAAAATCAACAAAAGGATCTCCAAAATAAGTATTCTAACCTACAATTGAAATACGAAGCGCTCGAACAAAAAATGAATTCTATGGAGCAAAGTCAAATGGCGGATATGATTGAAATATGTGGTATAAACAAGGAAGAACAAGAAAATGTCACAGAAATAACGCAAAAAGTTGCCACTATAATTCAACAAGATCCGGGTGACATCTTGAACGCGTATAGAAAGGAGCGACGAGCTCCAGCTGCACAACAGCGTACATCGTCGAGTATTGTGGTGACCTTGAAGGCAGGACGTCGGGACAGCTGGCTGGACGCTGCCAAGCCAAGTACCATCACGCCGCGAGACCTGGGCAAGCAGGACGGTTCAAGGATCTACATACGCGAGGCCCTGACTCCAGCAACAGCTTTCCTGCTGTGGAAGGCTAAAAGTGAACTTAAAAAAGACGATCTGTATAGATTCGTGTGGTGCAAGCGGGGCACAGTGCTCATAAAAAAAGATGAAAAGTCAAAAACCCAAACAGTTAGATCCGAGAAAGATATTGAAAAATGGAAACAGGTAAACACCTGAACCAGGTATGTCTCATTGCCTTGCAACTTTATTTCTTTTACTTATTTATAACTATGTCAAATGTCAATCTAAAATAATAAACTATAATTAATCTTCTTATGGACGTTAGTTATATTAAGGAAAGTAACTTCATAACATGGAATGAATACATAAACTCGCTTGCACCACAGCAACTTTATGTGACTGTGTTACATGTTAATATTCGTTCTTTGATGTTAAACTTTGCTCAACTAGAACTCATTATCAGTAGCAGTAAGCGTCATATTGATTTAATTGTCCTAACTGAAGTAAATATTAAAAGCAACTGTTTACAACTATTTAGTATACCAAACTACACCATATACTCTTCGTTAAGATCAAACAAAAGGGGCGGGGGAGTTATCTTGTATGTCCACAACAACCATTATTTTGAAAAACAAGTCTCAAATACAATCTTTTTTGAATCAATTAGGGGCACACTTAAAACTAACCATAACTATAATATAGATATTTGTGCTGTCTACAGACCACCTGACACTAACAAACTTTTATTTGTCAGTGAATTATACCGGTTGCTGAACTTGAGTAATTTGTCTTCCGATTTGATAATGTTAGGTGATGTAAATATAAACTTAAGTACAAAAAATAATAACATTTGCTCTGAATATCTAAACAAAATGTGTGAACTAGGGTTACACTGTGGGATTAATCAATTTACTAGGGTTGAAAAAACAAAAAACAAAAATAAACAAGTGATAATGACTCAGTCATGCATTGACCATATTTTCTTACGGCGTGTGTGCGGAAGCGACGCACATACTGCTGTTATAAACACGGCGCCAGCTGACCATTACATAATAGGCTGCGCATGTGTGATACCGGCCCATGCGTCGACCGCCAATCCGTGCACGATCACTCGCTTAGATAATAAGCGTGTGAGTGAGATGCTTCTGAGCGTCGACTGGTCACCTGCGCTCGATTATCAATGCTCTGAACATATACTAGATTTTATTTTAGATAAATTTAAACAGATTTACAAGGAATGTAGAATAAGTATAAGTAAAAAAAACATGTATAAACTTAAGAAATGCGAATGGGTGAACAACAAAGTAAAATTTATGTGCAAAAAAAGAAATAAACTTTACAAAATCTGGAAAAGTGAACCTACTAATTTATCAAATAGAATTCTATACAATAAATATCGAAATAAAACAAATAAATACATTAATTATGTTAAAAATAAATACTATAAGACTGAAATTAGTAAAAACTTCCGGAATTCGAAAAAAATATGGAGTATCATTAACTCATTATGTGGGAACATTACTAAGTCAGTAGAAGAAATCGTTCTCAAGGCATTTAATCGTAAAGAAAAGGACTTAGCCGATATTTTTGCAAATGAATTCCAACAAAATGTCGACAATATCACAAAACCCTGTAACACCACCATATTAAACCCGCTGACGTACTCAAGTGACTGCGGCATGTCACTGCGAATTAGTAACATACCTAACGATAAAATTTACAAAATTATAAATAACTTAAATATAAATAAAAGTCCAGGCTATGATGAAATACGAGTCTCCGACTTAAAATATGCTTCACAAAAAATCTCTCCAGTCATAACACATCTTATTAATACTAGCCTACAAACCTGCAATTACCCTGATAAACTAAAAATAGGTACTATTCGCCCCATCCACAAAAAAGGATCCTTAAAGGACTACAATAATTATAGGCCTATCACAATTTTATCAAGCATTGACAAAATAGTTGAGCGTTGTATTGGTGATAAAATAAACCACTTTCTACGCGAGAATAATATAATAAACAAAAAACAATTTGGATTTCAGAAAGACCGAAGCGCCGCTCAGCTCTTGTGTCAATTTAGCAACGAAATTAATACATACCTTAACGATAAAAAACATATTTTAATCATTTTTATTGATTTTAGTAAAGCCTTCGATACACTCAATTATAATACACTTTACCAGAAACTAGAATGCAGTGGTATAAGGGGTCCTCTTCTTAAGTGGTTTATGAGCTACCATAGCAACAGATATACGACTGTCAAGCTGGGAAACTCGTATAGCGACATGAAATTAACAACAAAAGGCACGGCACAGGGGTCAATAGTCGGGCCTACTGAATACCTACTCTATGTCAACGATATGTGCAATACTATAGAGGTAGGCTCTGTATACCAGTTTGCCGATGATACCTGCATCGTGGTGGCTGATAAAGATACAGAAGAGGCCGAGCGTCTTCTTCAAATAAACTTTGACTTACTATGTAAGTGGTCGCACGATGTTGGTCTCGTCATAAATGCCGACAAAACCAAAGCCATGCACATACATTCTTCGCATAATCAAGCCACTTACACACCATCCATCAAGGCGCATAACCATACCTGCCTACATGCAGTATGTACCGGTAGTTGTAGCTGTGAAATGCTAGAGTTTGTCACAGAACATAAATACATTGGTCTCATAATCGACTACAAATTAAATTGGGTACCACACATTAACTATATATGTGATAGACTAAGATCTATCCTGGGTCGAATAGTCATACTGAAACATAAAATGCCATATAAAACTTTAAGACTGCTATACCTAGCCCTAGCTGACTCCATAATTAGTTATGGTCTCAGTAGCTATGGGAGAACATATAAAACTAATCTAGATAAAATTTACAAATTACAACAACGAATCATCAAAAATATTGTGCCACTTAAAATTAAAACAAAATACCAAGATGATTACTCTGAACTATTTCATTATTGCAACATATTGCCATTACAAAACATGATCAGACTTTCAATACTAAAAGACGAACATATCAATATAAATAACTTAATTAGGAGGACACGTCATCCTAAACTAAGAACTTTACCTAACATAAAAACCTTTACCCTGCCCAAATGTAACAATACATATGGTAGGAGAACATACACTTACATACTACCAAAAATAATAAATGAACTTCCTAAGGACATACAAGATAAATACCTCGGCAACCCTAAAAAAGCAAAATGTTTAATAAAAAAGCATTTTCTGCAAACTACAAACTATGAGTATGTACTTTAGTTTGATACACTCACTATTATTTTCTATTTTTATTTTAGTTATATTTTAAAATAAGATAAGACTTAAAATATTCTTTGAATGTTAAACTTACAAACTTACCGTCTAAAATTGTCTCTTTAGTTATTTACTTTTTTTCTGTATTTTTTGGTCTTTGTAGTACTAATATTAGATTATAAATACAATACATTTACATTACTTCCGAACTCACTAGCCATGTATAAGCCATCAAAGGCTTCTGTGGTTTTTAGAATATTATATAAATTTAAACTCTGCGATATACTTTTTGAACATTAATAAAAAAAAAAAAAAAAAAAAAAAACTGGGTTGTGGAGATCAGTTAGGCACTAGGCAGTCGCTCCATTTAAAATCCGGTTAGACTATAAATGCACCCCAACACATTTGAAAAGGCTAGGCAGATGATAATGAGTTTTTCCATACGAATTTGAAATGGTTTTTAAAGCATTTGTAGCCAAAACTCTTGCTGAGATGTCGCATAAGGTCCAAAGGTATTATGAAGAGGATGCCCAGCGGTAGTGTGCGTGATCTAAGTTGTTGTGGGCTGGTATCAAATTATGCGATTAATGATGCCGAGATTAAATTTATATCATTAGGGAACTCCGTGCAGATGGACTACGAGATCCACCACCAAGTATTACAAAAACTTAAAGTTAAGTAAAGATTGTGTAGCATTTCTGTTCTAAAGCCATGTTCTAACAATTTACAGGAAACAGCAAATTGCTTTACCTGTATGGGCCGATTGTGCTTCTCTGTGTGGCAAACATGACATTCTTCGGACTGACTGCCTTCAAGATATGGAAGATCAAGAAAGAGACGAAGATGCTGCGTGGCAAGGAAAGCTCCACACATGACCAGGACAGGAAAGACACTCAGAGGTAGGTGCCTGAACCTACTTTAGAAATGAAAGAACCCCAAATAAGTCTAATAACGCTTAGTAAGAAACCAAAGTATACGCTAAAAATAATGATACATATTGATTTAAGTGACATCAACCAACCCGCACTGGGCCCGCGTGGTGGATAATAAATAATAATATAATAAATTATATAATAATAAAAAACGTTTATTTTTCTCCACCACACAATGAATAGTTAGTAGGTAGGTACAATACATAAATGTGAATACAAAATACATTGATGTGGTGGAGACTGGAGCCTGTACTAGGAATACCTGTGTTACAGGTCTCCAGGCCTCCAAACTACACGGACAAGTCACACTGATACAAACGTCTACTAACAGACAAAGATAATGGGATTACGGCCCACTCCCTCTCACAGAGAGGAGGCCTGTGTCCCAGCAGTGGGAATATTATTGGCTGATTATGTTATGTTATATGTTATTGATTTAATGCTAACAATGATAGTGATGGTGGTGATGATAGAAAGAAGAAGCATAATCAGGCCATAAACTCACTGCTTAGACACAGGCCTCCTCTCTATGAGAGGATACAGGCAGGCACTTTAATTTCTGTAATATATTTTGTCATATTAAACAACGTGTCAAAAAAATTCAACGATAAGCGGGCACCAGACGGTGGACCTGCTCATGACTACTTAAGAAAAAAAAAATTAAAAAAATATCTCAATGTTTTTGGTAATTACAAAGTGAACTGAAAGTAAAAAACTTTAAAAATTTAAGGAAAAAAATTTTGATTGATTTTTGTGTAAAAACTATAAAAATCCCAAAATCCCTGTGCATTCTGGGATTTTTAAGGGTTATGGTGGATAGCAGTGCTACTTAAGTACCTAACCGATACAAAAACACACAAAAATATTTGAAAATTGTAGTTAAAAATATCTTAAGGAGTGTCAATCTTCGAAGGATTTAATGAATTTTTTGTAATAAAAAAAAAAACTTTTTTTTTTCTCGAGAAGATATGAGCAAGTCCACCCTCTGTGGCTTATAATTGAATTTTGGGACACGTTGTATTTTTTCTCATGTCCTAGAAAGTACAGACGCCAGCACATAAAGCTACCCGAAACTGTCAAATTTTCCCAATAAACTTTGGACCCTATGCTTTAGCGATAAAGTTGAAAATCTATTAAAGAAATTTGACAGCTTAAAGTAGCTTGATGTGCTGGCGTCTGTACAAGAGATGATAATTATTATGCCTAAGTAAGTAACACTTGTTATTAAGCTTACTAAAAACAATTTCATTGTGTCCAAAAGTATGACATTGAAATGTTCCAGGTTTTCTCTGTACGTCAAGTTGTTCACCGTGATGGGTATCAACTGGATCCTGGAGGTGGTTAGCTCCTTCTACCCTAATGCTGACTTCTTCTGGCAGTTCTCTGACGCCTACAACGTGCTCGTCGGCCTTATTATCTTCATTATCTTCGTGTGCAAAAAGAAAACTTGGAAAATGATTAAGAAGAGGTTCGTCATTTTTTGTAGTTTTCTTCGACGAGACGATAAAACCAGTGGCTCAAATTGACAAAAAAGTTGACCTTATTTTAAGTTTACGTATAAGCTAAAGTTTCCTCACCTTCAGCGTAAAGCCGCACATACACATGCCTGTAACTTGCACAAAAGTATGCAAGTAGCTTGCATGCCATTATGACATTCAACAATCAGAAGTTGCAAGTTACGCATGTGTATTACGTGCTTTATACACATCAACGTCATTGATAGACTGGGCCATTACATAGCCAACAGCGTAATTTACTTCAGTGTTGGCTCTGTAGGTCACGATACTGGCATTGGTGTGTATTCAATACGATAAATACCAATGCATTTAATTTAATTATACGTTGTTTAAGTCAATTAATTATGTGAACCTATAAGATAAACAGAAGGCTAATATGTAATACGATAATTTTAAAATTATGTCTAACTTAGTTCTTAATCTAACAAATGAAGAGCAGTGATGGCCGAAGAGCAGTGGTGGTCGAGTGGTAACGGCCGCAACTTACTAGTTGTAAGACTTAGGTTTGAACCCAGACAGGCGCTTTACTTTGTGTAAATTAGTTTCATCACCACTGCTCTCAAAACGGTGAAGGAAAACATCGTGAGGAAACCGGCATGTCCTAGAAGCCAAAATTCGAAGACATGTGACATCTACCAAGCCGCACTGCGCCCGCGTGGTGGATTACGGCCCACTCCCTCTCACAGAGAGGAGGCCTGTGTCTCAGCAATGGGAACATTATAGGTTGATTATGTAGTTCATAATAGGGCTTTTTTGGATACTTTAACCAGTTTAATAAAAACCAGTCAAGTGCGAGTTGGACTCGCACACGAAGGGTTCCGTACCACAAGGTAAAAAAACACCGAAAACAACACGTTTCTTGTATGGACACCCCTTTAATTATTAACTATATTTTAATTTTATAACGACAATAGAAATACACTCTCTGTGAAATTTTCAACTGCCTCCCTATTACGGTACATGAGATACAGCCCGCTGACAAACATACGGATGGACCGACGGATGGAAGTACAGACGGACGGACGGCCGGACAGCCGAGGCTTAGTAATAGGGTCCCTTAAGCACCCTTTGGGTACGGAATCCCAAAAAATAGTATGAAGAAAATCATATCAATCAAATTATAGGTTACTGAAGTATTCAAATAGACTGAAGCATTTAAAGAAAGAAAGAAAATACGTTTATTACGTTCATTTCTTATTTAGGATACGTATAACATAGTTTTAGCAATATAATATCGAAATAAGTTAGTGTAGTGACACATCTCATTATTGCATTTATATAAAAATTTGTTATTGTACGACTATAATTTCTAAATGTTCAAAAAGATCATTCTGTACCCAGGATTAAAGATTTTCAACGAACCGATTCGAATAGCAGAGAGATGAACATAAACAATGTCAGTAATAAAAAAATAAGCCTTTGGAAAACTAACCAAGATAGAACTACCAGCCTTGAGACGGTAAAAACAACAGTCGGAGTAGAAGGAGACTCTAGAAATAGTAAATCCAACCAGGCAACGCCACTATAGTGAACAAGAAATATTAATTGCAACCGTTGTCTTCGCTGCGAAAAATAAGACTTCCATTTTGAAGACAGTTATAATAGTACTAAATCGAGAAACAACATCAAAACATCACAGCGTCCAATTAGATGAAACAGATGAAAAAAAAATTAGAAACTGAAGAACATCGTTGATAACAAAGACATGATTGGTAATATTAACTGCAAAAACATTGAACAAATCAATCTTGGGGCAGATATGAGATGTATGGAATAAAATATGAGTGAAAAGGTACAGAAAAGTCTTGTTCACAATTTATAGGATTTAGTGACTGGTAGTTTTATACTAACTTTTGCAAGAATGTTTTGGCAACTAATTCTAAGGGCTTGAGTAAAAATTGTGTGCGGTTTGGACGTAGATAACGCACTTTTGTAAGGGTTAATTTGTGAATATGTATTAAAAAAAATAATTAATAAACCATTATAAAAAAATATTATCTTTGTATTTTATACATCAATTTCGTTTCCTAATTGCACTTCTAGTTAACAATATTGGTTTGGGAAAAAATAGTGTGCACGAACGAAATTAGATTTTATTATTTAGCATTTTAGATTAAATTTACAATGTAAGCAAGTCAGGTGACAGGTGGAGGAAGATATAATGCAAAGTACGTGGATTGTTGCTGACTATTGACTAAAAACATCAAAGTGTGCCGCTTCATTTGAAGGATACATAATGCTTATTTTGTCTTTTATTGCGATTTATTGTGAGTTGTAACCAGTCCATGCCTGGAATGCACTTAGAATTTAACATCCGGGTTCCGAAACGAAAATCAACTATTTCTCAAAATCAAACTCAAGTTAAAGTGAACGCTCAAGTTAACGTGAGATCACTTGATCTGAGATTGATTTCTATAATAAAACAATCTAATTGACACAGCAGGATATGCGTCAACTATTTTTATTAAATTTTTGTGTTGATTTTCCTTATAGAAAACGGTTGCTAGTGAGCACATGAATATTTGTTAATCTTCATTAATTTAACGCTATGAATTTTTAACCTAGCATTCTAGGTCATCATTTGATGTAGAAATGTTTGCATATCTAACGCAGTTGTATGACTTTTTGCATTGCATTTAATGTTTGCGCTTATTTTACTTTTAATGACATTTTTAAAAATAATTTAAGTTATTGCATTTCATAATTATTTGAAAAAACTTTTAGCAGTATTTAAAAACAAATCAAATAAAATTTATAGTAGTCTGATACTTGGCAGTCCTGTCTACGCCACGGGCGATATTAAACTAAATTGCCATAACAATTTTGCCTTTTCTGTCTTCAACTTTAAATATTCTAACTTTTAACTAGCTATTGCTATTATATGCATCCCATCCCATCATGCTTGCTAAATGTTGTGTTGCTAACAGCATAATTATTTGTACACAGATACGGGCAGCTGAGGGGAGACCCGTTGTCCAGGACACAGACCACTATGTCGACAACTAGGACAAACTCCCATTCCCGAGATGAAATGCAAATGAACTCTATTAATAAATAATATTAATTTTATAATCATTATTTGGCAGCAACTTGAATAATGTTAAGGCCCGGGCACACGAAGCAGCTTGCATGCGCAAATAACATGAGGCATCCACACTATAGCAAGACATTATGCGGTATACCGTTTTGCCGTCACGACGTTATATGCTTGCTTGTGCAAGTAAGATGGAGCGTGTACCCGGCCATAATGTAGGCGTGCGTGAAACGGATTTGTCACCGAGAGATCTGTTTTTATTAGATTTTTTATCGTTGTTATAGCTCTTGCTATTTTAATTTTTTTCGGCATTTGTAAGCTTACTTTTACTTACTACACTTTGCACAAAGTTACTGTCTATGAGAGGTGGTCGTATAAAAGTCTGAAGGAAACAATATTATGTTGTTAAGTGCCATTGGGTATATTCCCATCTGCTGAGAAAACCAGACAAACATCTGTTTAGCGCGCATGACATTCAAAACCGAATTTGAAAAGGTAACAATAAGACAAATGAGTGTTTTCTTGTCCGTATTTTGTAAAAATATTATGTTAAGAATTTGAATATCCAACAAACTTTCAGAAAAAGTTAAAAGAAAAATATTGTAAAACATTGCCTAAAAACTTGCCTTTGAACACTGTTTTATGTCGTTTATCATCTTTTAGCCAGTAGATAGAACATTTAACTATAAGGTTTACAAATCGGTACCTCCTAAACGATAATTGTTGCTGTTTTCGCTGCAATTTTAGAATTACCAAGACTGCTTGAAATAATTTGATGATGTTGAAACTGATCAAATAACACATGCCTATGACTTGCACAAAAGTATGCAAGTAGCTTGCATGTCATTGCGATAATTAGAAGTTTTTGGTGTGGTACCATTTTAAATTATTACAGTCACAATATATGCAGCGTGTATCAAAAATGTGTGGTTAAGTGGTTCAGTTTGATGGTCCGTACCAGACTCTTAAATATGATCACATATCTCTGATACATCCTATACACTTTGTAAATATGATCTGGTTTGAAAATAAAAATGAACATTAAACTGGAAAAGAAACATGGTACAATATAGCATGCAAGCTACTTGCAGATTTTGATCTTGTGCAAGGTACAGGCATGTGTATTTAGCTTCATTGTGTTGACTGCAGTTTGCTGCTGTTAATGATAGGTATGATTGACAAAACTGTCCTGTACTCGTAGCTATAAGGTATAAGCTATATATGTTTTGCACTTCAAGATTTATTATAAGTATGTTTTAAGAACTAGCTGTATTGTTGTTGCACCTCAATGTTATTGCCGAATAAACATGTGAAGCATTTACTAGTTAAAACGCCTAATAATATAATGATATATTATAGCATTATTGTTACGAAGTAGTTAGTTTTCTTTTTAATGGCAGCCAGAAGGAGCGGGTCCAAAATTTAAACAAACATTTATAAAATACTAGCTGCGCCCCGCGATTCCACCCACGTAAATGTCGATCCCGTGGAAATATCGGGATGAAAGTAGGTTATATGTTAATCCAGGGTGTCAGCTACCTCCGTACAAAGTTTTATCAAAATTGGTCCAGCCGTTTGAGCGTGAAGAAGTAACAAACATATAAACACACACACTCACAAACTTTCGCCTTTATAATATTAGTGTGATATTGGGATGATACCTATACAAAATATCAAAGATTAACAAGGAATATATTTCATTTCAGCTTGGTGTTAAAAATAATACTTAAATTTTAACATCAAGCTCAAGCAATAGCAAACTTTGCCTTTACTCGAGCTAAGTAGGTACAGTAAAATTAACCTTATTAATATTCAATTAATGTTCTTATTCGTATGAAGCTCCTGATCGAAGTCGCTTACAGAAATAACAACATTCACTACAGACAAATAAGTTTTCTTTTTAACCGACTTCAAAAAAGGAGGAGGTTTCTTTCGTATAAACCGTACTTAGCTTGAAGTTCGCTCTATGTATCTTAGCCTAAGCATTTACTTAGCAATATTTTGATCTCAAGAAAGTGGCATCACAGCTAAGTGTGCATACCTACATCACAAGAATAACTTAGAATTAATTAGATTATTGTAATAAATAAAGTATTTTGTGCAACACCATTATGCCTGTACTCATTTACGAGACAGCGAGCTCCTAGCCCTTCATCGCCCACCACGCAAAAATTCAATTTGTAATCTTACAATTATAGCAATGTTCTAATGAGTGTGTTAAATTATTTCAATAAATACCTTCTCTTCTTCAACCCGTCATCATCTGCCTAGCCTTTTCCCAACTATGTTGGGGTCGACTTCCAGTCTAACCGGATGCAGCTGAATACCAGTATTTTATATGGAGCGACTGCCTATCTGACCTCCACAACCCAGTTAGGTACTGGGTAATAAGATACCCCTTGATAAGATTGGTTGTCAGACTTTCGGGCTTCTGACTACCCGTAACGACTGTCAAAGATCCACGAATGACAGCCGGGACCAACGGCTTAACGTGCTTTCCGAGGCACGGAGGGGTCACGGTATGTAAAGCGGTGTGTAAACCCGTATTCACCCTGATGCTGAGTGCAGATTTCCTCCATTGCAAGCCATTTTTCCTGATCTTGGGCCTCCCTTTTCTCCATGGTGGGCCTCCCACAATCATCCAATGTGTTTTATCATGTAGGTAACATATCGTCCCCGTAGAGCCAAAAAGTCATTATGTCGACAAATTGTGTTTTGAGATAATGAGAATTAAAGTTTTTGAAAATAAAAAATAGTTATAACAATCGTTATAACTATTCAAAAACTTTAATTCTCATTATCTCAAAACACAATTTTTCGACTTAATGATTTTCGACACAATTTTTCGACTTAATGTCTTTTCGCTCTACGGGGGCGTTAAGTGTGATTTTTCCAGTTCTTTGGGCCGCAACTGGACGCAATGTTTTTATGATTGGCAAAACTAAAGTTACCCGAGAGGGACCAGCGCTCTAATTGCGTAATACTCGTACACTATCAATCTCAATCTAAATCATGTCTGCTCAACAACGTAAATAATGCAATGAATGTTGTTGGACTGTCAAAATGAAACCCATTGCTACTGTTATGCAATTTCCTAGCTGTATCTTTTTACTATAAACCAGGATAACAACAATAGACTAGGTACATTGTAGGTACGTGTCACTGTACACGACATATGACCTTTCCATTCCATTTGACGAGTAGGTACCTAAGTTATAGAATACAAAACACAATTTATTGTAGGTACGGTAGGCCGTAGAGAGCATGTGACACTTTGTAGGCCGCTCACCAGTGGTAACAAAACCAGTGTCAGCTGACCTCTTATTCTATTGAAACTTCGTATTACGCTAGGCCAGCAAAAGGGCTAAGTTTTATTTACTCTATAGTAAACCTTAAAATAGTTCAACACAAAAAAAAAACTTATCTCGGGACCCTAGGGACCCGGACCTTTGTAAAGCGTACCAGGGACCGAAGCCAATTCGCAGAGGCCCCTTAGACAATTTGGAATGATAAGGAGGCACCAACCGACGATTATCCCTGTATGCACTATGCAAGTGCACCCAAGGACAACCCCCGGTTGGTGCAGGACTATTTCAGAATATGGGAACAAAATATATTGTTCTATAATAACTAATGTTCCACTTAAAAATCCCATAAAAAGATCAGATGTTACTATTGAAGGGTGGGCCCAGACTCCATACATTCATTTCCCATTGTCCTTTGTACTAGAATTCTTTAAATTGATTTTAACTTTTGATAGAGTTAAGCGATTGCGATGAAACATAAACTAATCACTACTCCGAGTTCTGCACCATATTTGAGTAGGTATAAAAAATAACCATATTGGTTTGGTACGTTTTACGTTGAACCTGTTCAAATCAATAATCTGTCACATCCAAACGCACGAACAAGACAAACCGACAAACAAATAAAAATTCCAAAAATTTATGAAATGGCATTTCCTTTTCCCGTTGTACCGTACGCACCATTGACCTGCACCATCAATGGTGCAGATGAGACTAATAAGTTTCGTTTGCATATCCATTAACACCCCAACTATTTTTTTTTTATTATTTCAATGTACAGAAACGCCTTGTCTACAGATTTATTATATGTATAGATATAGAATAGAATAGATAGAAGGAGAAGATATCTATAGAATAGAAGATATAGATATAGAAGATAGATAGACATAGAATAGATTATCATAAGAGTTCAATCAAGTTTCAAATCACACTTCAGACAAAGCTGTCATTTACTCAAAATACACACGGCTATTCACCGTATGATGGCCGTATTGCACATGTGCGAAGAGGGGCCAGTCGCTAGTATAGTGGATAAATAATCTGGTTTGGTTGTAGAGCTGTTTCAAAGAAAATTCTCTCAGACAGACTCGACTTATTAGTCGGTATCGATCAAGGAAATCCTACATTTGTCCTGTAACAGTTACGACAAGGCCTTCGAACGATACAGTCGTCCAAAATACAAGTGGCAAAAATATTACGGCAATGTGGACCTTATTGTCTATTTTATTTGTGATTGCTTGTGGGACTGTGTCCGAATCGCAACATTGCGAATTTGAAAAAAGTGTAGAACTGGTAAATGGTACCTATGGAGGTCTTACATTCGGGAGCAATGAAATTTTCGTGGATCCCAAGTCTGGCAAGGAAAGAGGATGTGTGTGCCTCAAGGGGCCGTGTGCAAGGAAATGCTGTCCTTTTGGGATGATGTACAATGCTGATTCAAAAACGTGTGTAAAAGAAACAAAACAATTCGATCCACTTGTGTTGGAAGTGATAAATAAAGAATTTAAATTCAAGGAAGGATTTAATGCCACAAAGGAGTTTAATTTCATTACTGGTAAAATGGTCTGCGTCAGGGATGCGGGAGAAAGGAGACTGGTAGTATATCCGGCTACAGACACCTTCAACTTAACGACGGTAAGACGAAAACCATTGCCATATTTTTTGTTATTGAACGATTTTCATTATTAATGAATAAATTTTATAATCGCGATCCGGCTTCCGCAAACTGGTTATTAAAATATGTTTGTCTTAGGAACACGAGTTCTAAAAGTCAATCTATTGAAACGAGTTATTTATTTTAGCCTAGCGAGCCCCTGCTTCGCATGGATTTTACTTGACAAAACATCAAGATTTCTTTATTATATTTTTAATTTATACATGAACCTTCCGGAATAAATTATCTTAATGATGGTAGATACCGCATCAAAATCGGTTGCGTCGTTTAGAGGAACAATGTGGTCACACAGAGTCACAGACAGACACAAAAAGCGACTTTAGTTTATAATATTATGTACTAGCAGCGCCCCGCGGCTTCACTCGCATAAGTGTCGATTACCGTAGGAATATCGGGATAAAAACTATCCTATGTCTGTTCCCGTCGATAGTATTAAAGTAAGTACTTGTAGAAAGTTAAAATGAGTGGACTGTATATATATGATGATCACGTATAATAATAACATTAAAACGGTAAACAAAGTAAAAGGTTTGAGAGATGCGCGAGCGCGACCGGTCGATAGCTTGTTGATATCGCACTGGCGGGGCGCGGTGACGCAGCTGTTGCCGCGCCGCTCTCGCCTCATTCCCCTCCTGGTCCGCTCGTTCGTTCCGTTGAGTCGATGACTCAACATATTCCCCCCGTTGAAGTGTCTTCAACAGTAGTAACTACTGGTAAGGGACAGATGGTATTGAATGCTCGCCGAATGATACCCTTGCGCGTACGGATGTCAGCAACTCGAGCGATACCATCTCTGCCAGGAAGAAACTACTGTTGAAGACACTTCAACGGGGGGAATATGTTGAGTCATCGACTCAACGGAACGAACTTTAATTTACTTTAATGACTCAACAATGTCCTTTCCCGGAACTCAAACTAACGTTAAACCAAATTTCATTTATATCGGTTCAGCAAACAGACAACAACGAAAGAAGAAGAAAACAACAAAGGTTGACTGGTAGAAAATGCCTATGGCATTAAGTCCGCCTCTGTACATTTATGTGCTTGAAGTATTAAATAAATAAATAAACAAAAAAACAACCAAGAGAAGAAGAGGAAACAGACAGGCAGACAGACACACTTTCTCATTTATAATATTATTAGTATGGATTGTAGGAGCCAATTGTTATAGGCATTATCACTTTGTTAATGTTGGTTTAGATAAGGAGCACACAGAAACTCAACTTGTGGTTCCACAAGTTGAGTTTAAAGTTATACCTACTAAAATGTAGAAGGTTAACAAGTTAAAGTGGTAGCGATTCTTTCTCTTGACAAGTAGTTAGTTACACAGTTAATGTCTGACTCGATGTGCATTGCTTGAAACGTGCATAATATTTGTGACGCATGACTTTCAAATAGATTGCTGGGTTCGCAAAGTGATTGTAGGGTTGATGAGACCGTACATGTGTATATGTGAAGCCTGTCTTCGATTTGTCCATACTCTAATATTAAATGACCATGCAGTGGTTGCCAGCAGAGGTGCGAGAAGCGATGGTCCAGTGGTAACGGCCCTTACTTACGAGTTGTAGGTCATGGGTTCGATCTCAGGCAGGCTTTTTACATTGTGTAAAAAAAATTATCAACACTGTTCTGAAAATGGTGAAGCTAGACATCGTGAGGAAACCGGCATGTCCTAGAACCAAAAATTCGATGACTGTGATCGACATCGCCAACGCGTTTAACACCTTGCCCTGGGGCTGCATTGGGGAGGCACTCCGGTATCACCGGGTGCCGACGTACCTCCGTCGAATAGTCGAGGCGTATAATTATATACAGAGCCTTTATCTACCCCGGTCGCGACAGGGAGTGGAACCAGCGAGAGATATCGTGCGGTGTCCCGCAGGGATCGGTTCTGGGGCCGCTCCTGTGGGACATCGGTTACGACTCCGTGCTGCGGGCCGACCTTCCTGATGGCGTCAGCGTGGTTTGCTATGCTGACGACACGCTAGTCCTGGCGCAGGGGAGGTCACATCAGGCGGCGGCCGACGCGATGACACGCGGGGTTGCGATAGTCTTGGAGAGGATCCGGCAGTTGGGTCTCCAGGTGGCATTGCACAAGTCCAAGGCCATGTCGTTTCATGGGCCCCGGAACACGCCACCATCGGGATCCCAACTAACGGTAGGAGGGGTTCACACCGTCGTCGAGACAACGATGAAATACCTGGGTCTCGTCCCCAACAGCCGGTGGAACTCGTCGAGTATTTCCGACGTTTGGCCCCCAAACTGGAAGGGCCGGGGCCGCCTTCAAGCGGCTCTTGCCCAACCTGAGGGGGCCAAACGTCTCCTGCCGGAGGCTTTACGCGGGGGTCGTGCGGTCCATGGCCCTATACGGGGCCCCGGTGTGGGCGCGTTCACTGCGGCGGCGAGCCGCCCACTATTTGAACGCGCCCCAGAAGGTGATAGCCCTAAGGCTTATCCGGGGTTACCGCACGATCTCGGGAGAGAGCCTCCCGTCCCAGCCGCCGCGGGAGACGCTCCGGGCGTCGCCGCGTCGGGAGCCGCATGACGACTCCCGGCCACCGTAGGCGCGGGCCTGCGGACGGAGAGAAATGGGTAGCTCACCGTCCGATCAGGAGCAGGCCCGTGCCGGACGGCGCGTACGTGTTCGACGCGCGCCTCAAAGAGATGTCAGCATCAAATTGAAGGGGCCCGTTAGGGCTAAAGCCTGCCGGGTCAGCGGGTTTGTCCGAAAGGCTTACCGCTGCCCCGGAACATAAAGAGCTAAGGAAGGAACACGGGTGGGTTTTCCCATCCGCTCCACGCAGAGCGGGAGGGGTCATTTGATAATATCCAATACGAAAAAAAAAAATTTGATATTTACCAACCCGCACGGGGTCCGCGTGGTAGATTAGGGCCACGGCTCTAGATGAGGGACACGGGCCTTCGGCTCGGGCACGGGCTCTCGAAGGCCCGTGTCCCAGCAGTGGGAATATTATAGTTTGATTGTGCTTGTGTGTTTTGCTAGGTTATATCGTCTTGTTACCCCAGTACTTTGTTTTATATGGACAGTACATACCATTGATTGTTTCCTAGACCACTACCACAAATTAGCAAAAAACTGTGTTGAGTTGTGAATAAGCGTTTTCGGCCAATTCCGGTTTGATGACGAGTTGCCAGTGATTACGACACTTTTGAATTAAACATGCATGATACCGAAGCAAATAAAATGGCAAAAAGTTCTCGTGAAATTCGGAATGAGATTTATTTGAAATCCATAACATGATAATTTACATTGTATGCTAATATTTAAAACTAGCTGACCCCGCAAACGTTGTTTTGCCATATAAATTATTTCTAGCTGCCCGGCGCTACTTCGTTCTCGTGGTGTCCTACCCCTTACCCTACCCTACCCCTACCCTAATCCTACTCTACTCCTACACTACTCCTACCCTACTCCTACCCTACTCCTACACGACTCCTACCCTGCTCCTATCCTACTCCTACTCTACTCCTACACTACTCCTACCCAACTCCTACCCTACTCCTAACCTACTCCCACACTACTCCTACCCTACTCCCATAAGTAAATAATAAAAATATTAAATACTATGTCCGTCTAAAATCGGATAAAAGTATCCAATGTCCGTCTCCTGGTTCTATCTAAGCTACCTCCCCACCAATTTTCCGCCAAATCGGTTTAGCCGTTCTCGAGTTCTTTCTTTTATATTTATAGATTATAATCATTATCATTACTTTTTTAAATAACACAGACTTAGGTATCAGAGTTAATAATACACTTATTAATATTTTAAAGATCACAATATGTTTTCGTATATCGCGCCAAAATAGATGTCGTTACGTGTTTCCACTTATTGCAATAAAAAGTTGTTATAGAATGCTTTAAATTGATTATATCTTTTGATAGACTGAAGCGATTGCGATGAAACAAAGACTAATCAGTACTCCGAGTTCTACACTATATTTGAGTATGAAAATGAACCATATTGGTTTGGTACTTTTTACGTTGAACGTGTTCAAATAAATCTGTCACATCCAAACAGACAAACAGACAAAAATTCCAAAAATTTATGAAATGGCATCTGTTGGTTATCCTTTAACACCCCACCTATTTTTTTTTATATTTTCAATGTACAGAAACGCGTCGTCTACAGATTTATTATATGTAGGTATAGAAGATAGTAATAATATGTACATATAAATGAAAAAATAAACTAAATAATCATAGGACATCAAAAAATTCGTCCGCATCGCTGTCAACAGGAACAGTTTTTTTTTTTAAACATTGCCCCACACTAGGAATCTCCTGTATTGTGGGTACGTTTACAAACATTTAATCTCACATACACAAACAGCCAGACCCGGAACAACTACTTGTAGGTCATAGCAGTCAATCGCTTAACCACTGCGCCAACCGTGCCCAAAAGGCTAAGGTTTGGAATCGAGTTGCACGATCGAAATTACAAGAAAACTAGCTTCTGTCCGCGACTTCCTCCACGTGCTTGTTCCTCCGAAACACCCCATCGCATCGCATCGCCTGGCCGCGCTATTAATTCGTTTTCGCTTAGCGTTCTTTTTGACCGTTTTTTGTTATTACTACGACTCCTACCTTGGGTCCTTGAGTGATGTTGAGTAGCCTATAGCCTTCTTGAAAAATCAGGCTATTAAATGTGAAAATAAATATTTTTTCAAATCCGACTGGTAGTTCCAGAGAATCAATAAATGTCGTGTTTCTTTTTTTTTTCGGGATATTTTTCCATATTTTAATAGTTATTCTGCTATTCGGGGCGGAGACAAATCAAATATCATAAAAATCGGTCCAGCCGTTCTTGAGTTATAAATTTTGTAACTAACCCGACTTTGTATTATTTATATAGATAGATAGAAGTAGATAGATTTGTATAGATCCATACTAATATTATAAATTAGAAAGTAACTCTGTCTGTCTGTATGTTACCTTTTCACGCCTAAACCAATGAACGGATTTCGATAAATTTTGGCAGAGAGATAGATTGCATCCCGGGAGAGGACATACGATAGTTTTTATCGACATACCTCGCGGGTAAAGCCGCGGGCGGAAGCTAGTAACAACACTAACAATTGCAAAGTTTTTCATTTTGACATTGATATACCATTTATTGCGTTATTTACGTTGTCGAGCAGGTGAATTTTTCAAACGTATGAAGCGATGGATTAGCAATTTCTTTTCAAATTCGTCGTATTTAGATTGATACTGTATTGTGACGCAATTGGGGTGCTGGTTGATCCTAAAATTACGAGAATTGCCCATCTGGCACCTATAAGGCAGGCATCAGACCTATTTTAGGAGTCAAGAGTATTATAATTATTATGACCTAGTTAAAAGCCTTTATGCTCTCTGTCTTTTGATATTATAATGAAATGGCTTATTGAAATAAATATTTTATTATTATTTTTATTATAAGCTAATTATTTGAATGAATCTGCTAATAATTTACCTACCTACACTCTATACTGAATAAAACACCATTTACATTGGGTCTTTTAGTCTAACATAACATACTTACCTTGAACTACAAGAAGAAAACGATTAACATTTAAAATTCACCTGTTCATAAGTTACGAAATTATTAATGACCTATGATGAAATCCACACATAATTTATCTCTACATACAATACAATACAAATAAAGTGCCTGTTTTAAATGTCAAAATAGCAGCTTTTTACTACATGCATTATGAAAGCTTATAACAAAAAAAAATGTTTTTTTCTATATTTTGTCTGTCTGTTTTTTCTGGCTAATCTCCAAAACTGCTCGACCGATTTTGATGTAATTTGGTACGGGGACACTTCGAACCCTGAGGAAGGACATAGGCTAGTTTTTATCGACACCACGTGCGCAAAGCCGACGGCGGAAGTTAGTATCGATATAAACTATATTTGACAGCGAACACCAACTGAAATAATAAAAGAATACGATAATTACACAATAATTATTAGTGTGCAGTAAATGCAATCGCAAATCACTTAAAAGAGTCGAGGTCATAATAAAAATATTCTTTCAAAAAAGACTTTTAACATAGTTTAATTCCAAGGAGAAAATAACAAGGAAAAAATCGCTACAAAAAATCTGTTGCATCATTGCGTCCGCAATTAGTAATACCTAGGTAGGTACACCTCCCCTTGAAGCCGGTTGACTGTGATTGATTACGCAAAAAATAACTGTCACTAGTATGACGACATCACGAGCGACGTCACGTTGGTAGTTTCTTGTGTTTCGCACAAATTGTAATTTCAGTAATTTATATTGCTTATTAGTCGATTCGCACGAATATACTCGCCCGAAATGGGCAAAGAGTCACTTTGAAATGATTTTATTTTTTCTATACGCGACTCGCACGAATTGGTCTATTTTGAATTTTATTTAATAAAGTATAGAAAAAAGGACACTAGCGCACAGAAGTGATAAATGTGATAGTTAAATAGTATAAAACGTATACTTTTTTCTCAACGTCACGACACGTTGACGATCCCTAAATTTAGTTTTTTAAACCCAGATACTAATTTGACAGATGTAATGTCAAACTTCTATACTAAAAAAACGCAAACACGACTTAAATGTCAGATTACTCTCTGGGATTAAAAAATGAACTTTACAATAATTTCCTTACTAGGGGTAGGTACAGAGCTCTCAATGATTCATCATTTCTATCTCAAGCTAAGCAAATACTTAGATGTGATATAAGTTAACAAAAAAGAAAAGAAAGAATAAACAAATATTTAGATATATTGTGACTCCAACACAGACAACAGAAGGCCATAATTAACGACTCCTCTACTAGTATATTATCATAATTTTGTAGGTCATTAGTAAGAGTGATATAACACACATTTAAATTGTTTACAAAGTCGTTATTTGGTAATATTTTTTCTATTTCAATCTGTTCCTTTATGGCAACTATAAAAATACGTAACTAATGGCTATAGATCTACTCTCTATTAGTATCAGGCCATAGACACCCAGTGCTTGGCCTCTGACTACAGAATTTTGCCTTAATCACCATGACAGGTGCTCTATTCTCTGTGACACAACGAAAAAAAAATCGCGCAAAATGAACGCGAGATTGACGGGATTAGCTAAGGAATTGACGTGGTTTCGATATAAGGAATCGTTTAGTGGTCATAGTCAATTAAGACTCCTTCAAACAGGCGCGACACGCGATAAAATCGCGCGCGACACGAAGGCACCGCAAGTCCCGCATTGTGTCGCGCGCGATTATATCGCGTGTCGAGCCTTTGGGCCCCTGGTGACCGCCGTACTTACCTATACACATCGTAAATGTATACCTAGGCATATTGCCACAAAAAATCCCGAAATAGTTCCTTTTACTTATTGTATATTTTACAACGATTAGACAAAAGATAACATATCTGCAAGTACAAAGCATATAGAATTTTAATGCTGGTCAACGACTACCCCTAAAGTGCTTAAAAAAAACAATAGCATGAAGCAATGACAGAAAAAAATATCCACTGCTTATCAACAATTTCCATGTAAGTTCCTCTGTAATCACAAATGAGTCAAGTAACGTCAATTACGGAATTCCTAGCCACGTCATCATAATTATATCTTTCAACGGTATCATACTAAGTACTTGCAAACTTCTTACAAAAGGTCAAATTAAATTAGCTGGGGAAACTCTGCAAAGGTCATGATCGTTTTATCACGTCTGTACACAAAAAATACAGATTTTGTAAATACACTAACATCGGTCGATAATGCCACAAAAAAAAAAACATCAAATTCATTTAATTTTTGTTTTATTATGTTTTGGATAGGTATAGGTACATTGTTATTTTTAGTATAATGCCAAACCTGATTATAGTTTGTTCAGAATAAGTACCTAACTGAATCGATTCCAATAATATATTTTGTCCCAAAAATATTTAGTAAATAGTTAGTCACCGTGCGACACTAAGTAGGTTATCCAATCTCCGCGCCGAACGGTTAGGTACCTAGGTATGTACTATTATCAATGAGCGCAAGACGTTTTGTACGGAAAAACAGGTAACTTAAAAAGCTTATAACTTTGTGATTTTCATGATACAGGTTTGAAATTTTGTACATAGATTCTTTACAGAAAAATACTAGACACGTGTTTCGGGTTTCGCATATACCCATCATGTCTGCGGAGTTTCGCTAGCTATTTTAATTTAACACGGTATAATCTGTACTCTTAATATGATGATTTGTATTGGCAACATCGATGCGGCAGTAAAATTATGCAACACTCTTACAATGTAACAAATTAACGTTACATTTACATCGATTATTTAACACATAACGTAACATAATCAGCTGTTCCCTACATTTAGGTTCGTAGGTATAACTAGTCAGAATGTAGGGAACAGCTAATTTTTTTTTCGCGATTTCCGGTTTGGTCCCATAGTAAAAGTTGTTCATAATGATGAGTGGGTACAATGACCTCTTAAGAGGTTGTTAATGTTTTACCAATAACACTGTATAATTATAGTATGGATTGTACCATAACTCGTATTATATGCACGGCCACACATCAAGCTGTATATAACCAGTACAGTCAACAGCAAAAGTAGATGATGAAAATCAGAAATTCAATACTAATGAACGGAGTTCGAGTCAGTACTGTGTGGCGTCGAAGTGATTGAAAAGTATGTGAATGTAAATTATACCAAACATTTACTACTAGTACAGCTGCCATATATTCGTGATCAGTTTTGACTCCTATTGAATTTCTGATTTTGATCATCTACTTTTGCTGTTGACTGTACAAGCCGACTTCTGATTTTACGAAGAATGTGAGGGTACAATGATAGGTACATGATAAAAAACATGATTGACCTGTAAAAGTGTTTGTACAAACCTACTTACAAAAATAAAATCATTTACCTACTATAGTCTCATATGATAGACATCCCTAATACTTGACTCATACTTTTCAAAATTATTTCACAGGATGGCAATCTCTACGTGGAAATCTCGTCCAGCATCCCGAATGTGTTCATCTACGGACCAGACAAGTATTGCGTCGACACGTTTGTCACGGAAAAAGATGCTCCTCATCTTAACGCTCTCATCTGCTTCGTCACGAAACCTGAACGCAATGACTATGGTCTGAGCAGTAGTTGTGAGTATTTATTACACATACAACACGAATAGTAAGGCAGAGGACATAATACACACAGATTTCACCTGCAGCCGGTCGATTCTGTAAAAATCTCACCGTGAAAACTTAGGTGAAGTGAGTTTGTTTGGGGTGCACGTTGAAGAGCCTCCACGTGGCGCACCCTGGGCAACGTCGGCTCCAATTGCCCACCAGGTTTGGGTGGACAATTGGGGCGGGCGGCAAATCTTCGACAGGAGGAGAAGGTCATGGTTCCAGTCACCGATCATCTTTGATGGTCGGTGAAGGGAACCGGGCTATAGACGGTCACGCGTCTACTCCCCCTCTGCTTACAGAGGAAGGTGAGTTGGCGCGGACCGTCGCGGGGCGGTTAGAACCGCGGTACCCACGAGAGTGTGGGTGGTGGAGGGTGTCCCATGCCCGCGCTGCGTCTGTCCGGCATCCGGCGGCAGCGTGGGGACGCCGGGGCGGCGGTTGGTTCTGCCCAGCCGCCGGCCACCCCGTAACCCTGAACTGACAGGACCGGGGGTCCGGGCCACTGAGGCCCGGGCCGCGAGGTAGACAACCTCTATAAAAAATTACCCTAATCTCAAGGTCTAGCGTGCCGAGGGGATGAATGGCCGGAGGGGATCCGGTCGTTAGCGCAAATAAGGGACCTCACCCTTAAAAGGAACAAAAATGGAACTCACGACAGACGAGAAAAAACTACCCCAGGGCGGTACCGGCTGCTTAGCAGTCGGAGAATCCGCCACGTTCCCTCTGGGAACGTCAAGCCCCCATTCGTATTCTGGGGGGGGCAACGAATGTCGTCCGCTTGCCGTTGGCAACAAGAGCCGAGGAGGCTCCTGTCCCTCAGGGGACCAAGAAGAGGTGAGGAGTGATGCGGGGTCGGAGTCCGACGCCGCATCGGGAAGCACGAGCACGGGAGGCTCAGGGAGCCCCTGCCGTGCCAAAAAGGTGGCCGCGAAGACGGGCAAGCGGCCAAGGTCTGGGGACAGCCAGGGACTGTCCTCAGACGGAGAGCAGGCCTCGGCCCGAAAAATCCCCACAAGTAGGCGGGGTGGGGTCGCAAAGCGAGGCAAGGGCAGGGGGCTCACTGCCCGTGAGGCGGCGGAGAGAGCGGAGGAGCCCGCAAAGGAGGGGGGGACCGGTCGCGCGGTCGCTTCGGGACCCTCGAGCGACGAGGCGGGTGCGGCTGACGCCCCTGACCCCGAAGCGGACTCCATGCGTAGGTTCGCGGCGGTAGTGGAGGCCGCCATCCGGGACGTGTCCTTGAAGAAGTTACAGACTTCTAAGAACAGGGCCATAGTCTCGGCGACGGCCTCCATCATGGCGGCGGCGGAGGCGGCCAACTACACCGGCCCTTCGGCCGGCGAAGTGGCCGAATTGCGGGCGGAGGTCGCCCGCCTGACGGCAGCCACGGAGCTTCTCCAAAAGGAGAATGGGAGGCTCCGGGCAGACCTGGCCGGCCTGCGGGGCACCGGGGGCACGCATCCACCGAGCCAGCCCGTTCCGGTGGAGAACCAGGTCCTCGGCCTGGTTCGGCAGGAGCTGGCGGCCTTCCAGGCGCGGTTTTCCGTCCTGGAGGGCATAGTCCTGCGCCCTCCCCTGGCGGGCGGAACGGCCCCGGGGCCGAAGGCGGCCTCATACGCCGCCGCTGCGGCAGCTGCCGCCCCTAAACCCGGGCCGTCGGGCCGGGCCCAGGCGCCGGCCAAGCCGGCGTCGGCCAATCCGGCGTCGGCTAAGCCGGCGCCGGCCAAACCGGCGTCGGCCAAACCGGCATCGGCTGGAGGAGCCGCGGCGCCGGCGCCAGCTGGCGGGGCCCCGGGGCCTACGGGCAACCCCCCGGCGCAGGGCCGAAAGAAGAAGGGCAGAGCGGCACGGGAGGCGAAGGCCCCAGAGCCTACGCCGCGCCCCCAAAACTCCCCCACTTCTCCCACGACCGACGCCCAATGGCAGGTGGTCGGGGAGAAGAAGAAGGCGGCCAAGGCGGCCAGAAAAAAGGAGCAGAGGCGGCGTCGCAAGGAGAGAGCCGTCGCGGCTAGGCTTCGCGCCCCGAAGACCGCGGCTGTAGTGATAACGCTACAGCCGGACGCGGTCAAGAGGGGCGTGACGTACTGCGACGTGCTCTCAAAGGCGAGAGAGAAGGTGGACCTCCGGGAGCTGGGGATCACCGGGGGCCTCCGGCACAGGGTGACCGCCACTGGCGCCCGCATGCTGGAGATCCCCGGTGCTACAAGTGGCCCCACCGCTGACGCCCTAGCTGAGAAGCTAAGGGCGTCCCTCGCGGACGAAGCTCGGATCACCAGGCCCGTCAAGTGCGCAGACATGCGCATACTGGGCCTGGATGACTCCGTGACGGAGGGAGATGTGGTGGCCGCCGTTGTCAGGACGGGCGGGTGTCTGGCCGACCAGGTGAAGGCGGGCACCTTACGTCCTGACTACACGGGCATGCGAACCATAACGGTAAGCTGCCCCGTGACGGCGGCCAGGACAATCACGGAGGGCCGAAGGCTCCTGGTGGGCTGGGTCTCAGCGCAGGTAAAACTGCTGGAACCCAAGCCTCTGAGGTGCTTCAGATGCCATGTGGGGCACCACGTAAGCGTCCAGTGCACCTCGGAGGTAGACCGCAGCACACTGTGCTTCCGCTGCGGTCAGCCCGGACACAAGGCCGGCTCGTGCAACGCCGCGCCGCACTGCATCACATGTGCGGCTGCTGGCAAGCCGGCCGATCACCGGGCGGGGAGCAAGTCCTGCGCTCCACCCGCCGGAACCAGGAGGAAAGGCAGGCCCTCCGCCGCCGTTGCCACTCCCACCGTCGCCGCCGCCGCCGCCGCCGCCACCGCCGCCGCCGCTGCCGCCGCCACAACCGCCGCCACCGCAGTCGCCGTTGCCGCCGCCACTACCGCCGCCACCGCCGCCGCTGCCGTAGTGGAGCCCTCGCAGGGGGCCCGGGAGGGGGCTGAAATGGAGGACTAATGGCTCCATTGCGCCTCCTCCAGGCGAACATCAACCACTGCGCCTGCGCTCAGGACCTGTTGCTCCAGAGCGTGGCGCAGTGGTCGATCAACATCGCCGTGGTCGCTGAGCCGTACTTTGTCCCGCCCAGGGATGACTGGGTGGAGGACCTGAGCGGCTCAGTGGCCATAGTTTCGTCGGTCGCCGCCGGCACCCCGTCCCTGGAATGCGTCACGAAGGGACAGGGGTGTGTAGCAGCACGGTTCGGAGAGGTTGTAGTCGTGGGAGTGTACTTCTCTCCGAGCCGAACTCTCGCCGAGTTCCACAACTCTTTAACAGAGTTGAGTGTCGTCGTCGCCGGAAGCCATCCCTTCCCCGTGCTAGTGCTCGGGGACTTCAATGCCAAGAACTTGGCCTGGGGTTCCCGTTGCACGGATGTGCGGGGCAGGATGGTGGAGGACTGGGCTCTGGAAACAGGCCTGGTCGTCCTAAATCGGGGTTCTGTTCCCACGTGTGTGCGGATGCGGGGTGAGTCAGTGGTGGACATCTCGTTCGCCAGCCCCGCTCTGTCACAGCGTGTCATTGACTGGCGCGTCATGGAGGAGGTGGAGACCTACTCCGATCACCGGTATATCCGGTTCGACGTCTCCGCCCAGACCTCTAGCGCGCTGGTCCAACAGGCCCCGAGTGGTCCGCGGTGGGCGCTGAAGCAGCTGGACCGGGAGCTCCTCCTGGAAGCCTCGATCGTGCAGGCCTGGGTGTCATCACCGGACAGGCCTGCCGATATCGACGAGGAGGCGGAGTGGTTCCGGGAGGCCATGTCCGAGATTTGCGACGTGGCAATGCCCCGAGTCCGGCCAGGACGCGCCCGACGTCAGGTGTACTGGTGGTCGCAGGAGCTGGATGCGCTACGCAAGGCGTGCGTCGATGCGCGACACCGGTACACCAGGCACCGCAGGCTCCGCATTCGTCCTCCGGATGCGGAAGCCACGGAGGCGGAGCTGTACGAGGGGTACAGAGCAGCGAAGACCGCCCTCCAAGAGGCTGTCCAGCGGGCCAAGGATATGGCCCGCGAGGAGATGCTGGAGACTCTGAACAGAGATCCGTGGGGGCGCCCTTATAAAATGGTGCGGAATAAACTCCGCACCTGGGCCCCCCCGCTGACGCAGAGTCTCCGCCCCCAGCTGGTGGAGGAGGTGGTGAGCGCTCTGTTCCCTTCACGGGGGGTGCACACCCCCCCGCCCATGGCTCCGCCAATTGCGGTGCCCGAAGCGGACCACGCGGACGACGACGACGACATCCCTGAAGTGACCGGGGTAGAACTGAGAGCGGCGGTAGGAAGGCTGAAGGCCAAAAATACCGCCCCAGGACTCGACGGCTTGCCGGGTAAAGCCTGGGTCCTGGCCTCGAGGGCTCTCGGGCCTCGACTGGAGGCGCTCTTAAGCGCATGTTTGGAGAGAGGCCAGTTTCCACTCCGTTGGAAGACGGGGAAGCTGGTCCTCATTCGGAAGCCAGGGCGCCCTGCGGACTCTCCGTCCGCATACCGGCCCATCGTGCTGCTCGACGAGGTCGGCAAGCTCTTTGAGAGAGTGATTGTGGGCCGCCTCGTCGGGCACCTGGTGAGGACGGGGCCGGATCTTGCGGACAGCCAGTTTGGTTTCCGCAAGGGGCGCTCGACGGTGGACGCCATCATGCGCGTGAGAGCCCTCACGACGGGGGACGCGGTGTCCCAGGGTGGGGTCGTCGTGGCGGTGTCACTCGACATCGCCAACGCGTTCAACACCCTGCCCTGGAGCTGCATTGTGGAGGCACTCCGGTATCACCGGGTGCCGCCCTACCTCCGTCGAATAGTCGAGGCGTATCTGACGGACAGAGCCGTCAGCTACCCCGGTCGCGATGGGGAGTGGAACCGGCGAGAGATGTCGTGCGGTGTCCCGCAGGGATCGGTCGTGGGGCCGTTCCTGTGGGACATCGGCTACGACTGGGTGCTGCGGGCCGACCTCCCTGAGGGCGTCAGCGTGGTTTGCTACGCTGACGACACGCTGGTCCTGGCGCAGGGGAGGTCGCATCAGGCGGCGGCCGACGCGATGACACGCGGGGTTGCGATAGTCGTGGAGAGGATCCGGCAGTTGGGTCTCGAGGTGGCATTGCACAAGTCCGAGGCCATGTCGTTTCATGGGCCCCGGAACGCGCCACCATCGGGATCCCAACTAACGGTAGGAGGGGTTCACATCGGCGTCGAGACAACGATGGGGTACCTGGGTCTCGTCCTCGACAGCCGGTGGAACTTCGTCGAGCATTTCCGACGTTTGGCCCCCAAACTGGAACGGGCCGGGGCCGCCTTCAAGCGGCTCTTGCCCAACCTGAGGGGGCCAAACGCCTCCTGCCGGAGGCTTTACGCGGGGGTCGTGCGGTCCATGGCCCTATACGGGGCCCCGGTGTGGGCGCGTTCACTGCGGCGGCGAGCCGCCCACTACCTGAACGCGCCCCAGAAGGTGGTAGCCATAAGGCTTATCCGGGGCTACCGCACGATCTCTGGCGAGGCGGCAAGCCTCATTGCCGGACTGCCGCCATGGGATCTGGAGGCGATGGTCCTCGCGCGCGTCTATGAGTGGCGCGCGGAGGCACTAAGCCGGGGGGAAGTTCCGCTTCCGCGGCAAATCGCTGCGGAGCGGACTGAGCTCCGGCGCGATCTCATGGCGACATGGAAGGAACGACTGTCGCAACCCAGCGCAGGGCACGCCGCGATAGCGGCGATAAGACCCCTCTTTGAGGAGTGGCTAGGGAGGCGCCACGGCGCCCTCACCTACCGCCTGACGCAGGTCCTCACCGGACACGGAAGTTTCGGGAGGTTCCTGCACATCATCAGGCGGGAGGAAACGCCCGGGTGTCACCATTGCCAGGATCGCCCAGAGGACACGGTGGAGCACACGGTGGAGGTCTGCCCCGCTTGGGCGGAGCACCGCCGTGTCCTCGTAGAGGCGATCGGCAGCGGCGGCGACCTCTCGCGCCCGGCCCTGGTGCAAGCCATGGTCCGGGGCGAGAGGGAGTGGGAGGCAGTCACCTCCTTCTGCGAAGCAGTCATGCTAGCGAAGGAGGTGGCGGGACGGCTCAGGGAGAGAGCCTCCCGTCCCAGCCGCCGCGGGAGACGCTCCGGGCGTCGGGAGCCGCGCGACGACTCCCGGCCACCGTAGGCGCGGGCCTGCGGGCGGAGAGTAATGGGTAGCTCACCGTCCGATCAGGACCAGGCCCGTGCCGGACGGCGCGTACGTGTTCCACGCGCGCCTCAAAGAGATGTCAGCATCGAGGAGGGGCCCCATAGGGCCGAAGCCTGCCGGGTCAGCGGGATTGTCCGAAAGGGTTACCGCTGGCCCGGAACATAAAGGGCTAAGGAAGGAACACGGGTGGGTTTTAGTCAGTAAGAGTCTGACACTCCCTTCCGCTCCACCCAGAGCGGGAGGGGTCATTTGATGATTTCCCATCCGCAAAAAAAAAAAAAAAAAAAAAAAAAAAAGGAGGTAGGTAGAAAAGTTTTCAATTCAATGACGTTTCTTTGTGGAAATCATAATTTAATTTTTGTCAACTTTTATTCTGAAAGCCAGATGGAAGCAATGAAGTTACCAAAAAGGTTGTCGAAAAACCTGTATTAACAGTATTGGAACAAAATTATACCCTGCTGCCAAAACACTTCTGTTTACCCCCTGCCCCAAGCATATACCTACCTACCTACATAAAAAGAACATCAAAACGTTGATCCGCAAAATGGGCCCTGTTCTTACGAAAAATACTACAATCTTCAACCAATTTACTTCTTTCTAAAACATCTTAAAAACAAGCAATCATTTTAAACGCTACCCTTTAAAAAATGAACCAATGACACGGCTCTGGTGCGAAAGAGAAAGCAACAGGGGGGGTAATTTTTGCCAATACTTAAACGAAGATAGATAGTCAACTCCCCAACGGGGGTGTTTTAAGAAAATTTTAACTTTTCTTTATTCAAAGTAATACCTCCTTGGTAGGGGGTGGTAGGGGTGCGCCCATTTTTCTTCTAGAATTCTCTTTGGCCAGTCCTAAAGAGAAATAACAGTGCTCTCCCCACTTAAGCATTTATTAAATCCGCTATTCAACATGAATTTGTGAAGAGTTTTTGTTTTATTTTATAGAAACGCTTGTTTTTGCTTTTTAATTTAAGATTTTGAAGGTTAGGTATAAGGAGTTTGTGACGGACGGAGTACCTGTACCTATACAATGTAATAATATAAATTTATTAAGGTACCGGTAAAATGGGGTTACATTGATTAATTTTGAAATAAAACTGACTGTAACTTCTTCAGTTATTTAGAAAAAAATACAAAAAAAATACTGTAATGGCGACTCATGGTTTTTTATTGATAAAATTATTTATTTAATTTTTACGCCCTGTAGGTTCCGAGAAAAAAAACATTAAGTGGCTTATCATCTTTATACTTG